>JALBCR010002322.1:0-600000 GCA_030710515.1 Abscondita cerata | reverse complement strand
TTTAGACAATTTTAATGTCCAAAGCTCTTCATCAGGTTTAATAAAGACAACAAAAGTTGCATTACAGAAGAAACCAATACAATTCGAGGTAATGACATTCTTCAACGTGCACTGGAAAGCAGTTTTCTTTTCGAAAATGAAGAAAATATTGTCGATATTTTGCCACAAGATATTCATGAAACGACTTATCAGGAGTTACATGTTTTGGAGAATGCTCAGTCCTGTCTTGTAGAAAAAACATAGAAATAATTTTTGAAGAGCCTGTTGAGAAAAAAATGACGCTCGATCAAATGAAGAAGATATCCCGCATTATCCAGACTTCGTCCCTGGTGAAGAACACTTCAGTTCAGACTCAGAATTTGAAGAAGAAGGCGCTAGTGAACGGCAAAAAGTTGTTCTGCCCAGCGAAGTGGAACTAGAAGAAGAGACAGGTTTCATTGATCGGCAAGAAGGCAGGCACAACAATGAAGGCGATGTGGAAATGCATGAAAATGATCAAGAAAAGAAACGTCGAAGAAAACCTGATAAAGACGAATGGCCTAGAGCAAAAACAAGAATCAGGAGGATGGCTGGAGAAGAGTACATAGGCTATACCAGAAACAGACAAGGCAAAATTTTTCATAACAAGCTAAGATCAGCTAGAGTAATGGGACCAACTTGTACATCTTCTAAGTGTTTCAAAAATATAAGAACAGATTTTGCCGCTCGATATCTGAAGAAGAACGAAACCAAATTTTTTCCAGTTTTTGGAAACAAATGAACTGGGACCAGCGAAAGATATATGTAGTTGGGCTTATCAAGATGAAATCTACCGAAAGAAAGTATGTAGAAAATTCCAGACGCAGTATAACTTTCGACTATTTCTTACAAGTTGGTGCAGAAACAAAACAAGTTTGTAAAAGAATGTTCCTTTCTACCTTAGGCGTGAATGAAGGGATGGTTTCCAAAAGGACTAGGAAAGTCTTAAAAGATGCTCCCCGACCTAAAACAGAAATGGAGATCGGACAAGAGGACCAATCAAATTATTTAAAAACATTTTTGGCAGAACTACCTAAAATGCCTGCACATTACTGCAGAAGAGATTCTTCCAAACAATATCTAGAATACAATTTTGAGTCAAAGGCTACCTTGTATAAACTATATCAAGAAAAGTGTCTAGAAGATAAAAAAGTCTTTAAGTTATTGGTACTTTTCTGAGTTATTTGAGGATCTTAATTTAGCATTGTATACTCTAAAAAAGGATCAGTGCAATACCTGTGTGGCTTATAGAGCGGGAAATATTGATACAACAGAGTATAATACTCACATTACCCTTAAAGTGCAAGCAAGGCAGGCAAAAGATATCGATAAAGATAAAGCCAAGGAAGGTAGGTGCCATGTATTTGTTATAGATGTGCAAGCAGTGAAAATGTGCCCTGTAAACAACGTTAATAAGTTTTATTTTAAAACTAGATTAAAGGTTCACAATTTTACTGTATATAATTTGAAAATCCATGAATGTTGGAACTATTGGTGGAGTGAGGTTGAGGGAGATCTATGTTCCTCTGTGTTTGTCACAATTATTATTAATCATTTAGAGAAGTATTGCGAAGATGATTTGCCAGTGATATTGTGGAGCGATGGCTGCGGCTACCAGAATCGCAATGTGGTACTCTCGAATGCACTGCTACAATATGCCGTTAAAAACAAAAAACCCGTAGCACAAAAATACTTGGAACCCGGACATACACAAATGGAATGTGATGCTGTCCATAGTTTAATTGAAAGAAAACTAAAAAATCGGGAAATTACATTACCTTATGATTATGTTACTAAAACCCGTGAAGCAAGACAAAAACCGACTCCCTTAAATGCAGAAATTTTGACGCATGAAATATTTAAAAATTATGATAATAAAGATCTTATGAGGTACAGAAGTATAAGACCTGGACGTTGTACAAATGACCCCACTGTCAATAACCTGAGAGAACTACATTATTTTCCTGAAGGCACTATAGGATATAAGATTAATTTTTCCGAACAATTTACGAGATTTACCACAAAGATCCAAGGAAATAGATAATTCTAGCTACGTACTTAAAGGCTTGTTCCCAGACCAACTAAAAATATCTGCCCAAAAATTTTCTCACCTACAAGACATAAAATCTACACTTGCACTAGAATTTCATGGATTTTACGACTCTTTACAATTTAATAAAGACTAATTATTATTAGTGCAATATAGTTGTTAGAAGTTTTTCAGTTACCAAAGGTGTTACATTTGTACCTAATTAGATTAAGGTTTACTCTTTAATGTTATTTTTTTTAGTGCCATTTTTATTAGAAAATGTTAAATATCTTAGATTTTAACTAAAAGTGGTTTTATGTTTTATTTGGACGTTACTTATTATTCATAATGTTTTCTTGTTCCTATAAAAAGTTCTAATAAAATTTTTTTAATTTTGGTACTATATTAAATTTTGTGTATTTTTGGTCAAATACCATTTATCAACATCTGGTTCAACAGACAATACCACGTATCAAACCGCATTGCCAGAAAAAAAATTTTAATACATTTTTTAGGATATTGTTGTGTAAAATCTTCAATTTTTAGTTAGACATATATAAATTGCCTACTAGTGCCCTGTAACAAAGAAATAATACACTTTTTGTCTCTCCTGAAAATTTGTCAAAGTGTTGATACGTGGTATTGCGCCTAGGCCATCGATTTATATTCTTTACCACAGCACTCTTCAGAAAGTCTTTTAGTTTATACTGATGTATTTACTTATAATTCAATTAAACCTCATTTTAAAAATGGTCCTTACATATATTTCGTAGACACACAGTATAATCTATTATAATAATTATAGTATTTTTTGTTTAATTTAGATAAACATTAACATCTTCTTACTACCGTTATATTAGGTTAAGGATAAGAATAGTCTTAGAAAACTTCGCCTATTGCTAGCGCATCAGTTCATTTATAAGAATTGTAATTTTCATTTAAATAAAGGCGTATTATTATTATCACTTTGTTTGCCTACTAAACACGAGCGCGCCAAAAAGTATTACTATTTTATCTGATATTCTAACTTTAGCACTAATATGAAATAAACTAAACTGTGTTATGATACTTGTAACGTTAAATGCCTCTAACATTACTCGATTATTTTAAAAGAACTCGCTAACGCTTGTTCTTGAAACTTTCTGGTAACGTTAAAAGTAAACTAACGTTAACGTTCCGTAAATTACTATTACATGTTTTGGTATTTGCATACGAGAAAAGGTTGGAGTAACTATATCTTTATAATTTTATGGCTACTGATGGTTTCTCTTAAGATAAACTTGAGAAAAACAACGTATTCTGTTATACATAGGCCGAAGAAGAACATAAAAAAGGTTCTAACGAAATCATCAGCTCTGATTATTGAACTCTGATTTGCAAGGAAAGAACGTAGTCCGCAGTGCTAATCAATATAAAAATATAATATCTGAGCATGGTACTGTTATACCATTAGAACTGACTGTATGGTGGCGGATTTTAAAAAAAAAGTTACCAAATTGGTCATAAAATCTACAACCTCACTGCATTTTAAAATTACTGATGGTAAAAGATTTTATATACGCAAAAACCTCATTCTAATAGTATCTTGGTAAGATATCTACATAAACAAATGTAACGAATATAAAATAATAACAAATATTACTACAAGATCATTGATAATAGTAGTTACTTTTGTTAGTTTCCATTTAAAGGATACGTTAAAAATTATTATTTCCCCTCCTCTCAGGAGCGTAATGAGTGAGGCATTTAGGCGAGAGTAGAAAAATGGTTTCCTCATTTGTTAGACACAACATTGTTTCCACGACATTCCCCAAAACACCAAATTAAATAAAAACAATTTATTTTTAACGTTTATTTATTCGAATGGTAAATTTTAAGTATTGTATTGTGACGTAAGTGTTATGTATGGTGCCCCAGAAGATCAGTATAAACCTATATAGTGTGGTGACAACACAATTGTAATAAATTTTATTCCATTTAAGAATCTTCTTCCAAGGTGGAGGTTAAAAAAAGACACTACCTTTAAATTACGTATTGTCTGACGTTTTAACCCTATCAATAGTTGTAATATTGCCAATGCACCCTGTTAATATTGAATTTAAATAGTTCCAACATCTCATAGCATTAGCTACTCTAAAAAGTAGAGTGTTATTAAAATACACAAGGGACACTTATCTAGGTATGTGTGGAGCTGATGTTCGTATATTGTTCTTAATTGGGGCAATGATTTTCGGCACTCACGTGCGACGGCGATGCTATTCTTAGTAATAATGCATTCGATGACGTTTAGGTGCGCGTACAGGACTATAGGGATCGGAAAAAATAGTTTCAATAAAATTAAAAGCAGCAGTGCACATATGCACAGTAAACATAAATTTAAAAATCCTGTGTAAATTGAGGAAACAGAATTAAATTTGTCAGTATTTTGCAAGTTTCTGTCTGAAACTCATTTGATGAACAGACCCTTAAAAAATGGGCAGAAAATTGAGTTTTTATTAAAATTTGATATTGCGAGTACAAAATTATAAAAAAAATCTATGATTTAAGTAATAGGTATTACAGAAACCACCAAAGAAAGAAAGAAATATGACGGGAAATAGCAGAGCAAATTGGAGAATCAAGTAAGTTTATTCAAAATGTATTTACTTTGTATGTATAAATAATTTTCAAATACTTTGTGTCGTCTACCTCGTACTTTTTGTAATTGCCCATCGACAGCGCTTTCTGACGAATTGAAATAATCTTATATTAATATGTTATGTTAGTGTGAACGCACACTCTCGATTCATTTTCAAATCTATACGAAAATCAACCTTTTTTCAAATTCGTCTCACATTAGAACGGCTTAAGATATTTTCGTTTCGAAAAAAGTTTCGAGTTTACGAAAAATGTGTCTTTATTTCTCGATTTAGATTTTTGTTGTACGAGGGCATCTTCGAGGTTAAAAAAATGTTAAAAATAGTCAAAAATTTCAAACAAATTGAGCCGTAAGTTGACCACAACTCGCTTATTTACGGACCGATTTTCAAAATTCAAAAAGCATCATACGCGGATAAAGAAATAAAATTTTTTGGCTGTTTCAGTTTTGTTAGACCTCGCGTGTTTTCAAAAGTTATAAGCGAAAAACGTTTCCGACAAAATTTCATTCGAAAACTAAAACGGCCATAATTTCTAAATTATAACAGATAAAAAAAATTTATTTAAAAAAACGTTCCTTTTATGACCCTATCACATAATGTTTAAAAAATTTATTTATCATTTTAAAAATTTTTTTAAGGAATTTTACATTGTTATACGAATTCTGTAATTTTTATAAATCCGGAACCATATTACGTAAAAACACGAATAAAAATCAAAATATTCGTAATTTTGCAAATTTTCGAATGGTTTAACTGTAGAGGATTCAATTTCACACAAAAAATTCGTATGCACGAACTAGATGACTCACACACACGCGTAACTGCGAGCGCTATGCGAACCAAACAGTCAATTTCACCTAAATAAACTTTGTTGTGACATTACGTTAAAGCGATGGAGCCAATAAATCCGCTTCCTAAATATTTTTTAATAAATAATTTCTATTCGGACTACATCCATATCTTCTATATTAATATGTTATGTCGTTTGTGCGTCCCACCTACTCGCAATTCGTTGCGAGCGCACACCCGAATACTCTCGACTCATTTGTACGAATTCACATGGAGTACATACTCTGCATTCATATTGATTACTCAATTGATGAATGTTAATGTAAGTGCTAATTATTGTTCATGACTGTCTGCTCTTTAGAAGCTAATTTATTTTTGTAGACTCTTAACGCATGCGTAGCATGCTGGCTTTGTCTAGTTTTTAAACTGTTCCCTGATTTGCAAAGTTTGTTGAGTAGTATTGTTGCCCCCAATACAAGCAAGGGATGAAATACTTCTGACGCAACACATACTTCACTTTGATCATTTTCAGTCAATAGAAAGTGTCTTATCTTAAATGATTATGTAGTCACCATGTTGAACAATAAATAATACTTATCATTCGCTCATATATTATAAATTTCTTTACCAACAATCTGAACGCATTGTCGCTTACTTAAAGTACCCTACTGAGTATATAATTAAAAATATGATTTTCTTTATTATAAAGTGTTTGGTGTCCTGGATATGATCTCATGAGATTTACTAAAAAGAGGAAGCGGCTTCGTGACCTATTCTCACTGAGAGCTTTATCTCGAAGGTGTTTCCGTGATTGTTTGCTTCACAATAATTTTCAAGTCCAGATGAAGAAAAATAATAATAATAATAATAATAATTGTCTCCTACAAATTACCCCCAATAGGGCGAAGTCAGATGTTGTGACTTGTTAGAACAAGTCACGTATCTGCTTTTTATACTTAACCATATAGTTAACACAAAAAAAATTACTTTTTCAAAATTAATGTCAACGAGAGATGATCTGAATAATTTATAATTCTAATTCTAATTCTAATGATTCTAAAGGATTACATTACTGTTTGTCAAGCAATATATCAATGTTGCCGACTTCAAATGTTCTTGAAATGAGTTATACATCTTGCCAACATTATAGGAAAATGATCTTTTGAGGAAAGATGTTTTACAAAAAGGAAGCATTTCATGCGGATGATTTGCAACTACTACATATTTTCCATTCAAATAATAATTTCCTGCTGCAAACGACTGTGTGTTAATAAAGATATTAATAACCTTGTGTTAAATACTCAAAGGATCATGACTTAACTATTAACCCACAAAAATGTCCTGTTATACTTTTTGGTAGATCATTAAAAAGAGACACACAATGTTGATAATGTATCAAGGTAGTTATAGATCAATGTAAAAAGCCCCGGTTTGTGATTCTGTTTACGATGCATGTTCAGATTACATAGTTGGCGTAGGAGAATTCAGTTAATGCAAAACTTGTGTCTTAGATTAATTTTTTGGAGATTAGAAAGTGACAAAAACGAATATTAAAAACAAATTAAGTAGAAGTTAAATATGACAAATAGAAGATTATGCATTATGGAGAATCACAATGTTGTTAAACATTTTTCTAATTGAATATAAACAGTAAACCTAAACTGGATAAAAGTCTCTTGAGGAACACACCTGCAATTAGGGGTAAAGAGTTAGATTTATTCTGTTGATGGGTTACATATTGAGATCGATTATTTAAATAGCTAAATATGGAACCATCTGATTATTTTCCGTAAGTGCCGATATCAATAACAATGAATTTTTTGTAGGCTGAAAGTGTAAGACCAACAACACAACGCTAAAAATGTTTTGAACGAAAAGTACACGGTAAACCGATATTTGGTGGAGCTGTTTTCTTTAAGGGCCAATGACCCCACATAGAATATGAAAGCTTACAATGTACCCAAAATTTGTTTTTCAATTTGATTCAACATTTGTTCTGATGGTTGCGGTATTTTCATAGGGTGTAATTGATTCCATATAAAAAGAAAACAATTTAATGTTAATGTAACACAATTAGTAAAAATTATTTCATGAACATTTTTAATAATATTAGTTCCTAACATTTTTAGTGTATTAACTGTAATCAAAATGTCATTATGGGTTTTTTGCCAGCGTTAGTGCGTGGTACTGGAAAAATTCTCCATCCTTACCTACCCAAGGTGTGCATCGGACCCTCATTGCACATAATGAAGCATTAGTTCAGCGAAATATTTGTCCTGTATATGCAAAACAATCTTCTAATTTCAGTAATTTTTATTGTAATTGTAGGAAAAAAGTATTAATATCAACAGGCTGAACATTTACCAGAACCATAAACATAAAAGTGGAAGTGGTCTTAAAATCATATATTTTAGAATTAATGGAAGAACCGTTTGAGTTAAATAAAAAGTAATTTGTGTTTTGGAGATATCAAAACAAGCAGGACAAAGAACTAAGAGTGGTCAAGATGCGAAAAACATTATTGCAACAACCAGATGAATTGCAAACAACTACTTTATCGGTTGCTAGTTCTGATAATCAGGATGATGCTGGAGATCCAGCCGAGCACTTACCGGAAGGCTTCTCTGAAAGGACAACCCCAGTGAAAAGCGTTTCATGTATCTCGACGTCGCTGAGAAGTAGCCCGCCTAAACGAAAACGTAAATATGTGTAACAGTCACCAATGAGGAATATCTGCAATTTAAGAGTGAGCAGTAGGTGTCGCAGCAGACAAACGTACACCCTCAACGCATTTTTTCTTTAATGGCTGCCACCTTACAATTTTTATAGTGGCATTACTACTAAACATTAAACAGCAGTTATTCCAACTTGTAACAGATACCGCGGCTAAAGTAATAAATTCGTCATCACAAGAAAATGTCATATCTGCCACAGCAAGACCTTGCGGATATGTTGATCAAACTATAAGATCTGCAAGACCATGACAAGTGGAAAATGTCATCTCTGTTACTCCAGTACAAACTACAGAAAAGAATCAGTTATTAAACATTCTTGATTACCGAATGTTGACACAGGGGTATTACCACACATACCCGCATTATTTTACAAAATGAATCTTCAGGTCGAATTAGTTTTCAGATTGTTTGTGTTATGTAAAAAATTCTTTATAATTTTGTTGTTACACGTCTGCTTAGATTAAAATATGAATAGATATTATAGTCCGGGAGCTACAGGCATTTTTGGATCGTGAAAGTATACACCATACATTTTTTACCATTGGTAGTTTTTATACTGCTTATAAAGGAACTGACCGTGAGACCTTTGGGAGACAGGAAGTTATGGTGTAGGAGGCTGACAAAAAAACTCTTCAAAATAGTAACAGTATACACGCTACCATGACCCAAATTAAAAAAAAATCAAAAAAATCAAAATGGAATGATACGATTTTTTCTTTATGATAAAGTAGCCAAATAACATTCAAATAGGCCAATGAAAACCATTTTTTCAAAATCTCGTTCCCTAACCTCAAATATTGGGAAAATAGAATAATGGTTGTTTGAAAGATCGAGACCACGCGGTAAATTGTCTAAAACTATTAAAATTTAGCACAAAATGAATAAGATGTTAAGAGAGACAATTGTGAGTCTAAATAGAAATTCATTTAGGTATTATTTAAAAAAATGTATATCATCAAGAACATTCATGTTGCTCCCAAAGGGACTAAACGCATTTTGAACTTATTGTCACTTTAATATTACTCTCGTAATTCTAACCTTAAATTTAAAAGTAAGCCTAAAGCCTAAATAGGTATACTATATCCGAATTCGAATATGTTAGACCATATATTTTGGAGACCATTTACAAAAATTCTTTGTAAATTTGATGCTCCAAATCTAGTACTTTGCGTAAAGGATTTTTAAGCTGTTTTTTTTGCAATTGGTGTGTGGTTTTGGAAAAAGAAAGATAGGTAGGTAGTTCAGTTCATCTTTGCCAAAAAGTATAATATATTTGAAAACTAAAAAGTGTAAGGTATAACTTTTAAGTGCAATAATGAAAAACAAGGTCTTGGCTTGGTTTTAAAATAAAGTAAAGCACCTTACACTTTAGGCCTTTGGAAAATTAAACAAAATGGAACACGATGCATTATAAAATTACGAGTCGTAATTTTTGTTAATTATTTTGTTGTGTTTACATTCAGAAAGTGCAGTTTTGAATTTGTAATATTTCTTAAAATGCCGATTTCTAACCAAACATTAATATGCTGGCGATCTATTTGAATAATGCTTCAAATGGGATTACCGCTGCTCGCACCTTCTATTTGTGCTATCGAATCGACCGCGATACCATCGCCGCGTGTTTGTGCGTTTAGCCCAGCGCCTGTTAACAACGGGTAGCATCCGTGAACTGTCATGAATCGGAGAAATAGGCAAAATAACCAACAAAATGTTATTAATATCCTGGCATCTATAGAAATCAATCCCCAAATTAGTACTAGAGAAATTTCTCAAGACTTGGGTATTCCTCAAAGTACGGTTCATCGCATTATTCAAACCCTGAGGTATGTAAGAGGTATACCTCTTTTTATAAAGTTTGTCACATTTTTTGCTATTTTAGGCTACACCCATACCATATCAACTTACACCAAGGCGCTTACTCCTCCGGATTTTGACCATTCTGTCGAATGTGTTATTGGACGGACAGAGCCACTTTCGGTAGCCAATGCTGGGCAATTGAACTTCATAAAGGCGCACTTTTGGGCCTGAAATAATCCGCGCTGGTTTGGAGAAGTCAAGCATCAAGAGAGATATAGTGTAAATGTTTGGTGTGGGATAATAATTGGAGGCAGGTTGTTGGTGGGTTTATTTTGGACGGAGCATTAAATGGTCGAACATACCTACATTTCTTAGAAAATGTTCTTCCAATTTTAATAGATGATATTCCGCTGGACGTCCGCCAAAATATGTTTTCCAGCATGATGGTTTGTTCCGCCTATTATGCCCTTGCTCTTCGCCAGTATTTAGATGCCACCTTCTGACCGTTGGATCGGAAGAGGAAGCCTGTTCCCTTGGCCTCCAAGGCAAATTTTTGTAATGTTATTCGCCGTAAAGTTGCTTCAGTATTTAACACAAGAATCTTTGGATGTTGCATTTTGGAATGATTCTGTTTATAATTGCGTACATATTAAAACTTATTAAATATTTCAAGGTGTCCCAATTTAACCTGGCTTGAATTTTATCTCTGGGGAAGAATTAAGGATATAGTCTTAGCAACAAGGCCAACTTCGCGCGAGGATATGATTGCAGAATCAGGGATGCCATCTTGAACATCCCAAGAGCTGAAATTGAAGAACTGTTCTTTCAACACATCAGCGTCTTCAGTATGTGCATCCCAAAAATAACGGAACCATTTTGAACACCTCGGTCGCCATTAGATCCCTTTTTTTCCTTTTATGGGTTTTATTAAAAACGGTTCTTTTTAGAACCACAGACCATTTCATAAAAAAGAATTCCGTAAAGTAACTGATATTATACCTACTAAAATCTTTGTAAATGGTTCCAAAATAGATGGTCTAACATGTTCGAAATTCGGATATAGTATACCTATTTAGGTTTTAAGCTTACTTTTTAAATTAAAGGTTAGAATTACGAGAGTAATATTAAAGTGACAATAACTTCAAAATGCGTTTAGTCCCTTTGGAGCAACATGAATGTTCTGATGATATATATTTTTAAATAAACCTAAATGAATTATATTTAGACTCACAATTGTCTCTTTAACATCTTATTCATTTTGTGCTAAATTTTTAATAATTTTAGAAAATTTACCGCGCGGTCCTCGATCTTCAAACATCCATTATTCTCATTTTCCCAATATTTGAGGTTAGGGAACGAGATTTTGAAAAATGGTTTTCACTGGCCTATTTGGATGTTATTTGGCTACTTTATCATAAAGAAAAGTCATATCATTCCATTTGATTTTTTTGATTTTTTTTTAATTTGGGTCATGGTGTCAAACTAGCTCCCCTGGCGGAGAAGGATTCAACTAAATTAACTATATTTTTGGTTGGTTCTTGTTGTTTAAGGAATGCTCTTTCAACGATACCAAATTTGTTAAAATCGGTCCAAACCGTTAAGTTAAAGCAGGTTATTGCAAAAACAATTGAACACCCCCGCCATCTTTGTTTTGAAATAACTGAACTTTGTTTTTTACGAAAATGATAGATAAATTGGTTCTCTTTACAAATGTGAAAAAAATTTTTGTTTATTATACGAAATTTATAGAAAATGCAATTTAAAAATTTAAGATGGCAGTTACGCCTCTGGTGGTCATTTTTAAAACTTGAAAATATTTTCCTGCGATTCTTCATGGTCCATTTACCTAATATTTTGTTGACACCAAAGTCATACGACGAACGGTTCCCCAGATATGGCCGAGGAACAGTCCTATTGGGTCACCCCGTATACTATTACTTATGAAAAAGGTCCCGTAGCTCCCGGACTATTAATCTATGTTTTTGTTATTGATCAAGTATCAAATAAATATGAGGCATGCAAAAATCTGCTTTCTTTAAGCATTATGAATATTATTTGATTAGAATTTCCGGTATCGCACGGTTTGCGGGTACTATGAGCTTATACTGCATGTGCTACGTGTTTTATCATAAATCTATCCATAGTGTTGTTATGGGTAGTATATGTATATGAATTTTCCGGATTCCAGAAACTAAGTGTTGAATACACCTGAATTTACTTAAATTGAAAATCTAATACCATTTCTTTTCGTGCACTCACATTGCAAAAACATCGAATAGATTCAAAATCGTGTAATTTTGTGGGTTTTCGATTTCTTTTCTTTTCAAACGGTTCATCTGGGATTAACTAAGTGGGTGTTCTCGTTAAATGACGACACAACAACAACAAATGTTCAAAGCATTTTAAATTTAATATAGCATTTGCCAATACGTTTCTATTACCATTATTTAAAGCAATGTAAGTTAAAAAAGCGAAGGTGAAATGAAAATGAATTATCTGTTTCTCACAATATTGTTTAAATCGCAACGTTTTTCATCAGTCTCCAGTTTTTATTTTATTTTCAATCAATAAAAAAAATCTGTGGTGTAATGAATTGTTGTTATTTTTATTTTAATAAGTCGGATGAGTATCAATAATTAAAAAAACTTTTAAATTAAGCAGATAAATGCTGTTGTGTTTTTAATTATTCTAAGATGTAATAATAACTATAAATCAGCTTATTTTTATTAGTTTCAACCAAAGCTTTTAAGATGAATTTATATCTAGATTTTATAGTTAATATTAAAACTGTCTCTTATCTTTATGCTTTATAAAGCTCTAAAACGAACAATCATACGTCAAAAGCTTTTTTTATAAAGGATGCTGTTCCATGCTAATCTTTTCAGATTTCAAGGAAATACCTTTTATGAATAATTTGAAAGTGCAATTAATCAATATCGCTTAAGATAAAATTTAATGACTATCAATAATGTTGAGCAGAATACACGATTTTGTCACGTCGAAAGTACATTCAATTAAATGCTTTTAATTAATTTAAAAGCTTTCGTACGGTTAGCTGGGTTATGCGTGATTAGAGGATTACTTTTTTCGATATAACGATGTTTGATGACGATGAGAAAAGCTATTTAATAATTGCAAATTAGTTCTAACAAATTGGGGGTGTTTCAACGCATTTATTTTGTTAATAAGGTAACAGACTCAGCCCTTTTACTGCATAAATTATGATGTAAACTCTTAACATACCATTACAATTATAGTATACCTACTCCAATAATTAGTGTAAGAAATAATTTTTTTTTTAAATAAAAACCGGTGTCGCTCATTTATAAATACAGTACAAAATATTATGGATGTAGGAATGAAAGATAAGATCTACTATTATAAACTTTACTTCCTAGCTCTGGGAGAAACTATTGCTTCAGCATATGTTTCCTGAAACATATTTAATCGCCTGTTGCTAACGTGACACGTCACATTAGTATCTTGGCAAATTATCTCTGGGTGTGGGTGTTATTGAATACAGAAGATTTATCGCAACAGTCACAACGTAGATTTTGAAATTGTTACATAATACGTTATTCAGTTGAAACTCATTGAGCTGACTTTTCTAAGATATTTATATGTATAGTTATATTCACTAATGATGAAATTTTGATTCACAACGGCTATTGTCTTGCAATGCAGTTTTAAAAATAATTTGTAATAATAATAAATAGTCTTTTTGCTTATAAAGTACAATTTAAAGCAACACAATGTATTGAAAACCCAAATCATACATATCTGTACCCTAAAGTCTGTATACTATTGGCGCGGAGTAATAAATCATAATTGCATGAAATAATTCTTTATTTTCTTGTGAAAGCGGTACTTCTACGGTTAAGTAAAAACCATAAATTCTAACCAAAATACGATCATTGTGCCGCTCTTGCAGCATATCGACCCATCTAGGGTCTGCGAACAATAGTTTAATCTGTGTAAACACGTTGCCATCAGCCCAGGTACTGACGAAACGAGAATCATAGCCGTAGATGTAGGTATTATACCAAGATACAAAAATAATGGTATATAATACGTAGAAGTAAAATTTGTAATGTGATCTACTATACAAATAAAATAAATAACATATAAATAATATATGACATAAATATAAAATAAAATAGTAATGCAGATATCGTCAGTACATTTATTACAATTACAATTAATTTGCGGGGACCGATTTTTAGGCATCAAAAAGTAAATTTGGCTCAATTATAAAATTATGTAGTTGTCATGGAAACTTATCAAAATGAATAGATAAAAGTAACAGGCATAAAAATGTTCATATAAATAACAAGACATTAGTAGGTAAAATAGGTATATTTAAAAATAACTGACAATACTCACTCATGGTTACAATAAATGGTGTTTAGAGAGTAGAACACTGTTTCAGGCACATTACGCTTGGTCATTTAACTTTCTTCCTCGTCTGAAATTTCCATTTCGGAATCAGAATCGCTGTCTTGTGTGTTTACTGATATAATAATTGGCTCCAATGTTATCTCTACTAAATTATCCAGTTGCCAACATTTGTCTTCTTCCTTAACGACATGAGATACACAGTTCTTCCATCTTTCAGGTGTTACTTTGTTTAATGCATTTTCAGAAGTTTTTTCACGTCGTCGAGTTTAAAAGTGGTATTGTTACGAGCGACGTCACCTTTACTTGAGCCCAAACCAACTCTATAGGATTCAGCTCACAATGGTAAGGTGGTAAACGCAGTACTTCAATGCCCCGATTCTTTGCCATTTCGTCAATAACATGACGTATATACTTATTCTTATGAACTTTAACAATATCCAATAATTCTCTTTTCACCATGTCATCCTCAAAAGTTATATTCTTAACAGATAACCAATCTATAATTTCTGCTTTCCTCCAAGCGCTGGTAGGTAAATTTTCGTATCTTCGTGAGTGGTAGCTGGCGTTGTCCATAACTATTATAGATCCTTGGGGTATCAAATCTAGCATCTGCTCAAAATATTCTTCAAACACATTAGCATTCATGTCTTCGTGGTAGTCGCCAGTTTTCTTTGATTCGAATTCTAACAAACCACCATCTACAAAGCCATCTTCATTGCCAATATGAGTAATAATTAACCGTGTTCCTTTCCCAGAAGGCGGTCGAAATCCTGTCGATAGCCCTTCTATAAATCCTTGTCGAGCACTCGTAACGGTATTATCATGCCATGTTTTTTTACGGTATGTCCTGCATTGATCCAGGTTTCATCCAAATAGAATATACGCCTGCCTTCACGCCTATATTTTCTTATTTCCCGAAGATAATTTCTCCTCCATGTAATAATCTCTTGTTTTTCAATTAAAACGGATCTTCTATTTATCTTCTCCCAAATAAACTTCAACTTACGAAGAAGTTTCCACAGTGTTCTACGACTCATTTGGGGTAGATTTTCATCCTCATTTACTGCTAGTAAAATCTTATCGATTGTAGGAATCTCTTTCCGTAAGTAGAACCCTTTCTACGGACAGAATTTCTCATTGCATCATCTAATTCCATCGGGCGCCGACCAGGAGATGGAAGTGGGTGCTTCGTCCCAAATTTTTCTTTCCCTCACTAGTTTATAAATGGTGGATTTTGATATTCCCGTCATTGCAGAACATAATCCTACAATATCATCGACACTTTTTGCAGGGTGTTGACATCGAACAGCGTCATGCACATTTAAAATTATAATTTTTCATTAGCAGATAACGCACCACTTTTAACACGTTTTGCTGGTGAAAAGTTTTCCATTTCAAAATTATTTGCACTAACACACAAACAAACAAACAAGCCGATTCATTGCTAATAACAAACTAAACATATTTTTCATTTAGAAAGTATACGAAGCCCTTCGGTCAAACAACTAATTATCTGTAATCTTTCGCAGAAATTACAACCCGTCTGCCGTAATGACTGCGCTAACGACCCCACTTTACCTGATGATAGATAATCCAACACACATTTTGACGCTAAAGAATAATTGTTTTAAAATTACTTTATTTAGCTATATCGATTCTTAATTGTAATAATAAGAAACAAACCACATAATAGTAAATACTTTTTTGAAATATTCCACAGTTTAATAAGATACAAATAGATTCATAACTTTGTAAAACTCAGTATACGTACCTATATAAAATTAAAATTTAAAATAGACAAATTGAGAAACGACACATTTGTCATTTATCGATTTTAGAGTTTAATTTCATATTTAAATACTGTGTTTTACAAAAGTTTTGTATCTATTTATATCTTATTAAACGGTGGAATATTGCTAAATTAAATTATTTACTATGAAAAATAGATTCCACAAAGGATTGAAACAATAAAAGAAACCACATAATAATTCATATCAAGGTAGATTTTACTATTATAATATATTTACCTACTAAAAATATGATTTTCTAAACGTATCAGGTACCTACGCCACTTCAATACGGGAGATTCGATAATTCTGACAGGTTTATTACTCCGCGCCAATAGTATACTGAGTATAGAGGTAAACAGTCGTATCTCCGTTTTTTTTATAGGCTTATGGTTATTTCCTATTACACAAATTCCGTTTTGTCACGTGGCAAAAGATGGTAACTCCAAATGCAAATGTCAAAGAATTAAGCCAGCACGAATCAGTCGTAACTCCAATGTTGTGCGCGATAAACAGTCGCAACGCATTTAAGACTACAAGCATAGAGTAAAAATTCTTAAAGAGGCGCAATCTAATGTTAAATATCGTGCCTTATGGAGAACCCCCACCTTTCATAAAAATTGAAACTGTATTATGCCGACGCCGTCTTATAAAATGCGTACTACAAATTCCACCTTCGTAAAACTGCATTTCGCCTTAATAAAATGTTATCAGCAACGGTATCAGGTTTCGATGATTTATCGCCAGCCAGTCTTCGTTGTAAATAAATGCAATTATTGTAAATACTAATTCTTATTTCAAAGGTGGACTAGAAAATTAACGATTAAAATAATCCATCAAATATTTTTACAACCGGTGTCCTTATAAACTGATTAACACAAGTTATAACATCATATGATACGTTATCATAAAACGACGTCGTTTTTTAGTTATTCGAAGTTCAAAAGAAAAAGTCAACTCATTTTGAGGGATCATATCTCGGAGTGTAATTATAAAACAATAAAAATTTTATATTATTCTTAAAAGTTTGCATGAAACTAAACAAAAAAATTTATATGTAAAAGAAAATTTATTTCAAAATTTGTTAAATCTGCAGCACATTGAAAATAGGTTAAATTTTATGAAATTACCCAAAAACTAGTAAGGAATTTTAAGTAAAACGCGACTAAGTTGAGGTCAATCGGTTAAATACACACAGAAAATTAAATAAATTACAACTTATAATAAAACATCATATTTATATATTTCCATGTAATTGTGGTTATTATTTATACAAGATGAATCTGCTTAGTTTTCTTTTGAATCGAGAACGACTTTGCAAGTCGAATTTTGCCGGCACTCCATTTTTATGTATTTGTTTTCTTTTGTGGTTTATCATGTCTGATCTTAAAAATGTTCTTCACAAATTAACTTATTTCCTAAAGCATCAATATCTACAAGAGCAAACAATGTTCCCACAATTTTCTTGCCACTTTTGTCTCTGTTCTTCTTCGTACTGTTTTTTGCAATTCACGTATTCGCATTTAGCCATTGTCACAACAAATCACAATAACTTCCAGGCACACGCACAAACTCGGAGCAGTTCAACGGTGACGCTAATTCAACGCCCACTAGAGAGCAACTAAAAATATTTCG
Source organism: Abscondita cerata (assembly GCA_030710515.1). NCBI lineage: Eukaryota > Metazoa > Arthropoda > Insecta > Coleoptera > Lampyridae > Abscondita > Abscondita cerata. The sequence continues at coordinate 582,173 of JALBCR010002322.1, read as the reverse complement.
CTGAAAATTGACGGTGGAGCCATCTTCAAATCGGTGAAATTGTACGTTACATTTTCCCCATATGCGTTGCGCATCTTTAGTAACTTTATAATCAATGCTACAAGGTTAGGCATTCAGTTGCGTAAAATTCCATTTTGTGCCTTATTGCTGCTTAGTTTGGTGTTAACTACTCCAAAACGTGTTCTCGAGGCTAAAAAATTATCGAACTCGTTTTAGGAAAGAGAAATGATGGCCGTTTACCTACTGGTAAGTAAAATAAGAGAAATATTGAGATTAGGTATGTTGCGTAGTTCTTCTAAAAAAATGACAAAAATAGAACTTACGTAGAACTCGTTAAAAAATGTAGGATTAATTATCCTAGACAAGTAAAAGTTTATTGTAGGCGGATTCGTAATATTATGGTTTTATTTGAAACACGGACTTGCCCTCCAATATTAAATATACTGAAACGGAACGACGAGGGCAGCATAAGAATTCTATGTCAACCAGTTGCAAAAACCGCAGAGACGAATCCCCATGATGAAACAACATTCAGTGGGAATGATGATGAAATGGATAATGGTAACGATATTGATACAGACTACGTTCAAAATAATGAAGAGAAAATCGAAAAAAGTGAACGTGAAGTATCTGGACAGGTTGCAGAAGAATCCATCGTCGACTATTTGCGAGAAACTACTGACAAGAAGACTGAAAATTAAGCCACATTCAATTGAGTCGATGATGAAATGAAGAAGAATCTTTCGCCGATAACAGCGATGATGATCCCGACTACGTACAAAATAGCGACGAGAATTGCAAAAATGAAGTAAGTGGTAACGAAAAGACAACGAGCATTGAACATCAGGAGCTAGCAGAAAATTTTCTTGGTATAGAAGAGAAGAGTGAAGGTGAGATAAAAAAAAAGAGGAAAGGTGGGAAACGTTTGAAAAAAGTTAAAGAATGTAAGGCGAAAAGAAAACTAAAAGAGCCAAAGCAACTCTGTCCGGAAAAGAACATATTTCGGGGAATATTATTAAGGAAAAATCAATGAAAGAAGGTCAAAAACAAATCGATTAGTCGGGGCCGGTCTAAAGATGGCAGTAGAGAAAATCAAAGAAAACGAACCATTCAATATTATTTCAGTGTAAATGGTGAAAGGATCAACGTTTGCAAGTTGTTCTTTTTGAACACACTAGGGATTTTGAAAACTCTAGTCCGAAATGGTTTGAAGAAGAACTTCTAGGAAATTATTTAAATCAAAAGAGAATGTTTACACTTGCCAAATTTTGAGCCTACAAACACGTTTTCCGACTGAATTGAATTTGAGTTTCAAGTCTCCTTCAACCGATACTTGCGACAAATGCGACAAATTGAGACTGCAAGTGCAAGAACCTTCACTTCTAGAAGACGAGAATTTAACACTCAAACCGCCAACATTTTAACCTACGTAGAACTGCCAGTGCCGGTCAATTTGACCGGTACTAAAAAATCATTGCAATACCTTATAACTATTATTATTTTTGAAGTATTGGCATAAAATGTTAAAACAATAATATATGTATAATATACTTTTAATATAAGTAATTTTTGAACAGACTATACGCACTTGCCGCAAACTAACTTATTACATTGGTTACACGTATTCGTCGTTTTATTTTTGCACTTCCTAACCTGGCATGTACGTCTCTTCTGCTTCTGAACATTTTGTTTTCCGGTTGAAAACACGGGAACTTCACTTTTCTTATTCTTTTGGTCATAAAATTCTTCCCGTAATTCAATTGCTAGTCAAATTGACCGGCACGGCGGTTTTAGGTATATATACAAATTAATAATTTATAAAAACAAATAAGTTATTAAAAACTTCATTTACCTGTTTAAGACAAATATTTAGAAAAAGTCACAAAGTTATAACTCAATAAAAAAATTATTATAGAAATAATTTGAGTTGAAACTAAGAATCCGGTCCAAATGACCGGTGCGGCGGTTCTAGTGTTAAAACTAAAGCAAGAATATGTTGACCATCTCGAGGACGCACGCAAACGGTACCAGCAAAAACTCGAAGATAAGGAAACAAGCAAGTCTAGAGATAACACGAAGGTTGTGATGATATACTTGCAAAAGTGTCTTCCAAACCTACACTTGTCAAATAACGAAAGCTTTTACCTATTAAAACTGTGGACTTTAAATTTTTCAATTTACAATTCCTCAGAAAAACACTCTTTGTGCATGTTTGGGATGAATCTCAAGCAGGAAGACGAGGACTTAGAGACCGACCATGTTCATGGACTAATTAAACGAACTCTCAAAAACCGATTAACTATCAGAATTGTCACTCCATGGGAGTGGCAGCAACTCATTCGATCGTTAGGAGCCAAAGTTTACAACAGGAATGTTGACAATTTTAAAAACTAGGAAGTCTTATATACACACCGAGAGGCTCATTTTGTTAACCAAAAGTTGAATAAAGACAAAAAAAGTATTTTAATTTCATCAGTGGTGTGGCTTGAGGACCGTGTTAATTATTTATTGTAAATCCGACTTGACTCAAGAAAGCTACATGACAGGAAATCTAAAAGAATAGCAAAGAGCAGAGGGTATCAACTTGCTTAGAGAACTACCTGCTATTCGCAATAGTCCAAAAGGCGTAGTAAAGGAGAAAGACGACCATTTGATTTCATGATTATTACCGCAACATACCCATTAGCGGAGGTATAGGGGGAGAAGAGGTTGAAGATGAGTAACACTGCCTTTTCTTCCACGGACTGATAGAAATTTTCGTTTAATTTATTTCCTTATTTCAATTTTATCATTATAATATTCAATTATGAACTTTTCGATCAATAAAAACGTGTAGGCTACAGATATGTACATTTAAATAATCTTAAATGTTGTATGAGTTTTAAAAAGTTTATTTAAATCACTTGCAATAAAGAATAAAGAAATTATACAAACTCTATATTTTACAAAGATTATAATTTTTTGTTACCGCCTTTTTGGATCCGTACATAGGTACAGTATTTTTATTAGGAACTAAGTATTTTAAACATGTTTCACGTGAATGGAAAAAAAACACGTAGAAATGGAAATTTTAATTTCCTCTGAAAATGATATTTTCCCTTAAAATCCAACAGATCAATCTGAAAATTGAGAACAATTACTCTAGACGAACTTGGTGATAAAGAGTTCCAAAACATGTCAAAAATTATAAACCAAATCCAAATAAACACTGCTTTGCCATGCATCATTGGGGGTGAGTACTTTGGTTCCAGTAAGATTTGGTCACCAGACAAAGAAGATTGTCTAAATAATATAACTACTGAAGAACACATGCAAATTTGCTTGGAATTGAATATAATGGGGAAGGGGAAGGCTAAGAGGAAGACCTGAGTGAAAGTAATAGTGAGGAAGAAGACGAATAAAAGTAGAAGATAATGGAATAAACAGAAAATCTTGATAAAGGAAGTAAGTAAGCAAATGATTTAAAAAAAACAGAAAAAGTTACATTACAAGCTGGGATTACAATTGCAATAAAAGGAACAAAAAAAAAGGTATTTCATACATGAGAACGGGATACAAATTCACTATCTCGAAAAAAAAAGAGCAACAATGAAGATTAGATGTTACTCATGTAAAGTTAAAGTATATAAAACACAAAACAATGCTTAAAAAAATCTGATAAAGAAAGACGGAAGATTTTTAGTAAATTTCGAAACTTTTCTACATTGAAGGAAAAACTATTGCAACAGAAACTACAACACTCCGAAGATAAAATCCGATAGAAAACCTATTACACTTTATTAGTAAAAAGCGAGATAGAACAATGATGTGTACGACTTTGCTTTGTAACCCTTTATAGTACATCTATATACAGTGTGTCCATTTAGTGTATAATTGTTCGATTATGGCCTCTCAGGCTACTTGTTGGAAAAAGTGTGAGCAGGCTTCCCAAATAGACTAAAAGTTGCACATTTTAAAAATATTTTCATATATACAGAGTGATTCAGAAAAACGTAGTCAAGCAAAGTTGTTTTTTTTTAAATATTCTTGGCTTCAGCGGTTTTCAAATTGTTTGCATTATTTCAAAATTTTTAATTAATATACGGCATCAAAGAAATTTGTGTACTGTAGAAGTTATTGTAGAGATAAAAATTATATTCTGAGGTGTTAAAAGTCTGAGTACGGCTCTAATAAGAATCATTTGGGATGTTCTAAAATATTGTACAGGGTGTCCACAAATTTTGGTTCAAACTTTAGCATCACAAATACCTGTAAACTCAACTTTTTCAAATGGAAACCACCAATTTTTATGTCACTAGTAAATTATCCTTGTAAAACTGGTATTTGTGATGCCAAAGTTTGAACCAAATTTTTCGGACGTCCTGTACAATATTTTCGGGAATCGTGAATATTTATTATTAGGGCCGTACTCAGACTTTAACACCTAACAATACAATTTTTATCTCTACAATAACTTTCACGCTACACGTATGAATTACGGGTCTTATAATAAATCATGTAATCAATTAGTTTTCATTTTATGTAACCCTTGAATATGGTTAACAGCACACGCTTGTAGAGAAACAGTTGCTGAAGTTGATAAAACAATTGTAGGAATTTATTGTGTAGATACCTAATTGTTTTAAGTAGCTTACAACCAACGTAAACGTAACAAAGTGAAGCTCAAGTTCCATCTACAATTACATTCATTTACAATCAGATTGCATCCAAAATTAATTTTGATAAATAGTATTATTAAAAATAATTTGCACATTTTGGATATTTTCTGTACATATTTCATAAGTATTCGATCCCCACGTACTATGAAATATGTGTATTGTACTGCCAGATGTAACATAGTATTACAGCAAATGGTGAGACAATCAGAACTAAATTTATATACGAAAGGTATAGGACTGACATAATTTATTTAAAAGAAATTGAAGTAAGAGAAGTAAATTAGAGACTATTATCCTTTCAAGGACGATTGCGTTCAAACGCATCGATACAGAAAATACAACTGGCAGCGTAATACGCCAGAAAAAAGTAATCGAACGTTATCGTTATATGTAGTTTAAATGATTCTAAAAATTTTCGAATAAATCGAAATAGCAAAAGTTCATTCTGTATCAAGAAAACCTATGGAAACCCTAGTACAGTAAATGGATACCGATAAATAATCTGCAACTATATTCAGAGCGCCCAAAAAATAAACAATTGTTGATTCCACTGAAAAAATTAATTGTTGGTAATAGTTGGTAACAAATCTCATTAGTGTTGCAAGATTTATTATTCGTATAAACTACTGCTCTATTAAATCTACATAAACGTTTGTTTCCAATATGTTACACCAAAACTTAAACATAGTTAGTGATTTTAAAATGAACGAATAGAAAAACCACAAAATATCAAACATAACCTCAATGACACGAAATGACTTCATCAACAACAACGTACAACACTGTGTAATTCTCAGTTTAGCCAATATAAAGTTTAATGTATTTTTATTTAAGATCTCTCTGTATGTAGTAATAAAGATTTTATGTACTAAATACTTGTCTCAAAGAGTCATTTCTGTTGTTTTCCGTTGCTATGAGTTGAAACTATCAACAGCCAAATACATTTTTTGTGATTTATAAATAGAAAACTATTAATTTTACAACTCCAAGTAAAAATTCCTACAAAATAGTTCAGTCTATAAGTCAATGATCGATCTGACTCAATTTTTCAGATGCCTTGTTAAAAATCACGCTCAGCGTACAAAACTTCGGCAACCGATAGAATAAAGGTTATCAATGAATTAAAACCTTCTCAAAAGCCAACCTACATTGGAGTTCTGTAATAATAAAAACGACTAATTACTAATAATCTTCTTCTAAAACTAACATGATGCAAAGTACCTTCCGTCTTCCAACTCTTCCACAGTGTTTGTTTGCACACCTTCTTCATTGTGTTATACGATCCTTGATGTCTAAATGTGCGAAATCGATTTGTTTCTGTGATAACGGCAACGGCGTTCATACACCGGGCTAGAAGGTTGTCCATTACAGGGTGAATTCCACTGCGCAGCTGAAACACTCAGATGAAATCGTTGGTACGATCTACCAGTCATATAGTCGGTAGCATCCTGTAATACGGAACTGAATAGCCTACTAGACATCTGTTCCCTGCTGTAAGGAGTAGGGTTGTCCTTGGCTTTGTGTGCTCTCTTAAGGTTCTCGCCAAGGAAGACAAACACAACTGGGTCATGCTCACCCGCTTCCAGCATGTTGAACCGCTGTTTAACGATATCAGCAATACTCTTTTTCAACTGAGTAATACCGACACCAACTCCTCATCCTTCAGGGTATAAAAACCCAGGTATTCCAAGACCCCGGAAGAAAACGACATTGAACAGAACAGCCAGATATTGCCTGGGACATCGCTTAACCTATGGGATGGTAATTTCAATCCAGACCTGGGGTCGAAGTGCTCCAACCCTGCATGTCAAAATCGATTTGTTTTGTGGTGATGGGCCGAAAGCGTCAAACTCTTCTACCTGGGTAATATCCGACAGATTCAAGAACCTCTTCGTATATGTTATAAAAGACTCAACCCTATCCCCCTCTGGCAGCACAGCTTGAGATAGAATAATATCAGAAATGACTTAATAGATAAATGGCAGCAGTACTTACAATTCATTCTCTCATTTTTGCTTGGAATAATACTGTCGTCTTTTAATAACAGCCATTTTCTTTCTGATCACTGTTAAACTCGGAATTAGTGTCTAATCTCTGGGAAAAGAATGCTCAGGTATAGTGTTGCATTCAAAGTTCAATGGTCAAAGAGATAATTTTCCAAGTTTTTTGAAAATATCTGTTTCTGGTGGATGTGGTGGATGTCTATGAAGGATTTTGCTGATCCAGTCAGTTAGAAAATTAGTGGTTTGTTTGATCTCCGATGAAGATATAGTTCCTTCGAACGATGTGTAATAAATCTATTACTATCAGCCGTTGATTCGTTATCCCATGATTCATTCGAAAACCGACAGTTTTGAAGGGAAGACCACCGCAACGATAAATCAAACTTCTTCTCAGCTGTAATGACAATTCGCATATGATACTACACGAGAATACTTATAGTATGTTATATGTAAATTTAAATTCGCATTCAGTGCACTTTCAGCATCATCGCATTTATCAAAGTAGCGACCTCGGAACGTGCTTTTGTAATACGAGTTCAAAAGTATTTACTTTTTTTTGTCCATTATCCGTGTTTTTTCCATCACTTTTTTTTAGGGTAAGTAAAGAAACGCCCCGCTTCCGAATCAAATCGTGGAAGGGGTAAAATCGACGACTGTTATTATTTCTTATAACTCTGGGCGATTTTCATGCTTAATTAGAATAATAGCTATAATGTATTGATGAACAATAAAGTACTTATTAGATTATAATTCTTCATATTAAATACTATTGAATATATTCGCAAACAGTAAAAAATAAGTTCATAATGATCTTCAATTTTAGTTCGAAAAAAATTCTGTTTTAATTATTTTAATTAAATTTATTAAAGAAAACCTTACAGAAACTGGCGATTTCGATTTTTAAGACCGTTACGGCAAGGTGCTCCATCAGGATGAATATTTGAAAGATGAACGTCACAGTGGAAAATTGTAATTTCTGTTCAATTTCTTAATTCATTTGATAAGTGCCATAATACCCACTAAACATATTTTAAACCACACAAGATTGAACAATACATCTTGTATCTGTGTATAGATTTCTGTTGTCATCACACGATGTAATAAACAATTAACACATTTTATAACTTTTGTAGCTACTTTTTTCTCCATTTACCAAAAGCTAACAAAATTTGTTTAATAGCTGAACCGTATAGCTTGTAATTAATTTAACACCAATATGTCAATGTTTACAATTAATCCCATAAACAGACATACTTATACTTGTAATATGTTGAGTAACATATTTCCTAAAATTAATAATTAAATCGAAACCAATTTGATAGATTAAATTAAAATACAATTACTGTATGCAGTGTAATTCACTAATGTGTTTATTAACAATTGTTCTTTCACAAGAAATTGCATTCGAACAAATAAATTTAAAATCTCATAGAACAAGTGCGAATATAAATCTAATGCAAAATTTCGATTGATTGGCACGGGCTGAAATTAAAACCCATTAATCATCTATTTTGAAATTTTTGTTATATTGTATTTTGTGCTTGTATTAAAAGTTCTGCAAGTAATGTTTTCGGTTTGAATACATTCTGTAACAATTCTTCTTCTTGTATTTGTCACAAACTCATAAATCAGCATGTTTTCCTATCTACTTCATTATTTATTCATTATACAGAGTGATTCACGTACCCGACAGTTCTAGACTTCCTGAAATTCCATCAATATGAAATTTGGTATATAGCCATAATCTTAGAGTACTTTCAGATATTTTCAAAATGTGCGACACTTCCGGATATACCGGAAATTAAAGACATATGTTTTTAAAACGGAATGGTCCTATTTTGAAACCATATCTGAAGTCTACATTCAATTTTATGATCAGCACTATCACATTATCAAGACATGTGTCATAGTTTTTGACATATCGTCGGGTTACTAAGTGAATCACATAAGTCCATTTTTGGTCAGAATGTCATTTTGGTGTCATCTGTTGTAGAAAAATTTAATCTTCCATTTGAGAAGTCCACATAACTACAAAAATTTCCGCTTCTGTTTAAATATCAGTTGCTAATTTCACATAATTTCATGACTCTCCAAAATTCACAAGAATTCACATAACTCCTGAATTATAAGTTAAAGAATGAAAGGTCCTCGGCACTCATGTCATAGTTTTGATCGAAATCAGTTTCCACGTTTAAAAACAATTACCGCTGTTGAAGGTTTTTTTTTACACTGTTTGTTTGCGAAAGTTTAAAGTTATTAATTGAGTGGATTTAAAAAATTGCCAGGACTCAACAAATCTCATTTTTGTTGGCTGTTATGTGATTTTCCCGAACAAGTCATAAATTCAGGCAAAAATATAATAGAAACTTAATATTATTTATTAACATAATTCTTATATCAATTGCACAAGTATTTGACTAGTTTTATGAAACACAACTGTAATATTACCTACCTAATTTCAGAAGAAGCGCGAAAATGCTTTGGAGACGCAAAACCCAAACAATATTGATAACGTCAGTAACTTGATAATAATCCCGAAATAAGAATACAAAATATGGAAATTACATTTGAAGATGATTCAATCTTTTCGGGAACGACGAACAATAATTTAGAGGATTTCCAATTTTTCGATCCCCCCGATATCTTGTGACGTCACCACAATGAGCATGTTGTAAATTGTCAATAGCAAGATTAATTCAGATCAAGTCAACGAAAAAAATAATGACGGAATAAATGATAATTTACACGTATTTTAAGTTTTGTTACAATAACATTTAACTGACATCAGAAGATGTCTTCACAATCAATATCTTGGACAACATTAATGTTTACAACAATACAACGAAAAGAATAACCAAAATGAAGTCGACATCCCAAAAACGGAAATTAATCAGCACAGCAGAGGGAACAAATGAACAGAAAAATAGAGGAGATATACAAGAAGAGAAAATGGAAAAGCACATCAACACAGACTCAGAATATTATGGTAATGATTGATATAGCAAAAGTGATCATAACAGCGAGGAAATTAGTAGCGGACAAGACGAAGAAATCCAAAATGTAAAAAGGAAACGTTTAAAAGGGCATCATGACAACCCGGTAAAATTGGAACAGAGAAAGAAATGCAAAGAACAGGGAAAATGGTTTACGTTTAATTTAGGAAGAAAAGAAATTGAAAGTTTATGGAGATATAATGTTCAAAAACTACCAAAAGTTATGAAAGAGATATGCACATGTTCAAGAAACAGTAGATTACCTTAACTGAAGTAGACAGAAATGCAATTTTTAAATCATTTTGTAACATGCCTTGGAGTGAGAAACGCATACTTGCCACAACTCTTGTTGTAAGCAGAAAAATTCAAAGAAACAAGAACAGAAAGAAGACGGACAGAGCAGGAGATCCTATAGTTATATTTTTCATCTTAAAAAAATAGATTGTACAAAGGTGAGGGTGTGAAAAAGTATGTTTGCAAATACATTGTCTATTAAGCCATGGACAGTTATTCACTGGCTTACTTGTGATAAAATTCGGGATAAAAAAGAGATTGCACCAAGAGCAATAAAAGGAAGACTGCTACAATTCTAATAGAAACTAAAGGACAAAGAAGCCGCTTGAAGGAATTCTTTAATCCTATGCTGTTTTTCATCACATATTCTCGAATTTGAAACAAAGCCCAATGTGATATTTGTGTGTTTTACCGGGGTGTATGACGGTTAGACGCTGCCAATTTGCCTTCGCTATTTTGCCTTCGCCGTTTGGCCTCCAAAATGTTTCGTTTCTCACCAGTTTGCCGCCAAAGACATTTCGTCAATCTCTTATTCGCCACAGCCCATTTGGACGCTGATTTATTAAATTAACAACTTAAATTTCATTTATTTCACCAATGCTTAAAAACAATAATTGCTGTGGTTTTAACAATGGTATCTAATCTCTAAGGTTTTAAGCGTTACTTAAGTTTAAGACTACCTAAGTTGTGTTGGTGAAACTGACCATTAATGTTTATTATAGGTATTTAGTATATGCAATGAATTCTACATAAACTACACATCGTATAACAGTTTTACTTAAAAATGTTGTTGCTGTGCAAAATGGTTATGTTCTTTATTTAGCTTCAGGAGTTGGCGGGTAAAGGTATCACCTTTCTGAGAATTCCATTTGGGGGATCTAAATAAAATTAATAAACAATCGTGAATGGATTAACCTAAGGATGAGCTACTAAAATAACGAGTAGACACGTTTTGTGACACTCTTTTGTTTTCTTATAGACCGTTCGCTAACTTTTGGTTCTCTACGTCCCCACGAAGACAACTCGGATATCCTGCATACATGTTGCGTTTGTATCCAATCGTCGAGGGTTCCTGGTCCCTATCATCTGTTTCTATTCTTTAACCCCTCGTCCTTCAGAGAATAACGAACCTGCCAAAGTCGCTGTTGTATGATCGCAGACTACACAGAAGGAAGAATAAAAACACAGATAAGTTGGAAATCTATTGCATGTATTCTTTCATAAATGTATATTGTACTCGCGTTCGTATCTGCAGTTCAATGTAGATTTACCTACCTAACTAGTTGCGCTTTATTATTGAATTGTTGTAGTTTTGAGGGATCCTTCGAAAACTTAGTTCTAATTGTGTGCGCTTTGTTTGTCACGTTAAATTTGACGTCGAGCACCCGGTTTGCTAACTAACTTTAACATCAGTATCGGTGACACGTATTCGTGAGTCACAGTTAAGTAAATTTCCAATATCTGTTGATAATTACTAATTCATGCGTCACGCCCAATTCTATAGGCGTAGATACTCTAGCGGCTGATAAATATTTTTAGCGGTTCTCTCTATGGACAAATTGTCCCATTAAATTGTTATTTTACTAATTTATATTGTGCTTTTCTCTGTACATCATATTATCTATTTGTACCTGTATATGATTGTTGTTGTGATTGAGGTCTAGTAATTCGATAATAATTATATTTCTACGGTTTGTTTTTTGTGTCTCTGAGTTCCTAGTGCTCTGGATGATCCACTACACACGTTCTGCTAGGTAGCGCCCTTATATTTGTCTGTGCAGAGCAAAAGCCTTCGTTCTGATTATTCGTAGGTACGCCCACGACCACTCTACGACTACCAGAACTGCTAGCCAGGTTTTCGACACAAGGGATTAAATGTAGGTAGGAATAAAAAATGTATTCAAAACACAATTAAAATCGATATTGTGTATGTCTTTACCGTAATTTCTTTATCATTAGAAAAGTACTTTTTAAGTAAAAGCATTAAAAATCAATTCCAAAAAATTTAAATCTTCAGTTTTACTTGTAGCTTTGTATAATTTAATTCGTTCAAAATAGGTAGACAAATTTTAAGTAAGCGTTTTATTTACGTTTTTGATAAATACAGTAAGAGTGATGCTAGTATAAAATTCTGGAGATGTGAAAGGCGTGGACGCTGCAATGCAAGATTACAAACTCGGGATGGTAATATTATTGTAAAGGAAATCAAAAATCATTTGTCAGCAATTTGCAAAAAAAAACGCACAGAAGAAACTGTAAAAACAACTGTCCAGTTAATTAATAATAGCATTTTAAATGTTCCTCTTGCTGCACAAGCTGGTTTACCCAATACGTCAGCCTTAAAAAAAATGTCAGATGCAGGAAGCGACAAATTCACGCCTGTCACCATGAATGAACTAGTTACTCCAGAGCAATATAAAATATATCAACCACAACTTGGAATTGAGGAACCTTTTTTGTTAGCGTTTGATCCAGCATTTACAAACATCCAACAACTGGTATGCGGATGGAACGTTTTTTATAACCCCAAGACGGAAAGATTTGGAGGAGTTCATCTAATACTTCACGCTTTGCTGCCAAACAAACACGCACCATTGCATGTTTGGGATGATAAGACAGTTTCAACCAAATTTAACTACCCGGACAATTAACTGCGAATTTGAATATGGATTATGAAAAAAAAATAAGTGAAATAGGATTAACTAATTACTTTAATAACGATGTCAAGTTTGCTTAAAATGTAAAATGGTGACGTGCCCAATGAACTACAACCATTTTTAAATTAGTATATGAAGATTATGTTGGGCGACACAATAGACAAGGAGATCGATGTCGCCAACAGCTGTTTCCCCACCAAATGTAGAACATGTATGCACGAACATTAAATCCACAAAAAATCATGCTAAGGCTGCACACCGGAAGTTGCATTGTGAACTAGACGTTCATCATCCAAGTATTTGGCATTTTGTTGGTACATTAAGAAAAATTCAAAAAAGACAGGGATGCTTTTATGAACAACTTTTAGCTGATGGTCAACCACCATTAAAACTAAAAAGAAGAAAGATTTTCAAAACAGGCACATTATTGAATATTGACGAGGACTTACACATAACTTTTTAATGCAGTAAATTGAATTAACTATTTGATTTGTGACTATTTAGAAATATGTAAATTTAGTTGTATAACTAATTGTAGAAACTCGAAGGATTCCAATAAACATTTTTTGATTATTACTCAACTAAATTTTTTAACATAAGTAATTAACTAACCATTCCAAATCAAATTGTGCGGAGGCGAAACGAATCGACAAATGGTGAAACAGGTTGGAATCGAAAAGTACCGATGGCGAACCGGTGGTGGCGAAAAGGCAAAGGCCGAGAAAAAACAGAATAAGGAGTCAAATGATAAAGTATTCACAATGGCCATACATGCCGTTTTAGTATGCTCTAAGTCTAAAGTGTCACCGCTTTACTACAAAACAAAACTTGCAAGTCATAATATCACGCTTTTTGACTTAAAACCCAAAAATGGTTTTTGTTTCTTATGGAATGAATCAGAAGGAGGATTAGTGGCTAGCGTGGTATGCATGTATTTTTTATCTCAAGAAATTGATAAAGAGCAAAAACGAAACGTTAGTATTGTCCAGAAACATCTCAAACGTGGCCACACACGAATGGAGTGTGACTCCATGCATTTGACAATACAGCGGCAATTAAGATAACCCGTAATAAATGTCCCAGCAGATATATATGTAGAGATGCGCGAAAACATCCTAGGCTATACCAAGTACACTACTTAGACCATACCTTTTTCAAGGTTAATACAATAAGGCAACTTAAATACGATTCAGATGGTACTATCTACTACAAACTGCGGCACAGTCATGACTTGACGATGATACCAAGACGTAGATGTGCATCCAATAATGCAGTACATTCCCATTAAAAATCAAAATATAATCATCTCATAAGCCAACTATCATTAAAGATTATCATTGTTTCTTTAACCAGTTACCTCGTACAAATTAAATACTTAGTTTTTATTTTCGATAAAATGTAATTCGAGCATTTTTTATTTTTTATTTTCGTTATTCCTTACCACCAGAAAAACCCATAACTTCACAAGTAATAGTTATTTGTCCAACAAGTTAGGAAATCTTTCCTCATGTGTTAGACAACATTTTTTCCACGACATTCCCCAAAAAAACCACTTAATGAAAGAAGTAATATTGTAAACGTAACTTATTGTTACAGAATTTTGTCACATTTTCGTACGTAAAAGCAAAAGTTGATAATAGGTGGGTCCCAATAGTGTCCCTACAGTATTCTGTAGTATCGGTGTGGTCTCAACCTGTCATAGCGCAGCCGCGTAATTCTAACCAATAAATGTAGGGTAGCAATTTTTAAGAGTCGAAATATAAGATATTAAATTAAACAAACCTCATAAATACCCATGAGAGAAATAAAATAGATAAAAATATACAGGGCGTTCTATTTAAAAAAAGTAACTTTGATACGATTACTTTTTGACGTGACCCCGTATACTCATTTTGATAACGGCATTGGAGTCTACGTAAAAAAGAGCTGAAGCAATGTTTTTGCAGAAATTGAAAATTTTTAACAGGAAACAATTTACAGGCATTTTTCTAAAATGCAGATATTTGAAAATCACCCTGTATCTCCGACAATACAATGGATATCGCCATGCGGTTTTCGCCAATGTGTTTCTCATTAAAAATAAGCCTCAGACACCGACATCAGTTTTTTCCTATCTCAATTGGATGAAGGAGTTTCCCTTTAAAAGTGTCGAAAATGGCCCACCCTGTACATAGGTTTATTAACCTCTAGCGATTTCTCAACTAGTTGTCGTATAATAAATATTGCGTCGGTAGTCGATCTGTTTTTACGAAATTCTTGCTGTTCCTCATTTATGTCTACTATTTTGTTTATTTCGTCACCAATCAAGCTGGTGAATAATTTAGTTATTGTATTTAACAGCGATATGGTTCTATAATTTGAGGGATCGTTCTTGTTTCCCCTCTTAAATATTGGACTGGTAATGCTATGTCGCCATTTGTCTGGTACTGTGGATTTATCTATTTTCTGAAAGAAGTTCTTTAATTCTATGGCTAATGTTGTTCCACCATATTTAATCAATTCATTAGGTATGTTATCGGGTCCGGAAGCGTTTCTATTTTTCAGTTTCTTCATAGATTCAGTTATTTTATTTTGGTGGAATGTTGTTTGATTTATTGCTTAGTTGTCTTCCACATTCTTGGAGGGATCCTCGTCAACGTTTGTTTGCTTCACTATATAGGGTACCCAGGTATTTTGTCCATTGATCTTCGCATAAGTTTTTAATTTGTATGCATTCGTTAATGCTGTTTCTTTGTCGTTTAATAATTCCCCAAATTACTAAATTAAATTGTCGATTTGATAAGTATACATCGTGCAGAGTAGACGTGTTAGGTTGGCGTTGCTCAAAACTAGTTCTTTTTTTAAAGTTTCGAAAGTAGTTTATTTTTTTTTTTATTACATCAATCAACATGCCTTTCACGCGAGATCAAAAATGAATTGGCATATATTATCAGAGAAACTATTTCACAAATGACTACTGATGAGGTTTTCATTACTACGGTAACTAATAAGTTATGGATTAGCATTAAGCTAAAATGGAAAATTTCAAAAAATGTTACGACAACAATTAATAAATTAGAAGGACAAGTAACAAAATTAAATGAAGATTTGGAAAATTTACAACAGTATTCTTGCAAAAATAACATTCGCGTGTTTGGTGTTGGAGATATGGCACAATGAAGCGATTGGATATCGACATTAGTTCAAATTCGATAGACCGATGTCATCGATTAGGATCATACATAAAAGGTAAAACTTTTATCGTTATAAAGATAAGCAGTTGGTGTATAACAACAAAAAAACTTAAGGGCTCTAAAGTAATAATTAAAGAGGATTTAACTCTAAAGCGACATAATATTTACAAAGATGCATGTCAAAAGTATGGCTTTAAGAATGTGTGGACCTACGACGGTGTAATAAAAGTTAAAACTGACAAAGGAATTTTGTCGTTACGTAATTAAACTGATTTGTTGCGTGTACTATAAGTTTTATCGCCTTATTTTTGTATATTAATCAAATTACATTCTTAGCTTTAGTTGACGCGTACTTGGCGTTCTATGTATAAATGTATTCTATTTAATTTTTTAAAACTTGTAAGCGTTTTGTTTTTTATTATTATGAGCGTTGCCTCCCTAACGCTGCTGTATTGTAATACCAAAGAGTATATAATTATTTGATAATACTAAATCTTATTTTACATTGTCAAAATATTTTGGTTTTATTTGTTTGGTGAATTTTTTTTTTATGTTAACATTTGCTCTTATAAATTGTAGATCTATTCTACCATCTTTTTCCGAATTAGAGAGGTTTGTTAAAGATAACAGTTTTGATGTTTTAGTTGTGGTTGAGACATGGTTAACACCTGATATAATTGATGAGAATGTTTATATTGAAGGCTATTCACTTATTCGAAAAGATCGAATTGGTCGGGGTGGGGGTGTCGCCTTGTATGTTCACAATCAATATCGTTATACTACAATTGCTATTGAACAAGATCCTAATATTGAACAATTATGGATAAATATTCGTATTGGTAGAATCAAATTTGCTGTTGGCGTCATTTACAGGTCTCCTAGATATAAATTACAAGATTTTCTCTCAGCTTTTGAAGAGTCACTTTCCGCTTTATTACCTAATTTCGATGAACTCGTCTGTTTGGGAGACACGAATATTAATTTGTTAGATGTAAATAACTGCAATACAATTAATTATTTAAATATACTTGAATCACATGGACTCAAACAGGTGCTTTCATCGCCAACTCGTATAACACCTTCTTCTGAAACCTTAATAGATCACATAATCGTACTTGACTCTACCAATATTATAGATACTAACATACTGTCTTCTCTTGACATATCCGATCACTGTCTTGTTAGTTGCACTATTAATGTCGAAGCTGCGGTAAAAATTCCTAGTAAATCAGTAACATTTAGAAATTATAAAAATATCAACATTAATCAATTTTTAGCCGATCTTGCTAATATTCCTTTGGAAGTGATTTATGATATCCCACAAATAGATGAGAAGATACAATTCTTAAACCTAAATTTAATATCCCTTATTGATAAACATGCTCCTCTAATATCATTAACGGTAACTAAAAGCCCTGCTCCGTGGTTAACAAGTATCATTAAACTAATGAGATCTTTACAGGATAAAGCGTACAAAAAGCAAAACTACTAAATTGTCATCTAATTGGGATTATTATAAGACACTTCGTAACCTAACCAATGCAGCAATTAAAAGGAAAAAAGGAATTATTTACAATTTAAACTTCGCAATTCTAATTCAAATGGAACTTGGAGAGTGCTTAGAAACTTTAATATTGGTATGGTTAAATCGTCTGAGGTACCCAAAATTTGAAAAATGTAGATGAAATTAATAATTATTTTATTTCCTTTTCACATTCTATTAAAACTAACAATTTTGAAAATCTTAAAGACTACTATGACTCGAATGTTAGAATGAATGTTACTAGTACACTAAGTAGTCGCGGAAGTAAACATTTGCTGTCCGATCACATTACCACATATTACTCATATTGTTAATTTTTGTTTAACCAACGGAGTTTTTCCAAAAGTTTGGAAAGAAGCACTGGTAACTCCCACACCTAAAAAATCTGCCCCTGAACATTTAACAGACCTACGACCGATAAGTATTCTTCCAACATTGTTCAAAATTTTAGAACGAATAGTGAATCTTCAACTAATAAATCACTTAAATTTTAACAACATACTACCATCACTTCAATCTGGGTTTAGAACAGGTCACAGTTGCACTACAGCTCTACTTAATATTTCTGACGACATTTTTAGATCAATAGATGATAATCATATGGTTGCTCTGATTTTATTAGATTATTCTAAAGCATTTGACATGATAGATCATGACCTCTTAATATCCATATTGCATAATATTGGGGTTGATGATAACGTACAATTATTTTTCAAAAATTATCTTAGTCGCAGAACCCAAAGAGTAAAACTCAATCAGGCAGTTTCAAATAGCAGTAGTGTAACTAGTGGAGTCCCTCAAGGATCTATTCTGGGTCCCACACTTTACGCAATTTATACGTCCACCTTTTGTTCTTCTATCAAAAATTGTAAATTTCACTTATACGCTGATGACACACAACTTTATTACTCGTTTGAACCTGGTGATACACAAACAGCTTCTGATCGAATTAACGAAGATCTCCTAAATTTAATATTACTTTCAAAGGATCACTGTTTAAAAATAAATCCTAAAAAGTCTAGCGTATTAGTGTTTGGCAGTCGTAAATTACGAAAAGAAGTTGTTTCTGAACTAGAAGTTCAAGTAGACGGAGCCCGATTAAATTGCGTTGAGATGGCAAGAAATTTAGGACTTATTATTGACACAAATCTTAAAATTCTTTTTCTAACAGACATCTTCTTGACAGAAGTTTAAAAATTAAATTGTGCGACTTATTAGTGCTCTCACACTTCAATTTTTGCGATCAAATGTACAATCACTGTCTTGTTAAAACTGATGTTAACAGAATCCAACGAGTTTAAAACGCATGCCTTAGATTCGTTTATGGTATCAGAAGAAGAGAGCATATATCTTATAAGTTGCCTGATGCTAATTGGCTGAATATGAAAAATAGGCGTTCTCTGCACTGTTTGTGTTTGTATTTTCAAATTATTACTGAAAAAATCCCACGATATCTTTTTGAACGATTAGTTTTCGTACTGATGTCCACAATCTTAATCTTAGATTCAGGAATCTACTTACACCTCCTATACATAAAACAGCAATATTTGAAAGATCTTTTATATTTAACATCACCAAGATTATTAATAGTAGACTTTGTGAAGACGAGGCGACATTTGCGACATCTATGATCTCTTTTAAAAAAATTGGAAAAAGAGCTTCAGCTAAAACAAAACAATCAATAACTGTTATCTGTCCATTTTGTACCTAACACATATTTTTTTATTTATTTATTTGGTTTTTTTTGTTTCTTTTGGCTACCATATATTTACATATCTCATTGAATCTGGGCTAGCAAGGAAGAGCAGACACCTCTTTGGAGGCTTTCTGATTGTGCGCCCTTTAGCCGTAATAATGTATAATTACTTTTGCGCAAACAGTAGCCAGACTAAAATTATTTTGTTTTATTATACAGGGTGTCCAGAAACTCTCCTGACAAACGAAGACCGGAGATTCCTCAGATAATTTTAAGACAATTTAACCCAATTCACCTAGTTCGAAAATGCTTCCTAAGGGAGCTAGAGCTCTTTGAAGATGGCGCCTGGTAAAGTAAAAAGTTAAAAGATAAATTTTGCGAACTGACAACAATTTGACAATGAAAAACATAGGTTTTACTTTTGTTGGCAGTTCAGAGCCAACTAGTGCAAAAAAATTAATTTAACTTTAATGACAAAAAAACAAAAAAATTTTAAATCCATTTTTCTAGAAAACGGTGTATCGTAATGACTTAAAGTAAGAGTACCTTTTAGTACTAGAATACCTGAAAATTTAATAATCTAGTGGCACAAATGCTTAAAAGCTAACGACAAAAAAGTTATGCGTTAAAATAACCGTTGACCTACCCAAAACGGACGCCTATGACCGGTACTAGAAATTGGCAATTGATGGAATCGATTCATCTCTGAAGGCTAAACAAGCATACCAGTTTTTGCTTTTCTAAGTAGAAGCGTTCTGGAGGTATTTAAAAAAAAACAATTTACAAGGCGCCATCTTCAAAGAGCTCTAGCTCCCTAGGGAAGCATTTTCGAACTAGGTGAATTGGTTTAAATTGTCTTAAAATTATCTGAGGAATCTCCGGTCTTCGTTTGTCGGGAGAGTTTCTGGACACCCTGTATATTAAGTACTAGGCGCATATAGTTCTAATAACACATTCTTACATTTTTTCAAAGAAGCATTTTTGTAACACGACATTATTTTCCTCGCTAGTGAGGAAAAACAAATTTTGCTCACTATTTGTAGAGAAGAAACGTCCGTTTTCTATGTACGTCGTAGACAAAAAACGTATTTACCGCCAAATCACACAGGTTCAGCATTATTATCAAAAGTTAGTTTTTTTTTCACCGGAATAATACTTTTCGTCAATAATAACTAACATCATCTTTACATTGCTTATCTGAAAATGAGAGTTTTTTTTTTGTTTTCCTGAATAGTTTGCGAGTTATGACTTATGTGAATGATTAATTAATAATTTAGTGAGTATTTTTCTTTTAACCGCTACGACTATTTATAAACAATATTTCTCAAACATTTTCTTTACAAAATTAATACAGAAATAGTAAAGCATATTAAAAGTCTATTTTTGTTTTTTTTTTCACAAAAGAAGGATATCAAAGCATTCAAAGTCTTTATCCTAAAATAGAAAACCCGGATTCTTTAGTGAATTTTGTTGTGTAAATGTAGAGTTTCGAACGTTAAAAAACTTTACAGATATTGAATTACATTTGTTTATTTTAATATTTGGAATACAGTAAAATAAACAACAAAATATTGCACTGTATAAATTGACTTATTATTTAGTTGATTGATTGTGACGTCATCAATGTTCGCTCAGATTTCTAAGGTTACTATAGCAACTACTCTTAAATCTCACCCAAAGAGAAGACGAATTTGAGTTCCACTGTAAGTTGTAAGTCATTACAGATAAAATTTAAATATTACTCAGTTAACTGGCAACAAAAACAACGTTTCAATTACACACACTTGAAAAATATATAGGGCAACTTAAAAGAAATGTGACGGCTATTCTTTGTAACTTTTATCAAGCATGATTGTGTTATTTTGTGGGACAGTTGGGCAGGATAAAAGTTATTTGGGTAGACCACAACCGTAAATCAATACAACTATATTAAATTAAGTTTAGTCATTGGCTATTTTAGGTTATTCAAATGTGAACCAAACTGTAATTGTGAAGGGTTAGAAAATTATTTCGTAGGTTAACATTAGTTTTGTAAATCTAGTTTTGCATCGTAGTTACTTTATAGCGCACAATTATTTGAATCGATAGATTATGTTAAAGTACTAATACAAAAGATAACTAAAATATCATAATATTTGTTTAAGCCTTTTTTATGATAATGACATGATAGCATAATTTGATGTTCTTTTGAACTACGGATCTTCAATTGCTAATGATAAAATGCTTAAAATTAATTAATATTACTCTCAGACTCCCTACATTGTTAACGAAAATATAAAAAGAATTTTTGTTTTAATTTGACATTTTCAAATACTGCATTAAGCTTTAACCGTCATAAATCACCTACATCTTGCTACATACATCATTTTTAAAGGACGAGAGAATAAAGAACACACACAGTTAAAATTTTCTGTAATAAAATTTTTGTAAAAGTATGTAAAGCTTATGAACCATAACCGCCTCTAGGATATAACGATGAAATTAGACGATATCTTTTGCAAGATAGTAAGGATCATCTTTATTTTAACTGACGGAGCATATAATTCCACGTTAACAGACTCCCGAGAAGTTTGTGCAATTATTACGTAAGCTCACAGTAAATAGCATCGTTTGTTATATTGTACGACATAATTTAATTGATGAGTAAGATTTATCCAAATTTGAATATTCCAAATAGATTACCTGCTCTTTTTTTAACAGTATCTCGTTTACTAAATTTAAAGAAATAAGAAGTGATCGTAATTTGATCCTCTTTCAAGCGATCTCTTCCGTATTGACACAAAGAGTTGACCTGCCTACATGTGAGTTAATTTAGACAGCTTAACTTTTCAGAAGCTCTTACGCTTGCAAACAAGATCTTTGGGAGGAACATAGTTTCACTAAAGTCTGTATACTATTGGCGCGGAGTAATAAATCATAATTGCTTGAAATAATTCTTTGTTTTCTTGTGAAAGCGGTACTTCTACGGTTAATTAAAAACCAATAAATTCTAACCAAAATACGATCATTGTGCCGCTCTTACAGCATAATGACCCATCTAGGGTCTGAGAACAATAGTTTAATCTGTGTAAACACGTTGCCATCAGCCCAGGTACTGACGAAACGAGAATCATAGCCGTAGATGTGGGTATTATACCAAGATACAAAAATAATGGTATATAATACGTAAGAAGTAAATTTTGTAATGTGATCTACTATACAAATAAAATAAATAACATATAACCACATAATAATTCATATCAAGGTAGATTTTACTATTATAATATATTTACCTACTAAAATATGATTTTCCAAACGTATCAGGTACCTACGCCACTGCAATACGGGAGATTCGATAATTCTGACAGGTTTATTACTCCGCGCCAATAGTATACTGAGTATAATTTACCTTATTGAAAAAAGTGGATGTCGAGTTTTAAATCAACATAGAACAGGACAAATTTAGAGGAAAATTTTGAGTGTTGTCGTTTATGATTACGACAAGTACTGAACTCTTTAGTGTTTACAAAATGGGAATCTTGGAAGAATACTATTATGTGAGATTTATAAAATCATCAACGTGTAATACAAATCGTGTGTATGTACAGTCTTTCGCGTTTATAGTGGCGCGGTTAAGAGCAGGTACATGTATTAGTTGTTCCCCTTTATTTACATACATATAAACAAAATAAGATGAGATAGATTTTGCTATTGTATAGGTAGGCTTTTTTTAGTTTTTTTAGTTCTTTATAATTAGTTAATTAATGGTTTGATTTGCAAAATGTGTTTTGCAAAATTTCATTTGTTTGGATCTTTATTTCTAAAAGCGATCAAAAATTCTTTCTATCTTATTTCAAAATTTCTAAGATATTGTCCTATGCATTATATTAACATTTTAAATTGTAAACTCCAGATTATTTTAAAGTGTTAATTTTGTCCTTCTCATTGAATACTAAACGTTTACCTGTTTTAAATGTCCGAAATTTTATTAATCACCATTTGCAATAATTTACGGTTTCAAATTATAGCTTCAGGCCATATGTTTTGTTAATCCGGTATTGAGTCTGCCTATACAATCGCAAAATCTATCCCATTTTATTTTGTTTATGTATCTACGCAATTAAAAGGGAACGACTAGTTTAGGTACCTGCTGTAAACCGCGCCATTATAAACGCGAAAGACTGTACGTGTAATTGACACAAATATCGTTATAGTAAGACAACTGCAAAAAACTGCATAGCATGGCGTATTATTTATTTATTTATTTAAATACAGCCGCACCACAGCAAAAGCCAATTATGGGCGGGAACAGCAAAATACAACACTAAAACGAATCGGATAATATAAAGGTAAAAGTAATTAGACGTAGGTAATACAGATATAATCCAAAACAAATAAAAGTAGTAACGTTAACGTTAAACAAGGTAAATAATGTAAATCGATCAACCAACTAGGAGTCGCTACAGAATGATTTTATCTCGGATATGGACGTATGAAAAATATCAAATTTACGTAGAGCACTGCTGCTCCATACAGAGAAAATAGGAGATGACTCAACACATGCGTACGGGGAGTGGGTAGGTAGATAGTGGTAGGAAAACGAGACCCAGGTCGAGGAACGGAAAAGATAATTTTGCCAACAATTCAGGAGAATCGACAAGGTAATGAATAAGTTTGTATAGAAAGAGAAGAGAAAAGGTGGTGCGACGACTACTTAAATCGGAAAGGTTGAATCTAGCCAAAAGATCAGATTGCGGGAAACCTCTAGGAGGGTAAATTCCATCAACGTGAAAAGCTAGAAATTTTAAGAATTTGCGTTGAATGTTCTCCAGAGCGTGGATATGAGCCTGATACGTAGGGTTCCAGACTACCGAAGCACACTCCAGTCGAGTTCGAATGAGGGTTCTGTACAGCAAGAGAGGTAAATCAGCGCTTAAAAAATCTCTAGGGTTTCTGACAATAAAACCAAGAGGTTTATGTGAAGATGAAACAATAGATCGAATGTGCGAAATAAAGGACATAGACGATTCAAAAATGACGCCCAGATCTTTAAAAGCGCTAAAGCGAGTAATGGAGACGTCGGAAAAGAATAGTTAAAAAGAATTGGGGACTTTGCTCTGGTATAAGAAACGATGTGACATTTAGAAACGTTCAGATCTAAGTGGTTAGACCGACACCATTTATCAAAAAGATCAAGCTTTTTCTGAAGCACAAGACATCAGACATATTACGTATAACCTGAAATATCTTCATGTCATCCGCATACAGTAGGCAATGATAATCGAGAGTAGGTGCGACATCATTGATAAAGATATTGAATAAAAGGGGGCCAAGAACAGAGCCTTGGGGTACGCCCGAAGGGACACTTGAGACACGCGACCGGAAGCCAAGCAGCTTAACAAATTGGGTTCTATCAGATAGATAACTCTTGAGTAATTGTACTAAGTTGTTACTCAAATCAAAAGCGTGTAGCTTCGAAATGAGAATCTCATGGTTCAACCGATCGAAAGCCTTACTAGAATCGGTATACACAACGTCGACGTGGAAACCAGAATCCAAGGATTCAGCAAGAAACTGGTGCATAACAGTTAAATTGGTAATTGTGGAACGCCCTCTAATAAAGCCGTGTTGACAGCTGTGAAGCTTTTGGGAGATCCTAGAAGCGATGTGGTTATATAAGCAAAATTCGAAAAGTTTTGAGAAGTTACAGAAAAGCGCGATAGGGCGATAGTTCATTGGATCTGTTGCCTTTTTTATGAACGGGAACAATTCTAGCATATTTCCAATCAACAGGAAAGCGTCTGTGTTGAAGGATCAGATTGAATATGTGAAGTAACGGCGTCGACAGCACAGAAATGCAGTCTCGCAAGAAGAAGGCAGGGATGAGATCAGTGCCTGCGGTAAGTGTGGGTTTAATCTTTTATAGCGAAAGCAGATTAGACTCGAGGAAATGTTTAGGCAGAGATATCACGTCAACAACCTGATGTTGAGGTACAAAAAAGTGGTGGGCATGTACGTCGATAAAGCAGCTACTAAAATAAGAAGCAAAAAAGTTGACAACATCATTTTGGCCGTCACTGTGAGCACCAAGGTAAGTCATATTAGAAGGTATACCGGGGAATTGGTCTCAATACGTCTCAAAAAGCATTTATAAGAAGTCTGAATATCAGTCTTTATATTGCTGCGCAGCATTCTAAACCGATGAAGAGAAGTAGGGTCATTAGATGATTTATAATTCCGCCAGAGAGAGTAATTCAGCTTGATATCAGAGATCATAGCATTAGAAAACAATGGCGGATATTTTGTTCTGGATTGATGATTGAATCCAAGCGTTCCTCATTTTACTGCCTCATTGACGACGACTTACATTTGTTTTTCGTAATAAACTATTAAAAATATTATTAAATAAAGGTCATCGTGAATTTTGGTGTTTATATTGCAATAGTAAATAAAGGAAGTGAACTTGTTCAGCAGACAATGGTTGCATGTTCATCGTGTATCATACGGAGAAAAATGAACCAGGGATTCCATTTAACAGGTAAAAAAACAAACTAACAAAAAAATTGATAACTGAGAATATAATGCCATTTCTTCATGTCTGCACAATCTTCATTAGATGAAGAATAATTACCTTATAATATTCATACAGTGGAAAATTACAATACAAACTGGAACATGCCCAAAGAAGACTAGGAAGAGGTATGTTAATCAATTATAAAAAAATTTAAATTAATTCTGTCACAAATGTCAAAAAAAATTGTTGTGAAATATACCTCGTTCTTTCAAAAACCGAATTGGTTTTAAAATTCATTTCTCCAAAACACATCTCCATAGTTCCCTTACGTATAGCAATCGAAGGAAATTTTTAAGAATTTTTTTCATCGACAAACCAAATATTAAATTCTCCAAAAATTTCTAATCCTCAGCCAAAAAGACAAAAAATATAACATTTGCTTAAAAAATTTTCGTGGAACTGATGGTTTAAAGCATCATACTAGAGTTGTTCATAAGAATAAATTATTTTCATCTTTAAATTTATCTGAATCTCTTCTCCCTGTTTACAAAATAGATCCTGACATATTAATGTTAGCATTATGCAAATTAAAACAAATTACTCAAATTCCGAAATCAATTTGCAGAAGAGCCTCAAATTCTGTTGCTGATGAGCTTACCACTATTATAAATTTAATCGTCCAAAAGTATACAATAACAAATTGGGTTAAATTATTTTTATTTCACAATGAACTGCTTCATATTCCACAATAAGTAAGAAATTTTCTTCATCTTTAACACGTCAGTTGTAAAGAAGAATTTAAAGAATTGGAAAAATGAAAATTCAGATCAATACAGCATTTTAATAAATTATTTTTTGAAACATGAAAAGAAATTTAAAAAAAAGTTTAATATTAATATTTTTAAGAAAGCATAATCTTAACTGTCAGTTGGTGACGTGAAAGGTGTGATTCGTCCTCTATGTTCTGAAGATTCCCTTGCCGAGCCGAGTTTTTCTGAGAAAACTAAGAGAAATACATCCAGAACCCCTTAATTATGATTTCCTGGCCCTTCTAAAGAAAATTTTGAAACATACAATCTTTCTTCTTTTAAAATTATAAAATGTATTTCTTGATTTGTATCTAATTCAGCGGGTGGACCAGATTTCTTAACTCCTCAAAGTTTAAAAGATTTGAAAAATATATTTTGGGTTTATCTTCTTGTAATCTGATTAAAGCCCTGGCTCTGGGTAACTTAATGCTAAGAGGATGTGTACCAACTAACATTACCCAAATTCTTTACAAAGCGTCCCTCTGTGCTTTAAATAAAAAAGATGGTGAAATCCGTTTGATCGTTGTTGTTTGAATTTTAAGAAGATTAATTGATAAGATATTCTGGCATCTTGATGACGAAACCTTAACTGACATTGAAACAACTTGTCTCGAAGATTTGAAACAAATTATGAGCACATCTTCTAATTGTGGCCTATCCCTGAATTGAAAAAAATGTGAAATTACTTTCTTGAGGAAGATCCCAAAATTGTTTCTCGAATTGCACAGATATTTAATAACATCGCTCCTGGCCTTAAAATTACAAACCCAAAAGATATTATGCTCCTTGGTGCCCCCTTAACAACAAGAGGAATTTTAGAAGCTTTTGAAAATAAAATTAATGTTACCATGAAATTTTTAAAAGAGATTAACTCCCACCAAGCTTATTTCCTTCTCAAAAATTCATTTGCAATCCCAACAATGTCCTACCTGCTCCTTTGGTTCCATATTAGCTTGACCTATTAACGGTGTATGACTTCTTGATAAGAAACTCCATGGCAACTATCGCAATTATCATTTTATTGAAAATAATATTTTGGCGCCAATCTACGCTTCCTATTGGAATGAGAGGTTTAGGAATTAGAGATGTCACTTCTTTATGTTATTCAGATGTCCTGGATTCTTGGTCAGGTGTGTCTAGTCTTAAGATGTTTTAATTCCTCGGATGATGTTTTTACTTAGGCCCAGACTTAGCAACCAAGATCCTGCCCTACGTTCTGTTCCTAAAAATCAACGAAATTTTGATGCTTTAATATTTGAGTGTTACTGCTTAAATATTTTCGTTGATTCTTTGTATATTTAAGACACGGCACGTCTTCTTGTAGTTTAACAGAATTAATCCGGTGAATGGTTAAATGCTATACGATAATATTTTATTGCCACTCTTTTAGATGACCAATTTTTCGAATTGCTGTTGGCTTAAGAATTGGGGTCAGCCTCTATATGAACTACACAACTGTATTTGCACTGAAACTTTTGATGTTTTTGGCCACCTTTCATGCCTTAAAGGAAAATGGTCTAGACATGAAATCATTAATGACACTTTATTAAAGAGAGCACAGCATCTGCTGATGTGCCTTCAATTCTAGAGCCACCTGGTTGCTTCCCTGGAAAAAAGGGAAAAGCCTTGATATGTGATGCGATCTGTAGAGGCACCATGGCAAAGTCTTATATAAACCAGACAGAAATGGAGACTTGCTCTGCTGCTTACGTTAACAGCATAAAAAAACAAATATAAGGATTTGGAGAGTAGTTTTTTTTTTGTTCCATTTGCAGTTAAGACATTTGGAAGAAGATGTGAAAGACTTATTCAAAGCTATTGGCTACAAAATTTAAAAAAAATTAGAAGGTTTTTGTAGGCATTTCATTTACTTTATAAGTACTTGTGACGGTATTATTTCGCAAATAATTGATTTATAGACCAATTTCTCCCTACAGTATAGACAGCCGTGTTTACACTCATGCGTTTGAATATGAATGTTTGTATTGAAAAATCTTCTGGGGATTTTTTATGAAATTGCCAATTCAGACAATTTATCTTTATTTGGTCGCAAAAGATATACTTTATTTTCTATTTGTTGACCGACGTGAAAAGGTATACAAGGAAAATGTCTAAAAATTGAACAATTAGACATGTGTATTGTAGTATCAATTGAAGTAAAATCATCCCATTCAAATTAGGGAATAAGTCTTCAACTACTGTTCCTGTGTAAATACCTTTTTTACTTTCCTTTGTTTTAATAAAATATTTGCTATCACGGGTTCTATCAATTGCAGACACATTTTTTTTTGTTTTCCTCTTTGGCTTCTTCTGCTGGTCACTTCAGATGTACTCCGTTTTCTACTAGGGATTAAGTAATCAATGGATCATTAATTATGGTTATTCTGGCAAGGATAATAATCCGAAAATATTACTGTTATCTGGTTCTTCGTGAGCAGCCCAGCAACTGTTATCAACGGAGTCCATTATGGTTTTTCATTTTCTTCATTAGATAACAAAATACTAGATTTGGATATGAAAGCTGTCACACCTGCCGATTAACTGCCGAACACCGAAGACTTCCTATTTATACAAGCTAAGTTAATTCTTTTCTGCATGTCATTCATAAATTTTATTGCGTTCTATGTATACGTACCGCGCCCGTGAGTTTAGCAACGTACTTTTTTGGCGCTGATAGACCATTTTGTAAATTAGAAAAATCTTTCCAAGTACCTGATTAATTTTGTGCTCTTTTAAACTATTTAAATAATCGGCCAAGGTCCGGTACTCTCCGTAATTGTTGTCAAGTACATTCCAAACAATATTTGCCACGTGAACTCGGTGAATCGCTTCGAACGATTCTCAATAAGCCCACGACCACTTCCGATTAAGAGGAGCTGCCGGCAAGGTCTTCTAGAATTGCTATATTTTTGAGTTTGTTTATAAATAAACTCTAACATACTGGTGTACTAGTTTTGTAAATACATTAAAGTAAAGTAAACAAAAGTATTGCATACTTTCGAAAAAAAATCCAAACGAAGTATTTCAAACAAAATCCAAGGACACGTCGATTTTTGTGTTCTAAATAGGATTATATGATGTACAGAACTCACCCCTTTTAGAGGTGTAGCCAACCTCTTATTATTTGTAAATAGCAATAGAAGTTGTGTGACACACGCCGTTCACCTCCTGACAGAAAGTAAGCCGCAATTCAAATTGTTCTAGAATGTCATGTACAATTTCGGGTGTAATTTTCTGAATTTCCTGGGAAATATTATTCTTTAATTCATCTGTACTATTCAGTTTATTTAAATAGATGAAGAGTACGTCTTGCTGAAACCAAAAAAAAAATCGCTAGAATTGTAACATTGGTCTTTGTTGACTAGCCGGAAAAAAATATTCTTCAGAAAAGTAATTGTCATTATTGCACATATTCATTTCTCAGTTTGTATTCAGTTTTGCAGAACTCCAAACGACGATTAGCATCATTACCGTTCAGTTCGTGAATCAATCTAGTTTTATATGGATGGTATTTTTCCCGTTTTAGAATTCCCCAATTTGGTTATCAACAGCAAGTATTTTAGTGGATTCATGTGATTCTCTTCGATAGATAAAGCGATGTTCAAGTTTTGGTCCTTGGAAATGGTTGGTCGGCCAGACTTGGGCACATACCTGCTCTCATTTCTTCTCACACTGTATTGTGTGATCGGAGTGTCTGCACACTTTACATTAAATATTTGACAAACTTTAATTTGGGTTCTCATTCGGTCACCACATCCTTTCATTATCAACAAGTTCATCATTTGGGTTTCTGTAAGGTTCACCATTTTCTGTTCTGAACATTCAGCTAATTTACACAGTAGACAAGAACTTGATATTGGAAATGCATAACGCTATTGTATTATGACACAACTGTCAACCATTACTGTCATTTCTATTAACGAAATTAACGAAACCATGGCAATCTCAAATGTGATATTCATGCAGAATTTACTGAAGTCGTCGATAAAATGCGAATTATTGAGACACCTCTATAAATTTGTATACTGTTTTGAAATAGAATTCAATTCCCTTTCAAATGGTGTGTCACACAATCCCTATTGTCATTTAATAACATTAAGAGCGTTGGAGTCGGGGTGAGTTCTGTACGATTTTGTTCGAAAGTGCTTTGTTTAGATTTTATCGAGAGTACACAATATTTTTGGTACTTCCTTACTGTATAATAAACCATCATACACCCGAGTCACCTTTTTTTTTGAACATTTCGAAAATGGTACACTAATTCAATATCTGAAACCTCATTTTCTTTATCAAAGTATCAGCTTGTATATGTCTTAGTAAAATGTAACAAAATGTATTAGTTCTTTAAACAGCTGAGAAAATTGTTATTTGCACGGCCAGCCGAGAAAAGAAATGTCAGCAGGCACCACTAGATCTCCACTGTCAACAACACATTTGCCAGTCAGTCATTTGAATTTATACTTAACATTGATATATTAATATACAGAGTTATTACAACTGATGTTCCTGATTTCGATTGCATATGTCACTGGAATATTATGTATTAAAATCACTTTGGTTGGTACCGCTGGAAAGAAAAACTCATAAAGTTTAGTTTACATTGATTTCGGTATGTATCAGCTGTTTCTTAAGTCCATTGTTGACAGCTTTGTGCAATGGCTGTATTTGAAAACAAAAAAACATTTGTGTGTTAGATTATCACGTTAACCAATCAACTATTAGTGTTTAACGTTACTTTAGAACCAGATTTAATGAAGATCCTCCTAGCAATTACTCTATTCGCAAGTGGATGAATCGGGCGCGTTGGCCTAAATGATGACGCACTGTCAAACTGGCCTCCAAGATCTCCGGACATCAACCCCTGTGATTTTTTCTTCTGAGGATACATCAAGGATAAAGTGTATACACCAGCATTACCACAAAACATACTTGAGATCAATCAAGAAACTCTCGACAACGTATGGCGAGAGTTTGGTTATAGGCTTGACATCTGTCACAAGGAGATCCCATATTGAACATTTGTAATTCTGAATACCTGTTATGAAACTTTTTGAGTTTTCCTTCAAATGTTTCATTTTTTATATTTGTAAAACGAATAAAACTCGATTTATGTATGCTTGAAATCATGAACACCATTTGTAATAACCCTGTATTAAGTTCTTTGATATACAGGGTCTTAATTAAGTACTTGTACAAACTTTAAAGGATGAATCTTTGACTAATTTTAAGATAAAAAGTTCATATGAACATAGGTCCGCAACGGCTTGGTTTTGAGATACTTAGGGAATTTCTTAGATTTTGTTCATTTTGGATTAGAGTTTTGTAAACTAGTGACTTCAAGAGACCCGACAGAAAATAATCCAAGGGATTCAAATCTGGTGATCTAGGAGGCCAGGCTTGTAGTCTTGCTCTTCCAATCCAAAGGTTAGGGTAGTTCTCGCCCAAAAATTGCCGCGCAACCACACTAATGTTGCGTAGCTCGGGTGTGCATCAACCAACATCCTGTTTTTGGTTTCTAAATCAACTTCAAACCCGTTTTTATCCAAAACGGCTGCTTTTAGCGACAAATACAGTACCTTTTGTATGTAAAATTGAATGGATAATACGTTTACCTACTCATAAATGTCATACAATGCGACACAAAAAAGTTATGGTTAATTAAATTGTGGAACAACAGTGCACCCTCTAACATTACACAAAAATGATTAGTATAGTCAGTATCCCAAATTTTGTCCAATTGCCATGTTACTTAACAAAAATATAAGCAAAAAACCAAATAAAATAGTTTTTTTGGACCCCCTGTATCTCAAAAACCAAGCCATTGCGGACCCATCTTTATATAAACTTTTTATCTTTAGATTAATCAAAGATTGACCATTTAAAGTTTGTGCAAGTACTTAATTAACACCCTGTATAAAAAAACTATTGCTGTGTAGACTTTTCCCGTACAGAAGGCAACCGCTACTGGAACCGGTAAATTAAAAGTATTTAAAGAATCCGAAAAAAGGTAATCACAGCATTATTAAGAACTAGATTACCCCCAGGCCCCTAGGAGCCTCACGAACGAAGTAACACCGTTCTATCTACCGTTGTCTATCCTACCAATGCAACAGCACGCCGCGATATACTTAACACTAGTCCAGTACCGGGTATGCTTGTTCTCCTATCCTAGCAACGTGAACAGAGAACGGAGGTGATAGGATGAATATAAGTTAAGATTCCGCTAATAAAATTTAATAATAAAAATGAAATTATGGTTGGCAATTGTGCCTTGCGCATTTTAAAACGAAGAGTTAGTGAAATTCATGATTGAAAAAAAAATACTAATAAGATTAAACAAGCGTTTCCCGCAAAACTCGAAATATAAAAAAACGGATAGGTTATATGAAAAAATCCACATTTAAGAAAGAAATATGCACCGCGAAATAATTTGTAAAATCGAATTATACATTTCAGTGATGGACAACAGTTGTTAAATGTATCTAAGTGGTAAGCCATTATACGAACGCTACCTGCTACGCTACTACCATTCCTACTACGGGACAAAACGAAATATCGTGCGCTATGGGTTGAAAAGCTTCTACACAAAACGCAAATGAAAATTGCGTTTTAGAAAGAAATAATTAAAACAAAAGTTATAGACAATAAAATTTCCAACAACTTTTATTATAATTTTTTGTATAATTGATATTAGTGGAAATATTGTTAAAACAATTAGTGCAACGTTATATTTCAGTAATTACTTATTGGATAAAAAACAATAATTGTGTATAATTAAATTACAAACAACTTTTATTTAAGATATTGTGTAAATGAATATTTCTCCAAATATTTCGAAAATTCAAAATCTTTGTAGATTAACGTTCTTTTTGGCTAGATAGATTATGCCCAAAATTTCATCAGACCTGCGGTATTATAAATAAGACTCGTGTGTAAAGTTTCCTAAATATCGCACGGTTGGTTTCCTTGATATCAGGTTTACATACAGGCGGACGGCCGGCCATCAAACAGAATTTTTTTGATTTTCATTATTTCATTATAATGCACTAACTCTAATTCGTCGAAAAAATCAAACATAAAAAGGAGTGTTAAAAATTTCGGTTTGGAAACCGTCGCATCTTATTTATAAGATGTGAAGTAAAAACACTATTTATTGTAAATTGGCTGTAATATAAAAATGCAAATTACTGCAATGTGTAACATTATCACGTTGTTAGTGCAAAACCTCTTTACATTATTACGTAAACTGTGAGAGCAAGTACATTTTGGATTTAAGTGCATATACATTAAGACAGAACATGGAACAGGAATGTCAATTATTGAAACAAAGAGAGCTTGAAACAGAGCTACACCAATCTTCCATAAGACTGCCTCGTAATTTCAAATTGTCTTTCATGCGTAAACATGAAAACTTGAGCTTTAATTGGTTGTTTCCTTGAAATACAGATTTTCTTTTTATACAATTTTACATTTAAACCTCGTATGCTCCTCTTTTGAATAGATTTTTTTTAAGTTTGTTCAACTAACCTAAATTCAAAAATTATCAGATAAGTAAAACGTTATTTGTTATCAATTTGATCTTTAACATAACCAAAAAAATATACCTACATAATGGAATAATGGAATAATCTCCTACACAATTAACATCAATGGATTCTATTTGAAAATATACTTTTTAAAATTACTATAATAAATAGTATTCGGCAAGAAAGTAAAACTTCATTCTATGTAAGTATAGAAAAAATGATATGGCGAATGGAGGGATACAAAATTAATACTAATTTGACTAATTGTTTAATGGCGCAAGTTGAGTGGACGTATGTTGCAACGCAGCTACAGAATGTTTGTTAATCTTTGCTTTACTTAATCCATTATTGAATTATACATTTAAAAACATAACCGATAAACTGGAGCTTTCTGTTCACAAAATTTGAACAACCTAGAAAGTAAACAATTTATATCAATTTTATCGGAAAACTAAATCACATAAATATTCGAACTGAAGATCTCGAGCAATACACGCGTAGATGTAATCTTTGTTTCTTCGGTATTGGCGAAAACACTAATCGAATATTGGTATCGCTTATAAGGTAGATGTATCAAATTCAGACATCTTTAGAAAGTCATGGTGCAGATTGTATGATATACCATATTAGTTATTTAGTAACGTTCAACAGATTGAACTTTAAAATCATATTGAATTCTACAAATATCCTTTTATTGGTTGGCAATTAAAATTTACAAGAAACATTTTTATTTAATTTTATTTTACTGCTCTTCAATATCATATAATTCCGACAGCAAAAGTGAAATTATTTCGGAATTCCGAAAACTAGGTAATTCCGAGAATTATCCTAGAACACACGATTGGTGAACATAATTCCGAAAAATAAAAAGCAATGAAAATTAAACATTCATTAAAAATTAGCAATTCTTAACTTCATGAAAACCTCTTTTATTTATTTTTAGAGTTAAATTTTTTCCACGATCTCGTAATAATCCCGTCTTTGTTTTGCGGCCACTTCAATTTATTCCCTGCTCTGGCCATTGCTATAGCCGTTCTAAGATTTGTTCAGTATTTTTATCGGTAATTTGCGCTGGATAATATTCACCCATATAACACACAATTACGAAGTCGTCAATTTTTAATTGATTCAACAGAATACCGCTTTTGTTTAAATTTTCATCTTCAACCCCTTAAGTCTCTATCTCCGGTGTGTTTTCTGGAACAATTTTGACGTTCTTTCTGTTTTTTAATTTTTTTTTACATGGAATTTCTTTTCTTCGTGTTTTCGCTTCCTCACTTGTTTTTCTTGTAAGGTTTTTTTTTGTTCTTTTTCTTTCTTCACAAACGGCATCGGAGGTGCAAACAGACGGAACATTATCACGACTAATTCTTTTCTTAATTGGTTTAGTATTCTCAGGCCAGAATAATGATTTTTTCGATGACGATTACACCTGGTGATATCATAGACTGTTTGCTACTACTGGAAGTATTCTCTTCTTCCATTACTTATGTTCAGTGATAGTTGAGTTGATCTGTTTTTCTGGGGTTTTTAGTAAGATTAATTCTGTTGCCACTGGGGGTATATCTTCAGTCGTTGAGTCAAGGAGTGATTCTTCAATAATGGCCACTAGATGAACTTTCTCAGTAGTTGCAATTAAGAGTAGATCCTCGTTATTTGCGACTAGTGTTACATTTTCAGTGGTTGTCACTGGAAGTAAACTTTTAGGAGTTGTCACTGAAACGAGATTTTCATTATTTTGTACCGGTAGTAGGTCTTCACTAATGGCCACTGGGACAATTGGGAGTAAATCTATACCTGCGGCACTAATTTCGTTTTCTTCAGGCAACACATTGTTAAAATTTTTCTCGTTTTCTCTGTATATAATTAGATTTTCCCAACCTTCTTCCAAAATTAAACATTTTACTACATCTATTACAATATTCGGAGTTTTATCTTCAACTAATTCCGGATCTACTTCTCTTTTGGAACTATTATCGCTATTATTGTCTTTAGTTATAAGTTTATTGTAGTCAATATTATCTGCATTAAATGGAAATGGTTTGAGAGAATTTTTGAAGATAACTTCTACACCGTGGTGCTTTTGAAAACGGGTCATAGCGATTTAGCATAGTGAACTGGTTTTTTTGAATTCTTGCTCGCCCTTTCAAGCGACAAAAATGGCTTTGGCATAAAAGCAGCAAAAATTATTGCGCATAGCGCTAGCTATCAGAAATCAGCTGAATTACAAGGTCTTTTTGATAATTCATCAATAAAAATTAGTACTTTTTGATGTTCAAGATGAATCAGTAATGATTTGCCTAAGCAACTGTAACAGTCCTACGTTTTGACAAACATTAATAAAAGTTATAACAATTCAGGTTTCATTTGAAAATGGTTTATTCGAATGAAGAGAGAGTTTTTATGGTGAAAATCTACTACACTGTACTTCATTTTGATACCAAAACCATTAACCCATGACCCGTTTTCTAAAGCACCACCCTGTATATTTGAGATAGATGTCAGAGCTTTATTCAAAAGAGGAGCAAAGCTGTCTTTTCCTAAATTTTAATAATTATTACTTATTTTGAAATTTTGGACTTCCACTTCAGTTTTAAAGATCTGAACAATCGCACAGCCGCATCGATAATTAAAAAAAAAAAAAAACTCAGACCCGTCAATTTTATTTCTGAGAGGGACATCTTTTCAATTTTTTCAATTGCATTATTAAATTGTTACTGCAATGTCGTTTGTTTTTCCAAATTAGAATATCCGCGAAATCATATGACGGTTTTTGTACGGTTGTTCTATCCGAACGGCCAATAGAAACTAGCAACATGTGGGGTTTTTTAAAAAGTATTTTTTGTCGTCTATCCGATTTTGCATAAAAAACTGTGGGTTGCCATTTAAAAAGTTGGATGTGACGTCGTTTCCG
The DNA here is from genome assembly GCA_030710515.1 of Abscondita cerata. NCBI lineage: Eukaryota > Metazoa > Arthropoda > Insecta > Coleoptera > Lampyridae > Abscondita > Abscondita cerata. The sequence goes on along the minus strand of JALBCR010002322.1, from coordinate 545,414 downwards.
TTAAAACCAGAGGTAACACTGGAATGCCGACAGGCTGAAAAGGTGTCTCCCTCAGAAATAAAATTCACGGGTTTGATTTTTTTTTAAATTATCGATGCGGCTACAATTGCCTCTGTTTCGTCGGCGTTGGCCCACCCAGTATGTGTGGAACTTGACAATAAAGTAATTATGAATATTTGGTGATTTACCAACCCCCTAACCATTAGGCACATGGGTTACTATATGTTTCTTCTTCTTTTATTATTTTTTCTTGTGTTTAATTTAGGAGATACCGGGTGTTATAACACGTTTTTAGGTTATAAATGGCAATATCTCTTAAAGTACTCTGTATAACATATTAAACCCTTATATTGGCGTAATGGGTAAAATAAGTACAATTCAAATTAATAATAACATACAGGATGTTCCATTAAAAAATAACTTTACGCCACACATAAGTAATGTATAATTGTAAATACATTTAAAACATACAGCTTAAAAATATCTAAAATTTATCTAAATACATTTTTTTGATATTTTTATAATAACAAATATATCAAGCTTTTCGCACTAATGCCGCACCCTGTATGTTTAAGTATAAGATCACGTTCCAATATTTAAATTATATTCCAAGTCTTTAGTAGTGTTATTTATTTCTTACATATTCTTAGTGATTATTTTATGCAAAATATACGTGTTATTATCAGTATTTTCTTACATTTTTGTATAAATCGGAAGCGTGACGGAAGTTGGCGGACTTACGTTTTTTTTCTGCGTAATTTTTAGCCTGGCGCCCAATCCAATTAAATTCTATGAGTTACATATTGTTGAACGCACACCACTCACCGACTGAAGGCATTTTATCTTTTTATCTTCCTAAACGTAACAAATTATAAGATACTTTTATCAATATTTTACTTATTAGTTTCTCTGATGATGCCATTATCGTACTATCAAGTTATTTTCAAAAATTGTCCTCAAGGGGTAAAATATGTTGATAAGAGATCTTCATTTAAATTAGTAAAACTTGGTGTTCCACAGGGGCAGATTCTGTGGCATTAATATTTACATCTCTCTGAATCAAGCCTTAACATCGTGCAAAGTACATTTTATGTAGGCGACACTCAACTATACCTCTCTTTTGATGGATTTGATATTAATGAAATTGTTGCTTCATTAAACTTTCACCTACATTGTGTTCAAAATTATTGTAATGATCACTGTTTAGTTCGATTTTTTCAATTCAATTTTAATTTGCTGTATACAGTATTCCAATACAAAATTCAAATACAAAAGAAGACAGTTAGCCTTTTTTGTCTGTCTACCACTACTCCCAATACGTAGGTACAACACAAATCTACAATATTAAAAATTTTACTATGCACTATTCATGGAAACAAACACAACATTACCACTACAATTTTATTGACACAAAAATTCAGTTTTGTTTTTTGTATAGCAGCTCTCCTCTGAATACGATTGGAATAAGTAAAAAAGTTAAATATCATCAATATACATATGCGCCGAATTTGATAAGCCCTTAGTGATGTCGAAAATGTAAATTGAGAATAAAATGGGCCCAAGTACACTTCCCTGGGACACTCCCGTTTTTATTTACTTTAATGTTGACTGCAGATGATTGTTAATTACTACCTTTTGTTGTCTTCCCACTAGATGTGTGAAAAAACCAGTTTAAGGCTTTTTTGTCAAGACCTATGTAGCTTAATTTCGCTATAATCAGTTTAGTATTGACAAGGTCAAAAGCTTTGCTTTGGTCTAATAATACTAAGATTGAAGAAAGAGATTTATCAGCAGATCGAGCTGAATAATTTGTAACGTCCATTAATGCAGTATGTGTTCTAAATTCAAAAATTAGCCGCCATGTTATTTGAAAAACAAAGGGACATAACTTTATTAAGCTAGGACCTGAATATAAAATTAAATAATGTGGTGGTTCCTACTTGTAAATATATAAAGAATCTTGGGGTTTATCTAGATAGTGACCTACGTTTCACAATGTATATTTAAAAATGTTTTAAGAAATCTTATCGCAATTTAAAAATATTTATCAAAATATTCTAAAATTAAAACGATCTTATGCAACTCATTAGTATTGACTATCACTACGACGTAGTCTATGACGCATTCTTGACTGTATTTGACTCTAACACTATTAAACAGCTTCAAAAGTCTTGCTTACGTCTTATAAAGTTCATTTTTTTACAGAATATGTCAATTGTACAATTCATTGCTTGTTAATGTCAAAAAACACAGCACATTGAAGATCAAATTTTTCTTTTAATTATAGTTTTTCCCAAACAAAAGTAGGCCTTCTTTCATAGCAGTAGACAAGGGAAGTAAAACACCTTGTCCCTTAATAAAAGTGGAAGGCCCACTTTTGTTTGGAAAAAACTGAAATTAAAAAAAAATAATCTAAGGAGTTACAACAACATTTAAAGTTCAAATTATTCAGCATCAATACATTGGTATTATATGTATAATATAGCTTCTTATTCATTATAGAATAATACTGAAATATACCTAATAGTCTTTTACGAAGAATATAATACACATTTATAGGAGCATCGAGTGGAAGAACATTCCTCCTACTTGATTTTTTTCCATTTCCTCCTCAAGATCACTAATGTATATCGAGAATAAGATTGGACTTAGCGGACATCCCTGTTTAGTCCCTTTTCCGTCCTAAATTCTCTACCTAGCTTCCTACCTACCCTCGTTCTACACCTTGTTTCTTCGTATATTTCCTCTGTTGCATTTTTTATATCTCTGCTTATTCCTACCTCTTCCATCCTTTTCCATAATCCCCCTCTTTACATCTTTCCACATTATCAAATGCCGCTTTAATATCTAGGAATATTGCGTACATATTTCCTCCTTTCTTTGTTAGCTCTTTATTGATTATGTGCTTTAATATGTATATATTGTCTATCGTTCCTCTTCCTTTCCTAAATCCTGCTAGCCAATCCGGTATTATATTCTTTTCTTCTATTTCTTTTCCAATTTTTTTAACTATTTCCGCATATATCTTATAGCCCGCATTCATTATACTTACTCCTCTATAGTTGTTCGCTTCCTTCCTATCTCCCTCCTTGTAAATTGGGCATATTATTGCCTCTCTCCATTTTTCTGGTAACCCTTCTCCTTTCCATATTCTCACGAATACTTCTCTTACTTTTCTCTCATTCCTTCTCCGATGTACCTCCATTGTTCTCCTTGTATTCCATCCGTCCCTTCTGCTTTTCCTTTTTTACTTTATTTATTGCTCTCTCCATTTTTTCTTTTCCTATTTCACTCTCTCTGTGTCTTATCCTTTTTTTTCTAACTTCTTCATTTCTTGCTTTTTTCACTCTCTCCTACTAACTTCTTACAGTGTTCTTCCCATTTTTCCCATCTACATTTGCTTCCGTCCTTCCTCCTTTTTCCTCTTTTTTATTAATGAGTTTCCATACCTGTCCTTCATTTTTAAGTTCTCTAATCTTTATCTCGGTTTGTTTTTATGTTCTTATTTATTTTTTGCACATATTCTCTTAAAATTTACTTTTAACCTTCTGTATTCATCTATCTCTATCTTTCCTTTTTTCCATTTTCTTCTGCCTTTTCTTAATTTTTTTCCCCTTCTCGCATCTCCGTTCCACCAATTTTTTCTTTTCCCTAATTCTTGTTTTCTTAATCTATACTTTCTCTTCTCTGTTGCCATTTCGATCCTGGCTGTAATTCTCTCCATCTCTTCCTCCACCTCTCCATTAGTATTTACTTCCTCTTCCATTTCCTCTTTATATCTTTTTATACTCTCTTCAGTCCATACTTTCTTTTCTCTCCATACCTCTTCTTGTTCTGGTACCTCTTTCTCTCCCTCTTCCATCATGACTACTTCTAGCGGCTGATGGTCCGATTCTATCTCCTCTCCTATTCTTAGTGTTTCTATGTCCTCCTTACTTTTTCGTTTATAATCACATAATCTATTACTGACTGGCCTCTTTCTCCTACAAATGTAAATTCCCCTTTTCCTTCTTTTTCCAAATTTCCGTTGATTATTGTCCAACCTCTTTCTTCACATAGTTCTATAAAATTTTTCCTTGTCCGTTTATTTTCTTATCCATTGATATCCTATTTATTATCTCTCCATTTACCATTATTCCTTCCTCCTCTCCTATCCTAGCATTCAAATCTCCTCCTATAATCAACTTGCTTTTCATCCCTTTCTTCTATTGCCTTTTTATAATTGCTTTCGTTGTGTCCATTTTCTTTCCATATATCGTAAAAATATTATATCTTTCCCCTTTTCCGTGTTTACTCTGATTTTGATCATCCCTCTACATTTTCTTCTTTTATTTCCTTTTTATTTCCCATTCTTTTCTTACCCCCACTATTAGTCCTCCTTTCGCCCTTCCCTTCCTCTCTTTTCTTTTTGCATACTGAATTTCCCATACATATTATTTCGGCATCTTATCTTTAAATGTACTCCATTCTTTTTCCTCCATCCAAGTTTCAACTAAACCTACCATTTTAACACCCTTTATATAGTTCCAAAAATCTACACCTTTGTTTTTTATCCCCGCAATTATATTGTCAAATGAACGGACAATCTTAAGTGATGTTAGTATATCTATTTTATAATGTTCACTGAACTTTCAGTGTATTGGTATTTTTTTTGTATGTATATGTGTGATAAACCTTATCAACATGTAGGGTACTAAAGTTATCATTAAACATCGGTAAACACTGGTTCATCGGCTGAAGGTAGTAAATAAGGAGCTTTTAAAGAAAATGTGAATCTTTTTTTAATTTATGAAAATTGCTAACCGCATTGAAAATGTTAATACAAAATTAGGTTTTTAATAAATTGTTTAAATAATCATAATTTTAGTCGAAGAAAGACGTTTAATGGTTTCCTTCTTTTATACTTCTGTCAACCATAATAAATTTAATTGTATTTTTCACCAATATTTTTTTTTCTGAATGTATCATCCAAACTAAAACGCGTTCTTTCCAGGGATCATATTTGGTCTGGTCGACTGTACATACACAGGTGAATACGAAATACTTCTGCAGTGCTTACATAAACTAGTAACCTGAAAATTCAAAACTCGATACTATGTATTTTTTCCCAAAGTTAATTTGTGATCATTTAATATTGAGCTAAAAAATTATTGGTAAAAAAACAATCGCATATGTCTATCGATTCGACTAAATCTTAAATTCCCAAGCAGATGGTGGCAACTCTTACAACTTTGTTTTAGTTTGTGTTTGAAATATTTATATATGTTTAAAGTTTTTTCTACGTTACAATATGCAAAGAATATTATATCCCACGCTTGATAAAAAGGAATTTTCAAACCAATTTTCATACTTTGATAAATTTTAAGCAAACATTTTCATCAACTTTGTTTACAACGGATTTATCGTTTAATCTATACAAAGTATGTTCCTATTCAAGTTTACCATGTTTGAAGTTTAATTAAATGTGTGGTTGAACAACCAAACATTAATATCAAATAAAAAGTACTACTAGTTTTCTATTTCAGAGATTTTTCGTGCAATATATGTTTCATACAATTTATATTAAGAGTATTGAAAATCACTAGATTAAATGTAAAGGCAGCATTTCAATCTTTACAAAACACATTAAAAGTAATAGTATCATCGTAAAGATTCTTAAGATATAAAACGAACAAGTGAAGCACATTTATGAAACTAAATTAGGTGCTAATCTCACAAAAGCCCTTAATGTACTGTAACAACGTAATATAGGTTGGGTTTGACATTAAACCGTTTAGGTCCAATTGACCCTTAATTGTTTAATGGCTAAATATTTTTTTTTTAATTCAACGTTAACTGAACTAAAACTGTTTTACAAATAATGGTAATGTTAAACAGGTTGTTTTTTGGATTTAAATAATCTAAATATATCAAAACAGTATGGTGTAATTTAAAAAAAGCTCAATTACAACATGAATCTTCAACATAAAAGAAATTAAAAAACCCGCTTGAAATTATCATAAAAATTAAAACAGAAATTGATGTATACATATATTTACTGCATATTTGTGAGAAAACTAACACTAAACGACAAAGTAAACAAAAACACTTTTAATTATTATACAGAATGAAACAGAAATCGAGATGAATACTGCATACTTGCCAGACAACTAGATTGAAACAGAAACACTTGTGAGAAGTTAATCGGTGTTAAAAAAAACTAGTGGCATTTGGTATTATTTTTAATATAGTAGGCAGCGGATACAAAATTTAGGTTATAATTCAAGGTTTTTAAAAAATTCATATCTGTCAATTTTTCCACGCCACAACATATTATCATCTGTACATTTTGTTATACTGTAACAGTAGTTAAATTAAGTCAATTCCACAGTCTCCTAATCCAGTTTATTATTTATTTATCCATTTGTATATTTCCACAGAAGATCTGTATGTACCTGTGTGGTGTGCAATTGAGGTTGGCTCGTCTAGAGAAAGCATTTGTGAGCAAAATATACATCTAGACTAAGATAAGCTTTCGGTTTAGAAAACCAATTTAAATTTTATACGGTTGCTTCAGAAAACTCAAAACAGCTATAATATATTTTCCAATGTTAATAATAATTCACTTCAAAACTTTCGCTAAATTTTCTTGTTTTTACTTTTGTTTAAGTTATTTTATGAGATAGTTTTTGTGCTAGAGTAAAACCTCTATTTTCGGACACCTCTTGAAAGCGGCCACCTCTAAAGCCGGCCAAGTTTTCCAAGTCAAAAACCAATTATACGAAAATATCCATATTAATGACCCTCCTAGTAGCGACCACCTCTTGACAACGGGCACGGCCACTTATTTGTAAACTTTCTTGGAAAAATACATGTAATACTACCTCCCACTTCCGACCATTCTTAAGAAAGGTCATTAGTAGACAACAGCTTAGCGTTCAAGTTGTGCATAATATATAATTGTTTCATTGTGTAAGGCTTAAGTAATTACCGGTATCTAAGAACGGATTTAAAGAAGTTGTTCGATTTACAATAGACAGTCATTACAGAGAAAGTGCAATTAAAAGGCTCATTAAGCTCACCCCAAAAATCGCATTATGCGTACATAGTTTGAATTAGTATGTTCAACAGTGCTGTTACATATAGACGTACAGAAAAATTACAATGTCGCTAAAAAGAAAACGTTTGTCTCTTAAAAAGAAAATTGATATAATTGTGGAAAATGAAAAGTTCAATACCAGTGCTAGAAAGTTGGCTGAAAAATTTAGTGTTGGAAGAACACAAGTTAACAATATTTTAAAAAACAAATGTGATTTAAAAAAGCTATTTGAAGAAGGTTCCAATACAGAGCTGGACTAATTCCCTTACACATATTAATACAGGAGAGATCAAAAATACATGACAAAAAATTGTCAAACAAAGAGGATAAAAAGAAAGAAAGAGAGGTATTTTTCGAGATTTGGCAACAAGAGTGGGAAAATCAAGCAAACTTAAGCGGAAAATGGACAAAAACACTGATTAAAAACGTTAAACAATGGACAGAACGGAAATTTGGAAATGCAACTATTGGATAACCCAATGTCTAACGGGACATGATAGTTTTGGTGTATATTTAAAAAGAATTAAGAAACGAAGTGCATCAACATGTGAAGAATGTAAAGAAGCAGAAGATGGTCCTTCAAATACTCTTTTTAAATGTCCAAGGTGGGTTAGACAAAGATGGAACATTGAAACTAAAGTAAATGAAACTTTAACAGAAGACACAATTGTAGACTCAATGCTAAGATCAAAAGAAAACTGGAAAAGTATTTCCAACTACATAGAAGAGATAATGAAAAAAAAAGGAAAACAAAAAAATAGCGACAAACATGTAGACAAATAAGAGGCAAACACAGACAAGACCTTGCTGATGATATGTGATAAACAATTCCGGCAAGTCTGGAGAGCAAAAGGGTGTGTTTTAGTGGGTAGGGCCGGACTTGCACAACAGCTGGCGAATCCCACATAACTACTATGTAGTATCCATAAAGAAATTTCACATCCAATTAAAAAAAAAAAGTAAGGTTATTAGTATACAACAGCTTAGCGTTTAAGTTGTGCATAATATATAATTGTTTCATTGTGTGAGGCTTAAGTAATTACCGGTATTTAAGAACGGATTTAAAGAAGTTGTTCGATTTACAATAGACAGTCATTACAGAGAAAGAGCAATTAAAAGGCTCATTAAGCTCACCCCAAAAATCGTATTTTGCGTACATAGTTTGAGTTAGTATGTTCAACAGTGCTATTACATATATACGTACAGAAAAATTACAATGTCTCTAAAAAGAAAACGTTTGTCTCTTAAAAAGAAAATTGATATAATTGTGAAAGTGAAAAGTTCAATACCAGTGCTAGAAAGTTAGAGGAAAAATTTAGTGTTAGATGAACGTTAACGATATTTTAAAAAACAGATGTGATTTAAAAAAGCTATTTGAAGAATACAGAGCAGAAGAGAAAATTTCCTAGAACTGAAGGTTTAGAAATTGACCGAGTAGTTTACAATTGGTTTTGTAAAGGTAGGAATAAAAATATCCCTATACCTGGACCTTTATTAAAAGAGAAAGCATTAGAAGTTGCGAAAATTTAAAAAATGACGGATTTTTAAGCTTCAAATGGGTGGCTTGAGAAATTTTGTCAAAGACATAACATAACCTTGAAAACAAATTTCGGGGAGTCAGCTGATATTAACCTGGACACTGTTGAAGCTTGGAAAGCAAAGCTGTCGGTAATATTAAAGGAGTATTCACCCAAAAATGTGTACAATGCTGACAAGACAGGACTTTTTTACCTTGCGTTGCCAAGCAAAAAGTTCTCTTTAAAAAACGATAAATGTAGTGGTAAAAAAGCTGCAAAATAAAGATTGACAATTTTATTTTGTACAAAGGTGATAAGGAAAATCCGTTAATCATTGGAAAAAGTAAACACCCAAGATGCTTTAAAGGCTCTCATATCAACAAATTGCCCATAGAATGGGTGTCTAGATTATGACTTCCTGGCTAAAAAAAATTGATGAAAAAAAAAAGAAAAAAGAAAAGTCTTATTATTTCTGGATAATGCCACGTCTCATTCCAATGTGACTCTTGAAAATATGAACATTGTTTTTCTACCCCCAAACACCACATCCCATTGCCAGCCACTGGATCTAGAAATTATCCAAAACTTTAAGAAAGCTACAGGAAGTTTTTAATCAAAAGGCTGCTAACATTCACAAATACCAAACGTCTTTTTGAAGATGCGGAAAAATATCAATTTAACCAGCGCTTTAGTTTGGATATCAGTAGCCTGGAGAAACGTTTCGCCTATTACAATTGCTAAATGTTTTGCGAAAGCTGGATTCTCGGAAAACCCAAAACATTATAGATTACAACTAATAGTTCCAAAGCACATTATTATTATTACAATATAAGTAGGAAAGCGGCAATACCGATAAGCCTACTACTATAGTTCACACAATATATGACTGCACAGAATGACAAAAGTAAGTACATATTTTTTATATAGAAGTTAAACTTAAGAAAATAAATAAATAAAACAAAATTAGAATCAAAAAAATAATTTAAATATACATAGTTGCACTGTAATTTATAGCATAATACCCGATAATAAAATAAAAAAACAAAAATATGTACTGCTTTGAAATTAAAATAGATGTTTGTCAAGAGCATTCTTAAATATGTTTAAATTTTCACTAGGTACTATTAATGAGGGTAAAGAATTCCACAAGAAATGAACTCGGTTTGACAAAAACTTTTTCCTAGGTCATTTATTTGATTTTTCTAAATTTAACTTATAGGGATGACCACAAAGATGCACAGTTTCACTAAGTCTAAAAATGTCTAGAGGTGTGCTGTAGTAGTCAGCCATTATTTTGAAGGTTTCGATTAAATCATTTCCTTCTCTTCTTTTTTGAAATGTAGTTAAACCAAGCGCACTTAATCTTTCTTCATAAGGAAGGCGCTTAATTGCTTTAGGAATTTTTGTTATTTTTCTTTGTACTTTTTCTAGAAGCTCGATATCTTTGGCATAATATGGTGACCACACAGGAGACGCATATTCTAACAATGGTCGAATATAAGATTTATAAATAATTAACAGTACTTTTGGGCTTACATCTTTAAAAGCACATCTTACCAAGTAAACAACGGAGTTTGCATTTTTCACTATTGAGTTAATATGGTATTCCCATTTTAAGTTATTTGATATTGTTACACCCAAATCTTGCTTTTTTTTCGACAGATGTTAACCCTTCAATAGACACAAGTGATCTAATAGATCAGGAGAATAATTACGGCATAATAACTTCTATATTTGGTCAAGTACGGTCCGTTTCGGTAGCTTTCGAGGTTGGTGTGCAGGTGCTTTATCATAGCAAAATACATTTTTATTTCAACTTGTGTGAAACTGAGATATTGTTTACATCTCTCAGATCAGTGCGTCTAGTAGTAAAACATTTATTTGATCTATCAGATACGGTGCGTACACACGTGTTTCTTGAATTGGGATTATTGTTCTGTTTTTTTGTCATAAAAAGAACAAGCCCGTCTACAACGTTTACTTGAAGAAGCACTTGCAGATGAAGAAGCAGATGACCAAGATGATGAATTCATTTCTGAAAATCTTGATTTTTATGAGACAAGAGACGTTGAATCAGAATCTGAAGAAGATTTGTCTGATATGGACTTAGAATGTAATGAAGGATCATACTATTTGGGAAAAGGTGGAAAACTAATAAATCAAAAGGTAAAACTACTCCTGTAGATTGCTGGATTTGTTTTTTTGATGACAGCGTATTAAATAAAATTGTTGAAAACACAAATAAATATATGGCATCAAAAACATTTTCTCGCGAAAGGGATTGTAGACCTACAAATAAAATAGAAATAATGGCTTTGATTGGATTATTGTACTTATCGGGTATAAATAAAAGTGGGAGGCTAAATACAGAACAATTGTGGAACACGAACGGCACAGGAATTGAAATTTTTAGATTAACAATGTCAATAACTCTATTTCGGTATTTATTACGATTTATTAGATTCGACGGTAAGAACACAAGAGATGAAAGAGTTGCCGTAGATAAATTACCTCCGATTAGAGATGTATTTGACATATTCAATAAAAACTGTGATGAAGCATATTGTCCCTCTGAGTTTCTAACTATAGATGAAAAGCTAGAAGCTTTCAGAGGCCGATGTAATTTTAAATAATATATTCCATCAAAACCTAATAAATGTGGTTTAAAAGTGTTTGCTTTAGTATGTGCCAAAATGTTTTATACCAAAACTATGGAAGTTTATGTTGGATTGCAGCCAGAAAGTCCATCTCGTGTATCAAACACGCCTTATGAACTAGTAAAAAGACTTACTAGATCAATTCATGGGACAGGAAGGAATTTAACGACCGATAACTGGTTTACCAGTATGGATCTAGTAGATACAATGTTAAAACAATACAAAACAACAATGGTACGTACCATACGCAAGACAAAATGGGTATTCCACTTAAATTTATAAATGCTATGAATAGACCTCAATATAGTTCAATGTTTGGATTCAGGAAGAATTGTACCCTAGTATCTTACGTACCCAAGAAAACGAAAACTGTTCTTCTGGTATCCAGTATGCATCACGATGACGAAATTGATAACTTGACAGGCAATAAAATAAAACCATCTATAGTAACGTTTTATAACAAAACAAAAGGGGGGGGTTGATGTCGTTGATCAGTTATGCTCTTCGTACAATTGTGCTCGTAATACTAGGAGGTGGCCAATGGTGATTTTTACTGTTTACTAAATGTAGGTGGTATAAACAGCCAAATCGTCTTTGAAGGAAATGTTGACTTCTGACAAGAAGAAAATTTATAGAAAAATTGTCTTTTCAACTTGGAAAAACATTTACGCCAGAGAGTTATTAATCAAAATATACCCAGTGAAATTCGTTGTGGCATTAAGAAGAAAATGGGTATAGAAGAAGAAGTTGTACCTCAACAACGCTCGGACAAAAGAAAAAATTGTTTGAATGCACTAGCAGAAGAAGACTGACCAAATACGCATGCGAAAAATGCCGAAAATATTTGTGTTTGGAACATTCTGTTATCATCTGCAAAGAGTGTATTCAGAAAATTGAATAATACTTGATTTCCTTTAATTTGTTAAAAGGTACTCAAACGTTGTGTATGTTAATGTTATAATGATTCATATTTACCTATTTTATGTATTAATAATGAAAAAAAAATACTGCTTACTTTAAGAATTCTTATAGATTTTAAGTATTGAAGTTTCATTTAACATTGTAGTTTAAATATTATTTGTATTTTCACATTTTACCAATGTTAGTGTAGCTACTGAAACAAATAAATATGTTTAAAGCCTGTTTTTTTAATTACTATAAGCTGACATCTCTCAGATGCAGTGCGTCTACTGATGCCAGAAAAGAAGGTGCGTCTACTGAAGAGTTAATTTAATTCCATTTACTGTATAATTGACTTTTGGATTATTGCGCCCAATATGTAACACTCCACAAAGTTTAAGGTTAACAACCACTGTGATAACCATTGTTCTAAAGTTTGTAAATCAGCGAGTAATACAAGTGCATTAGTGAGAGGAAAGTTAAACATTTTAGTATCGTCAGCAAAAAAAAGCAGGAGAATAGAGACATCTTGCTAAATCACTTATATAGAGAACAAATAACAAGGGTCCCAGGATTGAACCTTGGGGAACACCACTAACTACTGAAAATTTGGACGAAAGTGATCCATCGACTGTATTACTCGGAAATGGGAAATTTTGTTACCGAAAGTTGACTACCTGAAGTTTTGTTACCGAAAGTTTGCTACAGAAGGTTTGTTACGGAAGAAGTTTTGTTACATGTAAAGTTTTTTTACATATGATTTTTATGTTTACTATAGCGTCAGTATAAAAATGAACAAAGACATTACATTGCATTAAATGCAAGTCATAGATTTGCACAATCTGAGACGTGAAGTGGGAAGCTAATGTAGCAGAGACAACAAAAGCAGCAAATGTCAACAGTGTCTTGCAAAGTGATCATCATCTCATTTTAATCTTGCTTTTATTTTCAGTTATTTATTTTTAAACGTGAATTTGTGCAAAGTGCAAACTGACTGTTTAGTTATTTGATTGAGCTACTCTGCAATTATATTTATATTGTCTGTGCTTGCTGAATTTTTAAACTTGCTTATCAACTGGCTTTGCTTCAACATTAATTCATTGGATCATTCGGCATTTCGAATCTTTAGGTACAATCGCAAAAACATATATTTTATATATTCTTAAATCGCAAAAATATTTTATTATTTTATATTTAATTTTTAATGTCCAGACTTAGTTCTATATGTTTGACTGGGCTCTTGCCCTTGAACCCCAAAAGTGGTCCGGGGTGATGCTTCCCCGCCGATGACTGGAGATTTCCAGCTCTATATAGCAGAACATGAACTGCAATATAGTGGACTAAGCATAGTCGAAACCCCTATTATGTAAAAAAAACTTTATATAACAAACTTTATGTAACAAACCTTCAATAGCAAACTTTCGGTAACAAAACTTCAGGTAGTCAACTTTCGGTAACAAAAACTCACCAAATCGTTCTTATTTTGTAGAAAGCTGCCAATCTATTTCAGCAATTTGTCTCTCACTCCATAGTGGTTTAATTTATAGAGAATCTTTGTGTAGGAACTCGTTCAAAAGCTTTTTCGTAGACATATAACATCCACTAGTACTTCTAAGTCAATGGCGGACGTCGATTTATCAAGACTATTTAGCAAGTTCGTTATAACGGAACGTTTTCAGTCAAAAATTTGGTCAGTTTTTTGGTTAATATTTTTTCCATACATTTTCTTAGAACACACGTCAACCTTATAGGACTCTAGTATTCAGAAAGTAGTCTGTCGCCTTTTTTGTATATTGGTACAACTGTGGCGCATTTCCGTAACTGTGGTACTTCTGATTGTTGAAGAGGTTGATTAATCAAAATTGTTAGTGGAGCTTGAACTACACATCTTATAAAAGTGACGAGTTGGTTCATTATGAGCAGAACTGAAGTTGGAATCTAATGCAAGTAATTCCTTTTGAACTTCTTCTTTTTCGGTGTAATGTGGACAAATTTCTGATGCCAGGAAAAGTCGCTTTCATACGGGCACTGTCAAATAAATGATAATATTTTAACAATCGTCAACGATACGGAACCAAAATAATTCTGACAAATAAAACGACGAATTTGAAAAGTTTCTTCTTTCTTGTTAAATTGCGCTAATGTTATTAGTTCGATCAGAAAAAAATTTAAATCATATCCTTGCAGGGCGCATCCTTACGCTTAGAAACTCAAGTAGACTGCTAGTAGGCTATGCGATCAAATCTATCATTTGTGACATTCATTTCCGGATCTTCCAAGATTACTCTTACTTGAAAAATGGGCTACACATTAGCCCAACAGACTGATATGCTGTTAGTGTTGAGCTTTTGAAGTGGCAATTGTCGGGAGAGCGTGAGGGTTTACGCAGAAAGGTTCCCAAATCGGATTGACATGATCGCATAGTCTACTAGAGAACCTCTGGTAAAGCCATGTACACACCTTTCAGAAACACTCTGTATAACTTCCACATTTTTTGTTTTTGATTAATTTTTTGTTTTAATTCCCTAGTTATCCATGGTTTGTCGTTTTTGTTTTGAAATACTTTATTAGGCACGTACATAGAAATAGCTGTATTTATAACATTAAATAAATTGCTTGTGGTGTTGTTTGCGTTTGAGGCTACAATACAGTTATTTGCCAAAATAAACTTATTCATTTTATTGTAATTGGCTTTGAAAAAGGCTTTAGTTTGTTTTTTACAGTCAGGTTTATAGGCGGCATTGTGAATTGAGACCGTGCAAGTCATACAGTGTGATCACTAGCACCAATTGGCGGAAAATCTTGCAATTGAGAAACTATTCCTGCATCACTAACTAGAATTAAATCTAACAATGATGGAATATGGTTATTTCTGTATCTTGTTGGAACTTGTACTAATTGCTTTAAATTTAAATTCAAAAACATGTCCATGAAAAGACGTGTGGAATTACCAGGCTCAGATGAACTAGTGTTATTCCAATTGATATCAGCATACTTAAAATCTCAAAAAATTAGTAAGTTAGAATTTCGTTGAGACGCATTTTTTATGCAGTCTATTAACACAATGCCATTTTCTTGTGTAAAATTAGGTGGTTGATATATACACGCAATTAATAGGTTAATGTAAAGTATTTTTACATTATTCCAGAGTGATTCAATTTCACCTGTTGAATACAATGCACTTTCTTCAGATACAACTTGTAATAAATCTATGTAGTTTTTTAGATAAATGATTACACCTCCTCCTTGTCTGTTTTTTCTATCTTGTCTATATAGTACATAACCAGGTATCTGTAAAAGACTATTTGACTTGTTCGAATTTAACCAAGTTTCCGTAATTAAAATAATTGTAGGATTTATATTATTAACAACAAGAAAAAAATCATTAAGCTTAGTGGATATTGATCCTAAATTTGTGTACATGTAGGAAATTTCTAGCATCATCTTTGGCATTTATTTTTTGATGGTCGCTCAATAATCTTTGGAACTCCATTTTGGTATTTAATAGTTAAGTTTACTTCTCCGTCTTTGATTCTTTTATCTAAGGTGGACTTCAAGTTGAGCATATACTCGCGCTGTTTTGGAAATTGATCGGGTTGAATTTTTATGTTTGTCCCTAAAAATGGCATTATTTTGTAGCTAAAATAATTGGTGACAAGGAAAAAAAAAGAAGGTCGTTGCCACCTAGTAAAGTACACACTGTAAAGCTGTGTTCAATTTCAATCAAATTGGTTTAAAAGTTTTTGAGATATCGCGTCCACCGGTGTCATAAAAGTCGTTTCGAGAAAAACGCGTTTTTAAGTTTTAAGCAACGAAAATTGGTAAAAAGAAATTTTGTTGACTCTTACACTGAATCGTCGATGCCAGTTCCATACAGCAAGGTACCTGCGGCACTTGCAATGTCCAAGGCTTCCTTTTGCTCCATTCTTTTCATCATCCTAGCCTCTTTTGTCTGGAGCGCAGCTTTCTCTTCGGATTTGTCAATCCTCGTTGCATCAGTTATTTTAGCGTATTCATGTGCACTTGGGCCGACGCTGACTTTCATTTCTTGAAGAATGGCTAGGAGTGCAAAATTACCTTCATTGAAAGTGCAAGCAGCTATATTTGCCGCAATTTTAACTAAATTACAGCTGCTGATGGATGAAACTTTTGGAGCGATCTTCCAAATGAGTTGATTCAGATTCTCGTTGTTGTTTTGCGTGAATCCACCAACGCAACATTGTAACAGCTCATCTTTATTTAAATCTTCATAAATCGGCTTCATGTACTACATTTGGAAACGCTTCATAATCGTGCTGGAAATTTTCTACTCCAGTGGTGGCCAAAGCTTTTTGATAAGCGCACCACGAGTCAGGACCGGTCGGACACTTATGATGCTGTGGATTTTTATTTGTTGATTGGTAATGGAAGAAAGTCGCCCAAATCAGATTTTTCATTTTTTCCACTGAATCCCAATTTCGTCTGATGGCTAAGCCATAGTAAACCGTTAATTTATCAATTATTTTGCCGGTAAGTTTTCCTTTGCCAGATAGACTGCTTTTTTCCCAGTTTTTATTTTTGTGTACACAGTTGTGATTTTTACAAGATCACGTAGCCGTTTACCCATCCTTTTTTGAACGTGACCAACGCATTCTTTTTTATTTATTATAAAATCTTTGCCGTATGGATAAGGTTGAATTACGCCGGTGTACGTCTTGCTATCGCCGTCGCCGATATAATTTTTATACTTCACGTCGTACTGTTCTTCGGATTTTGCACATTTTGCAATTTTTGCACATTTGACAGTACCCACTTTTTACACATATATCTAAAACTTTTCCAGTGTAATATCCTATCAATGACGAAACACCATAGGGAAGAAAAACCTCGCTTTTGCTAGGTGCCATCGCCGGAAACAGTCAGATCGCTAGTATTTTGCGCTCCACTTTCATCACATGTTTTTTGTTTTTCTTGTGCTGCAGCCGAGGAGTAAAACGTATTTGCTACTACTTTACTTAAAAAACTACTTGACAGATCCATAAGACTGCAAAACTTGTAACATCCTGCTAAGCCTAAGCCTAATAAACGCATAATAAATGCAAATCTATAATTAATTTCGTACATGCGCCCAATTTTTTCACTTGACGGGATGTACAATGGCTTTGAACAGTTCTCACATTTCATTTGAATCTTAAAACCAAGACCTTCTTTTTTGCAAGATTTAAATTGTATTTTCCCATCGCACTTTACACATTTCACAAAAGTAGAAATCGTTGAAAATACTAGCAAAAAATCTATGATGCGATAATGCTTTTCGGCATCTTCCGGAACGTTCATTTCGTTGCTTAATTTAATTTTTTTGGCCGATGCACTTGTGGTACTTACATCCTTTTTGTTTTTCGTTGGATTTGGTCTTTTTCTGGGCCTGTCTTGCCTCACACAACTCTGCTGTCGATCCTCTCATGAAATTTTTTTTGGCATTTTATCTTGAAAATGTTACTTCAAAATTATACGAATAACTGATAAAATCAAGAAATATAGGACTGAGTTTACTAACGTCAAAATCGTTAGAAGTCAAGGCACGCTCCAAATTTTGAACGAAAATGAGCAACTGCTCCGGTACCTACCAACCGCTCTCGGCCGGCTCGAACGGGCAGAACGCGCAGCTCATTATCTTAATGAGTTTTACTCTGAATTACTTGAAATTTTCACAAACTGTTCCTAAGGAGCTCTACTTTTAAATATAAAATTTTCAGAAAAACGGATTTTCCAAACTGCTTCGGTAACTTTAGGATAGTTTACGTTTTCTACTGGTTTATTAGTTTGTAACTCTTCGATCTCTTTCTTTATTTCCAAAACTAAGTTTTTTAGTTCTTTTAATTCCAATCGTTGTTTTTCACAGTTGGTGACATGGTGACACTGAAGACATCGAGTATTAGTACCTTACTTACATATTCAATCACAATTGTGTATGCTTGTGTATTATTGTGTATTCAACAATACATCTATTATTTTAATAAAGTAACTTCCTACTAGTTTCCAAAAATCAAAAAATACTTTAAACAATAAATTATTTTTTTCTTTTTCTTTCATAATGTTTTTCAAGAGTAATGAAGTGCAGTATAGTGTGAATTGAGATCAGAAGTATTTCTAGTGAACTATTTTAATTATGTAAATTATTAATTGTTCTTAATTAGCTTGTTAATTAATCAGAGCAAAAATTCCTCGACTTTGCCCATAAAACATTGATAATGAACAAATGCATATGTTTTCTTGCGTTACTAACTTGAATTTTGGTTTTTTAAGTTTAACAACTGTGAAATTCAAAATAAATGAGAATTGATTAAATTTTTAATTAAATAATTTAGTGTTAACTAAACTTAAAAAGTATGAAATATGTGTTTTAACGGCATCTCGTGTATAAAGAACACGTAAATAATAGTATAAACTAAGAAATGGTTGGCAGTTTATACTATGTTTTTAGTGTTTTCTGGTATTGTAATGTACAGGGTTATTCATTATAAATGTCCCAGCCCTTATCATAGTTATTAATGCATATACAAACAAATTTTTGATATAAAAGTTGTGTGGTTATAAACTAATTTTATTATAACGTTAACAAAAGTACAGTGGCGTGCGTAGTTTAGGGAACACAAAAAAATAATTCGTATTTTTAAATAAAACACTCTGTATATTATTAAATTTTTGAAAAGATCTTTTTCTTCTGATTTTAAAAATATACCATATCATAACTCTGTCTTACACCGTTGTTAAGTTATTAAAGGATAAATATAGTAAATTAAACTAGTTGTCTCATTTAAAAAAACGAATGATTTTTTGTGTTCCCTAAGCTACGCACGCCACTGTACTTTTGTTAAGGTTTAATAGAATTAGTTTATAACCACACAACGTCTGTTTCAAAAAATTTTTTGTAGATGCAATAATAACTATGATAAGGGCTGGGGCATTTATAATGAATAACCCTGTACGTGTAATCTACGGAGTTCCAAATGATCATTGTAAACCTGTATAATACTTTCAATGTTGAGTTGGTTCTCCTTGGTAAAGCATTTGCTACTTGGTCCGACGGCATTTTCAAATACCGAGTAGTTAAACCCCTCACTAATATTTTTTTAGGTGTTGTAATACTTCCAAAAACGCTTCCCAAACATCCATCCACTCTCATTAGCCAGACCCAAACCACCACCTAATATACCTTTCATAAAGCTGCCGTTTACTTAATACCTACAAACGTTATCAAAAAATCTGGTTCTCAAATCACAGCTTACTGAAACTCAAGGTTTTTACGACCTCTTCACTAAAATTCACCGGGGTAAGTGAAATTTCAGGGTAAGTGGAATACTATTTAAAAATAATTATTTTCGTATTATTTCTTGGATCGCCATTTATCAGAATCAAAAGGTGTGATGTTCTACTGTTATGGAAGAAGAAAACCGTTACGTTATTTCCGCGCGATTATCGGTAAAACAAGTGCAGTATTGTTTCCAACTTGCTGTCGAGCTAAGCACCAGCTGAAAAATTACTATAATCACTGTTTTATGTAATCCTTAATTTGGGACGATCAGTCTTACTTCCCAGTTTAAATATTTTATTTTTTTTACTAGAAAATATGCTTGGAACGTACATCCGTAAAAAATTGTCAAGAAATATAGAAAAGTTGACCTTTATGCCACCATAGAAAGTTTAAGGTCACGGAATTTCATTAACGTTGTTATTGGAAAAACTAGTTTTGAACTTTCCAGAACGGAAGCTATCGAGATGATTGATCGTTATATTAATGAAAAGAACATCTTCACGCCATTCAAAAATAGGCTACCTGAGAATGACTATTTGACGAGGTTCATGAGAGATTTTAATTTAAGTCAAAACGAACACCAACACGTAGAAGTTGCACGAAAACGAAACCTGGATTTGTTCAAAATCTCTAATTATTCTCTCTCAAAATATTGATGAAACAAGCTTTTGTCTGGATCCTTCAAGGATCAAAGTTGTAGGAGAAAAGGTGTTAGCTACTCAGGTATTTACCTACTAAACGCTGAAATGGTTCCAAAGGACAAATATGAACCAGCAGCTTATAAAAGATAGTGTTAACATTAGCAACAGCAAGGTCACCCTTTGTTTGCCCCAGTTGCTCTTATTTGCCGAAGAACAACTATCAACTTCAACTCTAAACACCAATAACATCATGTAAGAAAAAGACCAAGCAGTGATTTTATTTAATGCATGTACCACATCCATTGACACTCAGGACTGCTTGTTCTTGGTACAAACAAAATAAACGACAATCATTGTCCTGAAGAATGTTCCGTACAAGACAAAATTCATGAAAGCAAAAAGGATTCTAGATTTATAGCTTCTATGGATAGACTGGATTCTTCTTAAATCCGGTCCCAGAAAAATAAACAATTTTTATGATAAGCAGATAATTGAAACAAGCTCTTACTTAGAGGGAAAGTTTGCAAAAATATCTCTTTACGTCATATTTTCTCTGGCCAGTTGTCAAATACTAATTAGAGCCGAAGAAATTGTCTCGCATTTACCTGATCCCACCGCTGACAAAAGAGGATGATTAAAATTCCATTTGTTTTGGCTCTTTATAATATTCTTAAACTTGTTCAACGTTAATTATATTATACCTTTGAACCAAGCAAATGCGTCATGTTTATATGCTTTAAATTGTGATTAATGTTTTAATGTATGCAACGGACTGAAAATATCAGTTTATGTGGCCAATATAGCAATAAGGTTTCAGAAGAAATTTGAGCCAACTTACCATTTACTTTACCCTAAAACTAATTATTTTTTTCACACTTTTAGAAATTAGTGTAGTCTAAACGCTTTCTCGGTCATTGTAATTGTTGGGTTGTCAAAACTTTTATTCAATGCTTTGCTATTTATACTACCACCAATTGCCGCCCAACTTCGCGAATAGGAACCACCGTGTATCAACAGAAGTAGCTAAAAAAAGCAGGGAAATCCAAAACCCTTTACAACCTTACACAAATGAACACGAGGAATAATAAGATCTGCAAATTAAATAACAAACGAAGGTAATTCCAGAAAGTAATATCAACTACTGAGGCGGAGGAAGTTCGACAAATAGTAATTTGACCTTTGAATAAATAAGGAATACTAAAATAGTGCTAAGGCTTCAAAGTCAATGAGGTTATTCTCGAGGGTAAAGTGTCAGTGCTATTTGATAAGAACTATTACTGAAAGATGGTAGGGAATGAGGAAGGATCCGATTGGAAACCCTAAAAAAAAGTCATCCATTAGAGCTGATATAGTCCATTATTGACGCCTTGAGATCACCGGGAGCAATAACACTAAATAGAACCAGAGAAGACTTGGAAAACTATATGAAGAAAATTACCAAGGAACTGTTATAGTTCTAAAACAACAAGAGCAGAAGGGCATAGCATGGAAAGATTGATACGATTACCCATGAAATGGAACAGGAAGAAACTACATAGTAAAAGAGCCAAACACCTCCTAATTTGTATATTTTGAAAAAAACGGGTTTGATGCATACCGAGATTCATTACTATATCACGGGTTTACAACCAAAATGTACCGGGTGTCCAAATAAGCAAGGTAAGCGGCTCGGAAAGCGCTAAGCGAAATGACTCGGGGTAAAAATTTTTATAATAAAAGTGGCCAAGAGATAATGCAGGAAATTATTTTTTCTATTTTGGGTCGCTTACAGAGCTATAAAGCACCCAAATGAGTTCTTTTATAGAAATTCGAGTTCTTTTATAGAAATAGAACAATTTTTATTCCGAACGGTGGTAACACTGATAACGTCCAAGCTGTCATTACGTTCGGTGTGCATTAATTTAAATCATAATTAATGTTCAGTAGATTTATTTATCTACTTATTTTTATTTCCACTCATTTTTTTTAATGAAACATGATAAATGTATTAATTAAACTTAAACTAGCATATAAACCAAAGTTTAATGTAAATATTGCCACCTTAGCAATTACATTTCAAAATTCCCTAAATTTAAAAACTCGCAAAATTTTATTTTAAAATCAATCTGAAAAGCCCAAAATAGAAAAAATAGTATAAAGAATTCGTTTCAGAAGGCATTTTGGCGATTCGTACTGTACTCGTCTTATAAAATGCGTCTTCTGAAACTAGTTCTTTAATATACTATTAAAGTTCTTAAAGAAGAGTACTGGTCACATTTATTGTGAACAATTTTTGTCTTAAGGTTTTTTGTATCTCTTAAAATAAAGTGGTGGGGGTGAAATAATAATAATAATAAATATCGATTTAGAACAAATGTAATATCTTGGAAACGCCTTAACATAAAAAGCCAGTTTTGTTTTAGATTATGTTGCTTGTTTTACCAGATGTGTTAAAAGGAATCAACTTGTCGTTCTGAGCACGCTCGCTAGATGGCGCATTAAAAAAATATATATTTTTTGTGATTTTCCTTAAAAAATCTAAATACAACTTCATATATTATAACGTTATTAAATAGAGAATCAAAAACTGAATCGAACAGTGCTAACCGCAAGTCTCTATCTTTCTTGTTGCCAGAGATATCAATCCAAAGTTATCTATATAACCCATACTGACTTTTTCCTAACTTTAATAAATCGTAGAAATTCAACCGTTGGAGCTACGTAACTCAGATTATGCCCACACATGCTTCAAATAATGTGCTTTCGACTGTCTGAGGGCCATAGTGACCCAAAAATTTCCATTTTTAAGAATTTTTGTCGTTTGTGCTTGTATATAAGAGGCGACCCATCGGAATATAATTTTCAGTATAACTTTTGGTGCAGAATAACGTCCCCTAAAAAAATTTTTAAATTGCCCCCTCTTCATTCAAAAATACAAGTTTTTTGATTTTTAATCTCCTAGTTTTTCTATCAAACGCGATATGGATCGTAAAAATCGAATAGGTAGAAGTCGCATATTGTAACAAGTAAGAAATAATACAGGTTAAATTATTCGACTGTGCGTTTTGATTTAATACGGTTGCTGAAATATTTCAGCCAAATTTATTTGAAGTTTATTTATTAATAATTATAAACATTTTGCTTTTTTTATAATAAAAGCTTTATCAGTATACATAATAAAATATAAATATATAACAGTTACACAAGGATATAAATATTAGATTTTACAATACATTTGTATATTAAACATACCTACATATTTGAAGTACAAATTAAAGTACAAATTTTTGTTTATTTTTCAAATATGTATGTTTAATATATAAAAATGTATTGTAAAATTTAATATTTATGTCCTTGTGTAACTGTAATTTATTTATAATTTATGATGTATACTGATGAAGCTTTATTATAAAAAACAAAACGTTTATAGTTATTAATAAATAATCTTCAAATAAATTTGGCTGAAATATTTCTGCAACCTTATTAAATAGAATAACAGCCGTACCTTTACGTATAAATACTCGTGCGTTTTGATTGTAGTTTGATTTGAATGAAAATGCCTTTTACGAATGACGAAGCTGTGGATATGTTAGTTGTATATATATTTTGAGTGCTTTCAAAATCAAGTCATAGCTGCAAAAAATACGCATTATGGTATCTAAATCGTCGACGCTATGACAGACGTGGTTTCCCGCGCTTACTGTAACTTTTACGTGCTACTGGTAGCCTCCATCGACCTATTTATCCGAGACGTCCTACTGGTAGATCTAACGTTATCAATGTTTTGGCATATATTGAGTTTGCACCCCATGTTAGAATCACAACTTTGTCGTTGTAATTGGGAATAACGCGATCTACCGTTCACAATATTATAACAGAGCATAGACTTCATCCTTGCCATATGGTAGGCCTTGACGAAGCATGGATTTTGATTGAATGCTCGACTAATGTCATTGGCTTCTGGAATGGTGAATGTAAACCCTCAATTTTTATCTACCATCCTTTGGACAGATGAGGGTACTTTTAATAGCGATGGTGAGGTGAATTTCCATAATATGCACTATTGGGTTGCTAAAAATCCCCACTGGAGTGTCAACATCTGGTGTGGTATAATAAGCGGTACAATTGTTGGACCACATTTTTTTGAACAGGCATTAAATGGGAACGTTTTCTTGGAGTTCCTTAGGAATACATTACCACTTTTAGTAGAAAATGTAAACCTTGGACTCAGGCAAAGCATGATTCTACAACTTGACGGCTGTCTGGCGTATTTTGCAATTAATGTGCGACTTAAATCGGGTATATCCCAATTGATGAATAGGAAGAGGAAGCCTTTTTCCCTGGCCAGCCCGGTAGACCCATTTAACTGTTTTAGTTCTTTACTTCTGGGGACAAATTAAAGATCTCGTTTTCAAGACCAGATCTGCAACTAGGGAAAATATGGTATTCAAAATTCAAAATGCAATTCACGGTTTGCCTAGACCGGATGGTTCTGAATAAACGTGAGATTTGATTTTAGGTATTTCGGTATAGCTTACCTATGCATGTTATAGACAAAATTTTTCATTTGACGTGACCAATACGCCCTCTAACAGTCATTTTAAGAACTTCAAAATAGTTCCCAGCATTTTCTCTTGGCTAGAATTATTATAAATTTTTACCCCAAATCATTTCGCTTAACGGTTTCCGAGATACAGGCGCTTACCTCGCTTATTTGGACACCCAGTAAATACAGTGCCACTATGTTTTTCATATGTCTTTAACTCGAAAACCACATTGAGAATTTTTTATTGAAATGCTCTCAAGATATTAGTTTGTTAAACTTCTTTGATATCTTTACTCGGGTCGGAATCATGGCTGCTCACAGAGACCAAATAGACGCTTTCGAGAACA
The DNA here is from genome assembly GCA_030710515.1 of Abscondita cerata. Taxonomy (NCBI): domain Eukaryota; kingdom Metazoa; phylum Arthropoda; class Insecta; order Coleoptera; family Lampyridae; genus Abscondita; species Abscondita cerata. Next base: position 520,455 of record JALBCR010002322.1, on the reverse strand, counting down.
AACCTATCACTTATGAGAGAGCTCGACATCACTGATCGACTATCCACATACTGCAATAATTTGGTTATATCACCCGCAGAGACCAAGACAACTTAGAAAAACTAATTGTCCAAGGGAAAGTCCAAGGCAAAAGACAAAGAGGGCGATCCTCATCACGATGGATAGACCAAATAAAAAATATAACAGGCCATACATTACAAATTAATCTACGCGAAGCAGAAGAACGTCAACTTTGTAAAAACAAAATCCAGAACTGAACATAACCATAATGTCACGACTCTTCAGACATGAAGATACGACGAAGAAGAAAATCTTCACTCAATAGCTTCGTAATTCCATAGATTTTCATCATCAATACTTATTTTTGTTCCTAAGAGTGGAATCTATGGGCAAACAATAAGAAACTGTACACTATTTGAAGTTTTCTGTTTTTGCATGGAGATAGAGTGAACTTTGAATTTTGTCACATTTTATAAAGTAGTGTAATAGAAACGCCATTACACTTTTTTTACTCAAGTCAACGATTATTGGTTTTTTAGCCGATACAAAAACCCATAGTTTTGAGTTTTGTCACTTAGCCTTTTGATGCATAACACCTCCAATTTGGCATTTGATCTGACCCAATCCCCAACTAACTATAAAAATTGCATTCATGGAGTAAATGCATAGAAATTAAATAATGCTTATTGGCAATGGAACTTTGCTGCGATGCATAACCATTAACTTTTACTATTATAGCGAAAAAGAGTGGCAACAATTAAAATCGATCTAATTTCCTGAACGGTCCCTTAAAACAGTAGATATATAAGCATAATCTTTATTAGACGTAATTTTATTTCAGTAAGAAGATAAATTAATTAATCACAAAAGTAATATAGAAGTTATTGCTGCAATTTATTTGAGTACATTTACTATTACTCAGCAAATTAAATGAAATGTGCTCATGTGGTTGTAATTAGATATTGTCATTCTATTCTACCTTACATTAACGGCATGTTATTACCTTAACGACCGTTTTTACAGAATAAATAACACATCTACAAAAAACGAGCAATCTAAAGTCTTATATAGCACTAAGGGTTAAGCGAAAAGCACTAATAATCTTTTCGGAAAAAAAGTTACATCGTTTGCTTAAAGATCGTACAGAACCTTTAAACTTTATACAAACTTTAAGCACATTTCCGTACTTTGTGTAACACTGAGAAGCTTTATTTTTTATTTTGACATGAACGAATTGAACGTAATTTGTTCTGATAAATATCTCATCCAAGGGTTTTTGCCTCCAACGGAGAGCTTAGGTACGACCCAAGTGACATTTAGTTATCTAAGTGTTTTAACACTTTATCCTTGCCGTGTTAGAATAATCCAACTATTTACAATTAATGTAGCACCTTTGTCTCCAAACATATAATGCTTTTAATAAGTTACATATTAATTTGACGATAATTAGGGTAGTGCGCCTTAATTCGTTCGGAATCTTCTTCCTAAATTTTTTCTTAACTTAAAAAACATTCTGCACTTGCCTTTCTTTCGCTTAAAGGCAAATAACATAAATAATAATAATATATTTTAAATTAAATGTTTACAAAAAAACATTAAAATTGAATTGATTGCTTATATTATAAGGAATAAATATTTTAATACTTATACAGAAAGTATGCATTCAAATTACAATTTTTCAGTACAATAAATCATTTTAAACAAACAATTGTATAAATTGATTACGGTTCAATGGGTTGTACTTATAAACTAAATAAAACCACCTCCCTCAATCCTACTTGTTCCAAATACGTACTTGTTTTTGGCAGTTCGGAAAATTGATTATCCTATAATTTGTATTTTGTGATAATGCAATAATTAACAGACGTTTTCGAAAATAATTTCGTTATTACTAATACAATATAATGATCATTTAGATTATTCCGTTCTGATTTTCTACGATAGCGTCACGTTATGGGGCTCATATCTATAGAAGCTGAATATGAAGATGATGTTAAACTGCTTACATTCATTATTATATACAATCCACTTCAATAGCAGGTACTCCCGTATGGAACTATTTTTAGCTTGAGCTATTGTTTTGGACATGTATGTATGTGTGCGTGGTCATTCACTTTCTATTTTCAGGAAAATTTTCTATATAACCTAATAGTATAATCAATAACGCGACAGTGAAGTTAGTAATTGTGCTTTTAAGTTATTATTATACAAATGGATAAATTTTTATAATATCTGATAATATTGTGTATGTATTAAATTTTTGAATTATGAATTGCTGAAAGTTTAATATCTCGCTTACAGTCACGCAGTATAATTAGTTATCAGACGATGCTTTTTGTAATTTTATGGGTATTGGAATGGTGTCTCATCATGTATTAAAACAAAGAATATACGTGAATAATAAATAATTATTTCACATATAAGTTATTTGCGATTTTCAAATCTAAACGTTTTTTTACATCAAATCTTAAACAAAAACAGGAAATCATGATTATTTCTAATAGTATTTATAATTATTTACTTCCCCAGATGTATACAAATTTTCTAAAATAATAGCGGTTCATAAAATAGTTTCCTATCTGAAACAACTACAGACTTATTGCGATAATTTCGCTCAAGTATTTGAAGTACAGCTAAGTGTATCTATCTTCATCAGTGAATTTCAACATCAGTTTACCAAAGCTACAATTACAAATTTGTACAGTTTTGTTCTGGTAGCAACATCAAGTTGCTACCAACTTATAATCGTTCAGATGGCAAAACCACTTTTTCGAATTTTCGGACCTAACCATCCACCCAACTGAAAAATACCTCGCTGCACGATTGTTGGCCTCGGAATTCCACGTCTTTTGGTAAAACCGCCGTTTTTCGATAGCTCATTCCTGTGATCCAGAAAGTCCGAAAAACCTATGTCTGTAAACAAGCTAGCAAGCCTACAAGTTAGTACGCGCGATAGCGCCTCACAGGAAGCATCTAGAACCTTGATATTTTCACAGTAGGTCTGATCTACTACAAGGAAGAGTTGATTATAAATTGGGCATGGTACGACGCACCCTTGCTGTCCCAACCCCTCCACAATCATGTCCAAAACAGGTTTTTGGAGGCATTATTACCTTACAATTTAATTTTTGTGCTTCACGACTAAAACCAATGTTGTTCGTCATGACAACTCGCATCTTTTGGAACCGGTGGCATGGTACACTCATGAAATTTAAAACTTGGACACCACAATTTCTGTAAACAAAAGTTTGCACATTGTGAAGCGGGCTTAAGGGTATCATTTACAATTCTAACAGCAGGTAGTCTCAGCAGGGGTTATCTTATAGAAGGACTGTAGAATGAATCATTACACTAAGCACGTTTTAGAAAATAGGTAATTTACGTTGCTTACTTAATTTTTTTCTTTAAAGAATATATTTGAAGGTATCGCTAATTAAACACCATAGCTCGATTAATTATCGAACCAAAATTTTGTTTAGGAAATGTTTACAAAATAAAATTAGAAATAATTTTGATTTAAAAACGTCTACAAGCAATAACTGTTTCGAATACTGTAGTAATTATTTAAGTTAGTATTTGGCAAGCGCGCTTACAACGAAAATTTATAAAATTGGCAACATCTCATGCTACTTGGGCAGAGAGAAAAAAAACGAGAGAGAGAGAGCTGGTAGTAAGAGAGTAGCGGAAGCTTCTTAAAATAAGAGCCGCTATCATATCTCGCAAGCAAAATTAACCGTTATGTGTAGTGTAATCTATTTATGTATATAATGTAAATATATAGCGTGTATATAGAAAGTACGAGTTTGATTCCAAGTGAAAAGAAGTGCGTGTGAAAAAATTAAAATTAAAACAAAGAATCGGCGGATTACGCTAACCGCCCTCTGGCAAAATACAGTCCACCTACAAAAGGCCATTCCATTGAGTGAAAAATCAAAACAATATCGAACATTTTGGTCCTCCGTCCGAGATCTTCAGTTTTTGAAAATGTTCATCGCCTTCAAATCCATTGACGACATTGGTATCAGCCGTTTCACTAGAGGGTACGCCATATTGCAAGCTCCATTGTGCACCCGGTTCAAGGTAAGCGTTGCGGAATTTTCCATTAGCCCCTATCCCGCTTTCACCAAGGGCTGCATGCATAACGGTTTTGAATATTTACACAAATTCTGGTAGTAGTAACTCCCAGTATATATTTTAGAGGCTTTCGAATTAAAGCAATTGCATTAAATGTACTACTAAATTATAGTTTTCGGTGATTAATATTGCCAGATATAAGGATCAACGACCCTCTGTCGTCTTTGTCTCGTAGGGTAGCATTTTGCGTCTAACGGTTTCTTCTAAACGCGCGCTTTTGTTGATTGTTTATATAACGTCACCAAGTATTCAAATTTTTTGATATTTTGTAATTAACACAATGGCACCTAAAGGCTCAGGCAGCAGGTTGCTACTTTCCAAGGGTAAAACCATTGTTGAATCAATTAATTACTTCGAAGAATTTATCGATTCATTAACTGACGCGCAAATTTCGGATACCGTTAAAATGCAACTCCGGGTAGAATTGGAAATTTTTAATCCTCTTATGGAACAATATGCTAGTGTGATAACCGAAATTGATGCTCTTAATCTTGATGTCGGTGATTTACCACCGCTTACGCAATTTAGACGTAATTACACGCGCCTAAAGGTCAATGCAATGACACTTTTGGACGAAAATGGTACGTCATCTAATGCAAGCTCGTCGGTTCAAATAACAAATCAAAGTACGCCGTCTTCTCATAATGAAGATAATGTTAAATTACCAATCATTTCACTACCTAGTTTTGACGGGGGTCAACAAACCTTCCGTAGTTTTTATGAGGTGTTTGAGGCGCTTGTCGGTTCAAACCCAAGGTTAAGCCCAACAGAGAAGTTTCTCTATTTGAAAAATTGTTTGAAGGGTGCCGCAAAACAAATTGTTAATGAATTAAGGGCAACGGAAGGTAATTATCAAATAGCTATTGAGCTGTTGAAACAAAGGTACGACAATAAAAAGACACTTATCTTTGGTCACTTTGATCTATTGTTAGGGTCGGCTAAATTATCAAAAGAAACGCAATTAAGGACCTATTATGACAATTTCATTACTCACATTAGGGCTGTAGACAACGAAAATATAGATTCCGTTGAATATAAGAATGCGGTGTTGGCCTATATTACAAAAACAAAGGTCGATAGTCGTACCGGGGAGGAATTTGCTAAGCAATTTCCAAAAGAGTTCCGTCTGTGGACGAAATTTCGCAATTTTTAGCAGAAAGGTGTAATGTGATAGACGAAACTACAAATGCTTCTAAGGTAATTTCTCAGACCACGATGAAACCACTAAATTCTGGTAGAAAGCTTACTTCCGAATCCAAAAATGTCACCTATACGTTAGCACAATCATCTTCTTCTTGTATACTGTGCAAAGGGAACATTTTTTAAATAATTGTCCTTCATTTCTCGGTTTATCTGTGAGGGCACGTTTTTACAAGGTCAGAGGCTTTAAGTTGTGCACCGTGTGTTTACGACACAATTATAAAACGAAGTGTAACTCCACTCAAAAATGCAAACATTGCGAACAACGGCATAACGAGTTATTGTGCCTGAAAGGTGGTAATATTAACACTGATACGGCAACAGATACTCAGTCTAGTTGTCAAGAAACAACCACTCTACTGAGACCATTAGTTCTAATCTCGATAGTCAGAATTCCTCAATTTGCGAACAATCTCATTTCTGAAAGTCTACATAAAAGGGTAAATTCGCCTTGTAACCCAATTAATGTCACCCTTAAAGGGGTAAATGGTTCTGTCTCTACGTGTTCGAATTATACCTCGATTCAAGTCCATTCTATAACTGGTGAGTTTGAGGCAAATCTCGAATGTTTAGTTGTTCCTAATATTACAGACAAATTACCTAGAATTCGGTTTGACAAAACAATTTTGAATATTCCGCCAAATGTTTGTCTTGCAGACACTTCCTACAACGAACCAGGAGACATTGATCTACTGATCGGGTCCTCTATGTTCTATAAATTATTGTTACCTGAAAAGATTTCCATTGGTGCTCGTATGCCTATTTTGCAAAACACGTTGTTAGGTTGGATTGTTTCGGGCGACTTACCTAAACAGATTGTTGAGCGGCCTAATGTATCTAAACATTTTCATGTCACTAGTCTTTGTTGTCATGCAACGAAGCAGATTGAATGTGACCTTGAGCAAGCGTTGACAAAGTTCTGGGATTTGGATAATCCACAACCCTCTTCAAGGCTATCTTTGTTGTCTCCCAACGAAAGGTTTTGCGAACTTCAGTTTCAGGAAACGGCCAAAGTTGATAATGGTCATCTTTTAGTATGCATTCCATTTAATTCAAAATTAGCCTTATTAGGAAACTCTCGTTCAGCTGCTGAAAAACGTTTCCTACAGCTTGAAAGGCGTCTTCTTAACAATCCTAATCTTTATAAGGAATATTCAAAGTTTATGTGTGACTATGAAAAACTTGGTCACATGACCAGAGTTACTGAGAAAGAATGTTTTGTCTCCTCTTCATCAGATATTGATACTTCTGAAGGTCAAGTCAATGTATCGGAAGTAGTTCCACAATTTTTCCCGCATCACGCTGTTATAAAACGATCATCATTAACAACAAAGTTGCGTGTCGTTTTGACGCTAGCGCGGCGACGGATACCGGGATTTCAGTAAATGATGTGCAAATCGTAGGCCCCCAAGTCCAAGATAATCTTGTTGATATCTTATTACGGTTCCGAGCATACGAAGTTGCCGTTTGTGGTGACATTGCGATGATGTATCGCATGATTAATATACATCCAGATTTTCGAAAATTCCAAAATATTCTCTGGAGAGACAACCCTGATCGTAGTATTTCGATTTTCCGGTTAAACACCGTGACCTACGGAACGGCGTCAGCTAGCTTTCTAGCGACCCGTAGTCTAAAATATGTTGCAGATGCAAACATAACCTCGTTTCCAGAGGCGTCGGAAGCTATAACCAACAATTTCTATATGGACGACTTACTCCTCTCTGTAGAATCCGTTGAAAAGGCCATTAGGCTAAAAGGGAAATTTCTCTTGTTCTTTCTTCCGTCGGGTTCACTATAAGAAAATTCTTATCCAATAAAGCCGAAGTCCTTACTGGAAACTTTTCGGCAGATTTTGATTTTGCTACTGTTCCATTGGGCGAGCGCGCCGACTCAAAAACTTTAGGTTTACATTGGAACTCAGAAAAAGATTTTTTGTTCTGCACCGTAGACGTGCCTGATAATATTATTCCTACCAAAAGAAACCTTCTCTCACTTATCTCTAAGGTATTTGATCCTTTGGGTCTTTATGCACCACTAGTCGTGCAAGGAAAATTAATCATTCAAGCGTTGTGGCAGTCTAAGCTTGATTGGGATGATCCTATACCGCTTGAACTGGTAGAAAGATGGAACATTTTTAAGGCCGAATTGTGCAAACTAAAATGTGTTATGGTCGATAGAGTTCTTATTCCCTCGGAGTTCTCTGAAATTCAGTTGCACGGATTCTGCGACGCTAGCCAAGTTGCATATGGATGCTGTTTTTTCTTCCGTTGTTGCAACCGTTCTGGTGAAATTGTATCAAATCTAGTTCTTTCTAAGTCTAGAATTGCACCGCTACGAACAATATCCATTCCGCGTCTGGAATTATGTGCAGCCGTTTTATTGGCTGAATGGTGCACTAAAATTGTTAACGTTTTTAACATAGAATTTCAGAAAACCTTTTTGTGGACAGACTCAAAAATCGTGTTAACTTGGATAAAGTCTACTCCTAACAAGTATAAGACATTTGTGGCTAATCGGGTAGCTATTATCCAAGAGTCGAGTCAAGTTGAAAACTGGCACTATGTCTCTACCAAAAATAATCCTGCGGACCTTGTCTCGCGCGGTCTAAACGTTACCGATCTCAAAAACAGTCTGATTTGGTTTCACGGCCCAGAATTTCTTCTGCAACAAGAATTATCGTATTCTGATAATTATACGTTGGATTTTAGCAACTGTGACGAAATTAAAGAGTCTTCGGCATTGGTCATAGCAGCGGAAGAGGCGTTCATTGAACGGTTTGTAAAGAAATACTCCTCGCTAGGAAAACTTCAAAGAGTGTTTGCATGGGTTCGCAGGTTTATATATAACTGCCGAAACACTGTGAAATTTACCGCGGAGTTGACAGTGGCAGAACTAAATTGCTCAATCGTTATTTTAACAAAATTATGTCAGCAATCCGCATTTTCTGTGGAAATTAAATCAATAATAAACGGAGAAAACCTTAAAATTCTCGAATCCAATCCCTTAATCCATTCTTGGACGAAGAAGGTTGTCTACGGGTAGGGGGACGCTTGTCTTACTCTCACTTTTCCTTTGATAAAAGGTTTCCACTCTTATTGCCGAAAGGTCACCGTTTCACTGAATTAGTGATAAAAGGTTACCACAAAGAATTATTACACGGTGGTGCTCATGCACTTCTCGCGGCAATTCGAGAGCGATTCTGGCCGATTGGAGGTATAAATTATATCAAAGGGATAATACGAAGTTGTAATAATTGCTTCAGGGCAAAACCGATCACCCGACATCCTTTCATGGGGAACCTCCCAAAGGTACGTTTTGACCCGGTACATCCGTTCTATAATGTCGGACTAGATTATGCCGGTCCAATAATGCTTAAAGATAGACGCACTCGGGGAGCTCGTCATTCAAAAGCGTATATCTGCCTTTTTGTATGTATGGTCACCTCCGCTGTTCATCTAGAATTGCTAACATCTTTATCGACAGATGCTTTTTTAAGCACCCTAAAGCGGTTCATTGCACGCAGAGGGTTACCGAACTCTATATCTAGCGACAACGCGACAAATTTTCGCGGTGCGCAAGCAAAATTGGACTCATTGTTTAAAATATTACACGAACAAGAGTCGCAAACGAAAATTATCGACTTTGTGCATTCCAAAGCGATTACATGGAATTTTATTAATCCAAGAGCTCCACACGAGGGCGGTCTCTGGGAAAGTTGCGTTAAATCTGTAAAGCTTCATCTAAGACGTATACTGGGGAACGCAAATTTAACATTTGAAGATTTTTATACGGTGCTAACTATGATAGAGTCAGTACTAAACTCAAGACCGTTATCATATGTCTCATCTGATCCCGAAGACCTTACTCCCCTTACTCCAGGCCATTTCTTGATTGGCCGTCCTTTAAGAACTATACCTGAACACGACCTAACCTCAATTCCGCAAAATCGCTTGTCTGTGTTTGCTAGGTGCCAACAGATGCAACAACATTTTTGGCGTCGTTGGAGCCGTGAGGTAGTGCCGAAATATCAAAAAAGGCAAAAATGGTTTCGTCGAATGCCGGACTTGCTGAAATTGGATGCTGTTGTCCTCATTCAAGAAGATGAACTTCCTCCACTTCAGTGGCGTCTAGGACGCGTCATCAAATTACACCAAGGGGCAGACGGCGTCGTCAGGTCAGTGTCTTTAAGAATTGCTAGTGGTAGTGTTTTGCGTCGATCAGTGCACCGAATATGCATCTTGCCAAGCAGTGGCGAACTATAAAGCAGATGCTGCTAGCGCTTTACTTAAGTATTTTAGCTTAAGTCATTGAATTAAAACCCTTGAGGTATATATGTAAAAATTTTTTTGTCCTATTAGTTGTAAGATTGTTGTTGCTCATCCTTTGTGTGTTGTTTGTTTAATTATGTAGTTAATAAGATTTTTTGTCGCTCACCCTTTTGTTGAAATCATTATAGATTTCAAGGTGGGGGAGTGTTTCGAATACTGTAGTAATTATTTAAGTTAGTATTTGGCAAGCGCGCTTACAACGAAAATTTATAAAATTGGCAACATCTCATGCTACTTGGGCAGAGAGAAAAAAAACGCGAGAGAGAGAGAGCTGGTAGTAAGAGAGTAGCGGAAGCTTCTTAAAATAAGAGCCGCTATCATATCTCGCAAGCAAAATTAACCGTTATGTGTAGTGTAATCTATTTATGTATATAATGTAAATATATAGCGTGTATATAGAAAGTACGAGTTTGATTCCAAGTGAAAAGAAGTGCGTGTGAAAAAATTAAAATTAAAACAAAGAATCGGCGGATTACGCTAACCGCCCTCTGGCAAAATACAGTCCACCTACAAAGGGCCATTCTATTGAGTGAAAAATCAAAACAATATCGAACAATAACTTTTAAATTAAATCAAAAAACTAAACATGGTTATTTGGGTTGACTGATTATTACTTATTTTTAAATAAATCTAACCTACTAATTATTGTAAGTTATTAAAAAAAAATCATTAAACTTTCTATTCATAATATTTAGTCCTTACAAAATGTATATTTTATGACGTTTCATTTTTTCTGTAGTTAATATAAAAAGTGAAAATAAAAACTAAGGCAATTCTTATTGTCAACGTATATATTTAGTTTTTGACAAGAATTTATTACATAATTATAATTAAGATACCAAGTTATAGTTTAAAATTAAATGAAAACTTTTTTTTTAAATAAAGGTATTACTATATAAATAAATATAAGAAATCAATAATGGGTGTGACCTCCATTATTATTGATACATTCTTGGAGGCGTCTGCTCATTGACGCTATCAAGGTATCAATATAATTAATATTAATCGTTTCCCATGCGGTATCAATGGCTGCAATTAGTGCATTACGGTTTACTGGTATAAAATTTGGCCCTTGTTGTCTTCGGATAACAGCAAGTATTCGAGCCCAAACATTTTCGATAATGTTAAAATCTGGGCTTTTGCTGGCCAGGGTAACAGCTCCAAGTTATTTTCTCGTATCCAATTGCGCACAACCCGCGAAGTATGAATAGGGGCGTTGTCCTTTAACAACAAAAATACATTATGAAAATGTTAATTCAACAGATCCCGAACTATTTTTTGAAGAAAGTATAGTGAAATAAGAATACTTACTTGTTGGAAAATATAATCTTCGTCTGGATAAAACACTTCGACTGAAGATTTCATAATAGTTTCCAAAATACCTAAATACGCAGCAGAATCAAGACGTCCATCGATAGCCCAACTTTTCGTCGCTAAAAATCACTCGATTCCAAAATTCCAAAGGTTCCTTCACATATCGCCTTGCAAATTCCAGACGACGTCTCATATTTTCGTCACTGAGAACTTCTTTCGCAGCAGCATTATACTTCTTTATTCCCATCTCCTTTAATCTTTTTTGTGCAGTTATACGGCATCCGGGAAAATGTGTATCTGCTATAGCCCTGGAGTATGTAGCAAATGGTTGTTCTGTTACGTAATGAAACAACTCGAGATCTTGAGCACGTGTAGATACTTTAGGTCTACCACTTCCGATGGCTCTTTCCAAAGTGTGTTCAAGATTCCATTTTACTCGGTAATGCCCTACGGTGCTTTTTGGTATATCTAACATACGTGAAATTTCACGCACGCTACGGCCCGCCGCTAATTCCGAAACAATCCGCGCTTTCAAATCAGCACCGAGATGAGGTGGCATTTTCACAACACTTGAAATTTTAAACTAAAATGGAATTTACATTTCTTACTTTATTTATTGGTTCACACTACCCCTTCTCAAACAGTAGGTAATTGTTTATTTATTACATACTTCTAATGACCAATGTAACAACCCTTAGAGCAATATGACTCAAAGGAAGTAAATTAAACAAGCAAGGATATTCTATTGTTATTGAAACTTATTCATAAAGTAAAAGCCATTTCCTTATAATGCTAATGGACAGGATTTTCTTTTAAGTATTAAGATTACAATAGAGGACTTATAAACTTTCGAAAATATCTAATTATAAATATTTACACTGCAATTGCGCTTTTTCCTTAATAATTTCTTAGCAATAACATACACGTTCTTGGTTTTAAGTTGTCATAAATTTGATATGATATAAATTTGTGTTTCTAATATTACATCACAAACTAATCTTTATTCGCCAAAAATTGTTGCTTAAGTTGTAAAGCTTCGTACACACCTGAACAACAAACCGAGCAACAAACATAACAACGAACCGAAAGTCAAACAGAACGACAAACGATCTTTTATGATTTCCACAATCCGAACAACAAACGGAACGTTTGTGCTGTTCCCATAATTATTTTCAGTAGTTTTCAGTTCATATATATTTATTATTGAGAAGAGAAAATTGCGGAAAACAAGAAGATAGTGCCAACCAAATTTTTACGCACAAAGAAGAGTAAAAATTATAATTTACTTCGCTTTTTTTATTTTGGAAATTTCCCGCCCAAATGATGCTAATAGGGACATCATTTTTTTCTTGCATTCTTAAACACTGATTAATTTAAAACATTTTTCTTCTGTCAACTCCATAATATTACCTAAAACACAACAAACCCACAAAAGGGAGGACAAAAATAAATAATTTAATTCTCCCGCATAAGTTTGTTCGCCGTTTTGTTTAGATTCGTCCAAACCTGCAAACGCATTCGCGCGCATTTTCTTTGATGTCGGAGAAAAAACCGACAAGTTGCGGGAACGCCGCAAACCGTTCGTGGAACAATCAGGACTTGCGAATCTGTTCTAAAATTCGTACGTAGCACCGTCCAAATTAATGTTCCGATTGCCGTTCGGTTCGTTGTTCTGTTTGTTCCTCGGTTTGTTGTTCAGGTGTGTACGAAGCTTTACAATAAGCATATTAATATGAACTATATCTTATGAAAGGAGAGTTATGTAACTATAATTAACGACTTAACGTTACGTTAGTAGATTCCATTTACTATTTACACATATTTTCTTGGAACATTCGATAATTAACTATCGGGATATGATGACCCTATACTTCGCAGGTTGTGCGCAACTGGATACAAGCAAATAACTTGGAGCTGTTACCCTGGCCAGCAAAAAGCCCAGATTTTAACATTATCGAAAATGTTTGGGCTCGAATACTTGCTGTTATCCGAAGACAACAAGGGCCAAATTTTATACCAGTAAACCGTAATGCACTAATTGCAGCCATTGATACCGCATGGGAAACGATTAATATTAATTATATTGATACCTTGATAGCGTCAATGAGCAGACGCCTCCAAGAATGTATCAATAATAATGGAGGTCACACCCATTATTGATTTCTTATATTTATTTATATAGTAATACCTTTATTTAAAAAAAACGTTTTCATTTAATTTTAAACTATAACTTGGTATCTTAATTATAATTATGTAATAAATTCTTGTCAAAAACTAAATATATACGTTGACAATAAGAATTGCCTTAGTTTTTATTTTCACTTTTATATTAACTACAGAAAAAATGAAACGTCATAAAATATACATTTTGTAAGGACTAAATATTATGAATAGAGAGTTTAATGATTTTTTTAATAACTTACAATAATTAGTAGGTTAGATTTATTTAAAAATAAGTAATAATCAGTCAACCCAAATAACCATGTTTAGTTTTTGATTTAATTTAAAAGTTATTGCTTGTAGACGTTTTTTAAATCAAAATTATTTCTAATTTTATTTTGTAAACATTTCCTAAACAAAATTTTGATTCGATAATTAATCGAGCTATGGTGTTTAATTAGCGATACCTTCAAATATATTCTTTAAAGAAAAAATTAAGTAAGCAACGTAAATTACCTATTTTCTAAAACGTGCTTAGTGTAATGATTCATTCTACAGTCCTTCTATAAGATAACCCCTGCTGAGACTACCTGCTGTTAGAATTGTAAATGATACCCTTAAGCCCGCTTCACAATGTGCAAACTCTTGTTTACAGAAATTGTGGTGCCCAAGTTTTAAATTTCATGAGTGTACCTGCACTGCCAGCACATGGTGGATAACAAATTTTCTCTTAATTTTTTCTCCTAATTTTTGCTCCTCTTTTTCTCCCTATTACTTTTTCTTAATTTTTTTTTCCTAGTTTTTTTTTAAATTTTTTTTCTTTTAGTTTTTTCTCCTCCTTCATTTTTTTTCTCTTAATTTTTTTTCTCTTCATTTTTCTCCCTAATTTTTTTTCCTCATTTTTTCCTAATTTTTTCCCTTCATTTTTCTTTTTTTAATATTTTATTTTATCAATATTTTAATTATTGTATAACTTTTTACTCCTTTAAATACTTTTACTTTTATTGTCATATCACTCTTGAATACCATATGTATTTACCTACATGTTGCTACCAGCCCGGAAAGATGTCAGCCTGTTCTACTAGTTAATATTGTAAACAACGCTTGTAAAAGGATCAAATTTTGGCCCTTTTCTATTCACATTATATATAAATGAAATTGTAAATTTTAGTGTATTCTTGTAGCAGATGGCTCTGAAAATGTTTAAAGTTATAAATAATGTAGAATATTAGCATATTAACTTACAATTACAAAATCGACAATGTCTTCATAAAAAGTGTACAATCATACTTAGACTTTGAAATTAGACTTGATTGAATTTAAACTTTTCCTACGTTAGAAGTATTTTAGAATATAAGTCTATCATTTGAGGCACTCAAAATTTCTTGTATAACAATTCAACGCAGGTTTATTTTAAGAAACACAAAAATTGGCCAATCCGAAACTATTTTTACCAAAAATGTTTGAATGAATGTAATATAGGGTGAAGTGAGGTGTTTGTGAGCAAAATATAAAAAGTTTTACTTTACGGCCACTTATGAAGTCAATTCGGTTTTATACGCTTCCTTCTCCGTTAGAAGATATTCGTTAATGTAATGTTTTTTTAATTTAAACTGAAAAACAAAAACAGTTCCTGAAACTTACTAGTTTTTTTTAAACAAGTCAGGTCCACAGTTATTTGGGTAGCTCTGGATCTTCTGCTTAGAAATGGGCACGTAAATGACGCTATCATGGTATGGGTAACTGCGGGTTAAACTCAGTGTCCGGATTGAGTTTGAAGAGTTTTCTCATATTTCGTTTTAAGCACTTCGCTATGACAACTTCCTTCGTTGCATTCTTCTGTAATATTACTTCAATAGAATGACTAACTGCTCGTTTTTTCATTCGTATCACAATGTATGTTTCTGGTAATATATTCTCGTCAATGGGTGCTTGAACTTCTGGTGCTGCTTCTTGTTCGTTATTGTGAAATGGGGGTTTATATGAATCATCACTTTCCGCATAAACCACTTGTTCTAGTTCTTCCTCGTCGCTACTTAATTGGGACTGCTCCTTGGGTACCCTCTTTGCCGGCGTTTTATTAACTTTTGTCAACTTCAAGTGTTCTAAATAGGTTTTAGTGGTGATCACTTCAGACACATCTATTCTCTTTCTTTTTCTTTGTTGTAGCTTTGGAAAGCGTTTCACTGCAGATAATAGAACCTTCTCCCAAGATTCAACAACGGAAATTGATGTAACATTCTGACTTTCTGTGGTAGTACTACCAGAAGCTGTAGTCATGGCCAGAGTTTGCTTGGTAGTTCGAGTTTATTCGTCTGTAATAGCGGCACCTATAGTTTTTCTTTATAATATCGTTTCAGTTTTTCGGGATCAAACTTTTCTTTACAAACGGAATCTGGATTAAGAAGAAATATGCCTGTTTTTCGAAACCCATTCAGCACGATAGGTTCTTTAATATTGCACCATGCTTTTCCCAGCAGGTTGCAGAATTCACTATTTGTTAGATGTTGACCTAGATTTTTACGCTGCCAATCTGTTAACAATCCACGAAGAATTTGAGCACCTTGAAAACCGATATGTCCAAAGGCTTAAAATTGAAGAAGTATGTGGCGGTAATTTCAGAATTGTAACATCTTCAATAGCCAAGGTCAAGGTAACTAATTCAGAAGAAATGTGCGACAAATAACCATCGTAGATCAAGAGAGCGGGCCATTCTACGCAATTCTTCAAAAAAATATTCTTAAATCATAAAAAAAGTACTTGTTCAGCCATCCAGCCGTTTTCAGATACATAGTAGGACGTTTATAGATATTCGTCTGTACCGAACATATTTTCCCATAATCTCTTGCCTTTGTGGAGTATTATAGGGGGCATAATGAATCCGCTGACATTAACACATGCCAAAACTGTTGTAGTTTTTCGTCCAGAGCCGGCAGAGAATCAATTGCGTTTTGAAAAATTGAGAAACAAATCCTCACCAGGTTTACCATCTTTAAATAATGTTTCCAGATTATTCTGTTGAACATATAACTGCACAGTTTTCAGTATTTGTTTTGGAGAGAGACCAAACCTCCACTTACTCATAGTCTTTATCCGGGAAGCCAAAATCTCCCCCTCTTCTTTAGACAAAGCCGTTTTACCACCTCTAGCTACACCTGTTTCGAAAGAATTTCATTCTAGTTTTCAGAATCAATTAAAAATTATATTTTTACCTTTGGTATTTCCTGCCGCTACTCTACCTTTCCACACCCATTTACTTTCAATCCAAGAGTAGATTTTGGTATGCCGTGCTTAGATATAGCCTACTTTAGTGAAGATTTTCCCGATTTCACATCTCATATTACCAATTCTAATGCTTCTTTAGAATATTTATCGCCAACACCACGATTATTAGTCTATTTTAAGTATTTCCTTAGCATTATTGCAAGTAAATACTACGTTTTACACTAACGTGACTCTAACCTTTAAACACATGAAACCATAGTTGCCCCGGTGCAATTTACTTGAAAAGAATTTTTGAAAAAATTTTGTCATGCATATTTGAAACCGTCTTGGTCAGCCCGTCATTTTACGGTATCACACGATGGGTTGTCGTATATAAAAAACAGGCGCTCCCCCAGGCCCCACCCACATGAGTGGGAAAAGTGTTTTTTTATTAGACGTCGTTCGGCCCGGGGGCATGCCCAAGAAATCTAGCTATCACAACTTGAGGTCAGACACACCCTCACGGTGTGTATAGAAGGAAAACACCAGGAGAATTAACTCAATTATTAATATACATTCGTAATCAATCAGTGACTATTAGAGATAGGATGTATGGCAGATTGCTTAAAAAATGGAATCCATATAAATTACGTTGAGGTTGTGTTAAAACTTAAAGTCCAAGACCCATTGAAATTTTATTGACTTATGAACTTTAAGAAGATTTAACACTTCAACGTAATATGGGATTATTATATAGGACTATTAAAAACGCATATTAGAAATTATTAGGAACGAGAGACTCTAACCGATCTAACTTTGTGTCATATAAAACGGGCGGGTTCAAGTAACTAGCTAGACGATAACAAACTAATAAGATAACGGAAACTATCAACAGTAATTTACATCAACTACTTTTAATCATATTTTTTGGACCATTGCAGTAACTTACAACAACAAAAACGTGTTTTTTTACATATTTAAACAAATATTATGCACAATCAGTCTTGAATCGGGTTTATAACAATAATGTTAACTTTCTTTTCAATTAGTGGGCGTTGGCCTGCTTCCGTGGCAGGATCAAGTGGCAACTCCTCGATTAGCTATGACCCGTGGCATCACTTTTCTATATTCTTCGCCGAGTCGTGGCCTTGTCATACAGGTGCATATTTACTTAGCTTAGCAGAGCGATCCGAACAATACGCTAAATACAGAATATTTGTAACTAATCACAAACTATTCGAGAAAAAACTAAATAAATTAGTTAGAAACAGACTACAAAATACTTTTCAACAGTCACTGGTAAGGTAAGAATACATTAGGGTAAGCTGGCAGGAGAATATTAATGAACAACGACAATTTGAAGGTGGAAAGATGTACTTCTCGCTGTTAAAAAACCTTCATCTAAGGTTTGGAATATCTATGTGCGCATCCATCAGAAACCTTGTATTGTCATGGGGCGAACACATGTTTCCGTTCAGCAGGGTAGCAACTGTGAAAATTTAGTACAAAGACCCATGTTTCGTGTTAACTTCAGCACGAGATTTCTTGGGAGTGTCGACGCATTGCATCCCGTTAGTAGATTATTTGTAGAAGATTTATACCAACAGTGTTCGGTTAATGTACTTTTTAAGAACCCCGGGACCAGACGGTACTCATTACTTGCATAAGATTTACTCATATTGTGAATTGCCTTGTATGTTCTTAATTGTTGTAGCTAACTTCAGATTGATTTAAATTATTAACCACTAATTACGTTTATGTTATTTTTCGGTAAATCTGAGCTACGAAGAAGTCGGTGTGATGAAAGACCGGGTTTGGAACTGTTTTGACCCAGCAGTTGGGAGTTGCGAGTAGTAGTTGAAGTAGAAGTTTTTGAATGCCTGTGTACGAGGAAATGCCATCGGCAAACCAGGACTACACTTTACATATTTATGCAATGACTGTACTAAGATAAGTACAAGTACAGTACGAAGTACAAAACCCATTCAGCTGTTATTGCTCACTACTATTATTATTTTCGTATTGCAAGGTCTTACTGTAGGATAGGCCTATTAACGGCTTTTAGAATTTACATTTTCTTAACAGACTTACTATTCATTTTGGATATTACATGCATCTACGACTCCAGGAAATGTGGAAATTTACGATGGAAATTCTTTTAAGCTGTTACTACTCAATGGTTCTATTGTTTGCATGGTGCACCTTATTACTTGAGTTAATTTGCATTGCATAAATTTATACTGAGGGAAGAAGTGGTTGTTCAAACAATGAATTCTGTTGTTTCTGAAAGTCCGGCATGTAATAAAATATTGCTGTAATGCGTTCATAAAGTACTAAAGTTTGTATTGTTGGTTGCAACAGCTGTACCACCTCTTCAATGTGTATTGTTCTAATTATCGTGGTAACCATAGTTTCAATTTCACACCATCCGGCCCGCGATGACAACAGGTGTGATTTTATTTTAAATTTCGCCTGGGTTCTTATGTCTTGCCATGTGCACAATCTAAGAACGTGTTACTGTTTATTTGTAAACAAACAAAATCAATATATAGCAGTGCTATATGACCCCCCGGCAGCTCGTCTTAGTTGGAAGTGGTCGTGGGTGGATTGAAAATCGTTCACAAAGAAGGCCTCTACACTGCTTGGAAAAGGTGTAAGGCGCCACCTAGGATTATGTAAAAGAAATATCTAGAGCCCCTAGGTACTCACAGATACAGAAATAGACCGTACGTGCATAGAAATATTTATATTGTGCTAGCGACTAGAATTGAATTTACATATATAAACACACATAGACTCAACAATAGACACTCTCAATTCGAATGAATGGCAAAATATTGTTATCAAATACTAATAATTCACAAGAGCGAGTTAAAAACACGAATATAAATTCTAGGCACAAACGCCCCCAAGTAGGTTAGCGTATTTGACAGTCGAGAACACCAATGAATCCCGGCAAGTGAGTCACACGACATAATATTGTTTAAAATGTGTTTAACAGAAATTACGACGAGTACGGGACCGTGGCCGATTATTTAAATAAGATCAAAGCGCACAGAATTAATTGTACTTAAAGGATCCTTCGAGTTTACATAATAATTTAATAAGCGCCCAAAAAAGTACGTTGTTAAACGCTCAACCACGATACACATACATATAACGCGACAAAATTTATAATTGACATGCATAAAAAGTAACTTAGCTCGTGTAACCAGGAAGTCTTCAGTGTTCGACAGTCAATCGGTAGAGATAACAGCTCTCGTATCCAAATCTGGTATTTGAAGAAAACAAATAGCCAACATGGACTCCAATGATAACAGTTGCTGGGCGGCACAAAGGATTAGATAAACGGCTTATCTTGAGTGGTGGCTTTGAACCGACGATGGCTTCCAGGGAAGTTGATTAACCATTTACTTATAGTTTGTTAAGTTCTGAATTTCCAAGTATCCCCTTCGATCGGTGATAATTTTTGGAGTATAACCATCGCTAAACAGCCATTGACCAATTAAAACGAAAGACCCAAAACGCCAAAACGAACAAAAGGTGCCTACACTTAATAGAACCAGTAAGAACAAATATTTTATTAAAACAAAACAAGAAAAAAAAAGGAAGCTACTTACACTGGAACCGGAATCAAAGATTTATTCCCTAATTAGAATGGGACGATTTTACTTCAATCGCTATTACAAAGCACATGTCCAATTGTTCAACTTTTAGACAGCATTTTTGAAGTACAACGAAGATTCAATAGGAAAAGAACGTATAATCTTTGCGAGAAAACTAGGTGTAACTTTTGCAGATACACGGGTATCAATTCGGAACCGACAACTCCAAACAGCTAAGATCCCCCAAACTACCCAATATAAGAATGTATATTCAGACGCATTAGTTAAACACGGCTGCCTATACTGTAGGGAGAAAATTGCTCAATAAATCAATTATTAATGAAATAATCCTGTCACAAACGTTTGCTGAACTTAGTCAATAATTGCACTTGGGTGTTGTCATTATTTTGAAACAATAGAGGTATTTGTTAAAACAACAACGTTTTCTAAGTAGTTACGTTAGAAAGTAGTTTACTTCTGCAAGAGGAATTTTTGGAAAAGAGTTTCTTTGTCCAACTACCCGTTGGATCCACTCTTCCTCTCATTTTGAAATTGTTTGGATTCTGGATGTTTTTTGTCTCCTTTTTGTTTGCACCTTTCTCATAGGAGCGTTTGCTAGCAAGTAGCCTTAGTGGGGTCGTAGTTATTGTAGGAGGAATCTCATCATGGAAATTAATGAAAAAAAAATACTTATTTTTGAATGAATTACGATCAGAAAATCAGAGATTGTTGAAATATCGTAATTATGACATCTCAAACGTAAAAAAAATTAATAAAAACATTGAAACGTCGATTGTGGCATTCATAGTGTTCGGTACGTTTTGGTCAATCTTGTTCAAGTCAAGTAGATGAAGAAATTACTGAATTAACGCTTGTTAATACAGCAAAAGCGAATACTTGTGTGTGAAAATAGTTTGACCCACTTTGTAAGGAGACACTTTCTTACCCCATTTAACAGAAATCGTTAAAGATTTTGCTTTTAATATGAAAAAGCAAGACGGATCGGACTATAAAGAAGGTGTAGTAAAAAGCGAGGAGAACAGAATCGCCAAACCGCAACAGGAAAAAATTTACAAGGAGTTTGGAAGAACTGTTGATCCAAGGTTTGGAATTTAAGGCTAGTTGTATAAAATTTTGTTCATTTGTATCAGAAGATTCAACGACTGGTAACTTGAACGTAAAAGTGTACGAAATGCACCTACGGAGTAAAATTTTGTAAGCCCTTATTTAGTAAAACTTGCGAAGGCGAGAGAAAGCCGCTGACACAAAGGAAATGGTTAGTTAAAAGCAAAATCAACCTTGATCAATGTCCAGTTAGGTACTTTTTTATACAATAACCTAATACTTGTGACATAAAGTAACTTTTCAGATTATTTCATAAACTTATCGATAACTTGGGCACACCCCAAATCCAACGTGAAAACACAATAGTTTTGTTGTTGTTGTTTTTTTTTTAAATATGCACATTGGAAGAAACACGATCAACAACTATAATCAAACGAGGCGTAGTGTAGAAAAACATAAAATTATTAATATAATAGGCTCTTCAGATGTCTCCTCTAAACAGCAATTGTACTTTCATATCAACTATAATTATTATTGTGCAAATACTAATTATATTTCAAATCAATAAATGGATTTTGATAAGTAATAGCTCGTTTTTTTTTAATTTAAAATTTACGATTGATTGAAATTTTGTTCGGGAAATAGTCCTCGATATATCTCTCTTGCATACCAAATACTCAATCATTTTTATCCGTGCACTCTTAATAGTTATTTAACAAACGAGTGTATTAATAAAGGCAATTAACAATCGAGATATTTCGCGTTAATGTTTGAGATTATTAATCGCCGTTTAATTCAAGAATTAGTTACACAACTTTTCCGTCGACCGTACTTTGTAATTTTAATAAAATTATAATTTAATAATTTTAGAAAAGATATGCTATTGTGAACGCACCTTTTGAAAGTACTAAGTTGATGGAGAATTGAGGTACTAAATTCCAATTGTTGCGTCAAAATCCAATAGTTTTCATCACAGCGAAACAAATCTTTTTTGTGAGAACGGATTGGTGCTTATTCAAAATAGTGATGCACCTACAAAGACCGAACCAGAAATGGTTGACAATGTTTGATAAATGATACAAGAAGACCAAGTACATCTCTACGTTGCCTGTAAACAAGTTGAACTTTTGATAATGACTTGTCACATCACACCAAACAAAGATATTTATTCATATCGCTATTGTGTATTCCAGCTTAAGATTATTTAACGACGAAGCTTGATTTCACCTTAACGTTATTTCACACAACATGCTCATGTAGAGTTTATAAAAAAACATTTTCTTGATTAAAGTTGTTCCACTACACCTCCAAAAGATATTTTTAGAAGTCGGAATGTTTATCGGGCCATTCCTTTTTTTATAGTTTTTATTTTCTCTTACAACCCTGCTTGAAGAATTGAACTTTTGAACAATGCGTAAACAATATTGAAGAACTGTGTGAGACAATAGTTTGTAAAATAGATGAGCTAAACATCGTTAAATGTTATTAAGTGTTATCATCGGAATGTTGTATACAGTACAATAATGTCTCAAGGTTTATGTGAACAAATTGAAGATTTATTACAACTGTAAATAAATATTGATTTGCTTTGCTACAAATTGTGACAGACTTTTTATTTACATTTTCATATTGTAATTGATTGACAGATAAAATGGCAACTTTAGGTATACACCTGTATGCGTAGTTGCCTATACTCAAATCGTTTATGTAAATCATAAATGCACGGTCGACGGAAAACATATTTAACTTGATGTACCTTCTATTATTGGTACTGACCAAGGTTATAAATATGAAACATCATTATTCACACGAACTACAGCTAATGAAACCTAAAGGTAACGGTTTTATTGAAAGGTGGCACACAATAATTTTATGTGTCATAAAATTTCAGATTTTGTATTCCAATGATTTTTTTTTCATTAGGACAAAACACAATCCGAGTTGTCATTGAACTTCGTAAATGTTTTAGAACGGCAATTTGTTATAGCAGCAAAAAATCTGTTTGTGTTTTCAAAGATCTTGGTTGTGTTCACACTACTTCAACTATCATGTAAAGGTTGACCTATCAAAGTCAATATCAAAGGACATCCGACAGTCATGTCCATTGCCTTAAAACTATTACTTCTAGTCAATGTAACACAAACAAAAGTCGACTCTCAACATTAAACAGCCAAAACGGGAAGAGGAACTAAACTATCAAAATTAGTTCACTTAGTATGTTTGCAGGAAAGGAAGTACTATCGCGATTCAGGTGCAAATCATGGTCATAGTTCATTATTACAAAAAATAACTAATATCTGAAATGTTAGGTAAAAAATTTTCAGTTTATCTGTATTAGTTTAATAATAAATCAATAACAAGGAATTACTTACATTATATTTGAAAAGCAATTTTATCGGAAAACCTTCCTACCGTAGTTTGTAGAGCATAGGATTACCGATCGAAAACGAGAAACCACCCAGGGTTCAATTTTAGTTGTAGTAGGAATAAATAAATATCAACTAATTCTTCCTGCAAGCGATGTTGGCATAATATAAAATTTAAATCCAAAAGTTATCAAATCGTATAATGTTTGTATATCTTCTTAATAATATTTTTGTAATCGGTTGATGAAATACATTTTAAATAGTTTTCTTATAATTTTGAGTCCGAATTTTAAGCTTAATTAGGTGCATATTTAATACGAAGTAAGGCAGACATTGCGACGGATTTAATCGCAGACACTTATTTATTTTCAAGCGCCTTTAAAACGAATGATATCTGAAAATTGCTGTGTAAGTAAGAAAGAAAACATACATTTTTCACACAACGATGACTGCCAGTAGGCAGCAGTTAATTTTTTATTTCACATAAAAGTTACGCAACGGAAATAGTTGAAACTATATCTCTCCAATGAGCGATGTGTTGTTTTACCAAAGTTTCTATAAAAGTACTTGTGATTTGTGAGTAAACATTAATTCCAGATTAAATCTTCCTGACATTACGAGAAATACGAACTAGCACTGCGTCAACGCTAAACCATGCACTGTAAGTACCGTTAAAACAGCTTTTCATTTTAAGTGTTTGAAGCAAACCTAAATCTATTATGAAGGATAAAACTTGGGGCTTTGTCACTGTAGTATTGCTTTTTTTTCAAAATACTTCCTTTTTGTCATTTTTTATGTTTGATTGTGTACATTTTATAACATATTTAGCACCACAATTTTAATAGAAATAAAAACAAAATCTACCACAACCACGACCAAGTCCTTTCTTATATCTATCAATTTAAATTAAAACATTGGTGATAACTTGAAAATTTGAGCCAATTTTATAGATACTTTAAGACTATTCGACTCATTAAAATTCATGGTTTAGCGATGGCGCACAGTACGTATCATTTGTGATGAGGCTATGATGGTGGCATCTGACGGAACGTAAAACCTATTTAGTTCCAAATTGAACCTACAACAATTATGCGAATAAAACTACTAGAACGTAATCATAGTTCTTTATTATCATTTCCCTTTCACATAATTTTGTCGCTTTAAAGGGGCAAAATAACAGTGTTTGGAAAACGTTCACCTTGCGTTGTTAAATGCAAACGCAAAGTGCCTACTTTCTATATCAGTTGTAGAAATTAGCTATTTGTGGCTTAAGGTTAAGGTTTATTAGGCAAAATCGCTGCTTTGTCATTGCCTAGGGAGAGAGTACGGCCAAAAAATTCAATATTTGTACCGGAAATCGAACCCGAGGTGCATACTTAGCAGCCAACGCACTTAACTGCAGGGCTACGACTGCACATTATTTGTGTATTTAGAGCGCAAAATAATACATTTGTGTATTAAGAGTAACAATATCTGTTATTTCATGACACAATCATCATTATTATTATTGTCGTTATTAAAATTAAAGACACAGTTTTTACAATTTTTTTATAATTTGAAACAGAATGTTCGCCTGTTGTGAGTGAGTGAACAACTTGTTGAGGCGATTCACCCTTGCTCATCATTATGTGAGCCGCTTCAATTTTATTATTAATGTTGTCTTTAGCTGTTCAAGAACTGTTCATCCCCATTCAATCAAAAGTATGGTTGATATACGACGCAGACTGTGACCAGTATATAATTTATATTCTGGTAAATTGAAGTACTGTGCGATGTTTCTGGGAACTTTTTCAATAATATCCGTGCCTACCAATTGTTTAAAATATTTTACGTTGGAATATCGTAAAAAAACACATCATGAGGTATCATGATCCGGTGGTCTTAATGCAATACAGCTTCTGAAAATTGATAAGAAATCAACTGACTCGTCGCTGCTGTTGGTAACAGTGAAGACACGACTCCTCCTTGGTTTTGTGCCAGGAACTGTTATTAATACATGCATAAAAAATATTTTTTCCATATTACTGATTCTCACGGAATGTAATGCGCCTTTGGTGTATTTATCTTCGTTAAAAGGGTCCAGAAATTGTTTTGGTAAGATTTTTTTTATTAATATTTTCCTTATGTAACTGTGTTATTTTGCTCTAGGGTCTTTAATCTTTCCCGTCTTTTATCTTTATCGTTTACCTTTACCTTGGGTTTTCTTACCATCTTGCCTTCTGCGAATTAACTACATTCCGTATCTTATATTGTGACAGGAATAAAAATGTTGCTGATTTTCCTTATATCACTCATGCAAGATTTTAAGGATATAACAGAAGATTTTTATTAAGAAACGGTCAAAATCAGCTTATCTGACAAAGATCAACGTACGGACCGAATTACGCCGCCTTCTATCATTTTCGTTAAGTACAACATTCTTTTATTTCTACGTTTAAATATTAATACTGTACTGTAAAAGTCTTGACTTTTTTCTCTAAAACTTACAGAAACAAGATACTGAGAAATAAACAATAAAATCCGCGGTAATTTTTTAATAAATTGTTAATAACTTTTGAAGCGGTGCCTAGTTCTGGACAAAACTATTTTTTCCATTCTTACGTTATCATTACGAAGCGATTTGCACAATTTTTGCAGGTGGCGAACAGTCTCTGAAAAAAGTGCCAGAGTGATTGGACTAATGTACGAAGTTTATGAACAATTTATTTAATTTTTTAGACACCAAAATTTGAAACATTTTTCTATTAAACTACAAATAATTATATTTGTTGATTAAATTATAGGTTTCTCATAAAATAAAAGAGTAATAAATCAAATTGTATTGATATTTTTTCTATTTTTTATTGGCGGTAGTGTACCGATTACAGCAACACAATTTTTGAAAACTCCGCAAGATGATAGGGGTAAAAAACAAAACAATTTGACAAAATTCGAAACCTCATCTTCAAGCGTTTTTATATTTTGGCTAAAAATTTTGACACACCAAATGTCGGAACTCAAACACAAAGAAATATACTAAATGTGGGCTCTGAAGAGATCCCTAAAATATCAATTGATGAAACAAATAAAAAATAATAGATACTCGGGAAAAGGTCGCATAGCAGCAGAGATGTTAAGACTCGGAGTAACTACTTTAGAATGTGCCATCTAAATACTACACAATAGATGTCAACAAAAAAGTAGAATACCTAACAAATGGTACAATTCAGAAACTATAGTCTTGTCTAAAAAAAGGGAAATTACTAGCATCGACAACTACCGGCCGATTAGTCTAGTATTACTAATATACAAACTCCTGATAAGAGTTATTACCAACCGCCTGACACAGAAGAGAATTACCAACCAGTAGAACAGGTGAGTTTTCGCAATGAGTGTAGGACTATTGACCACTTGCAGACATTACGCACTATTGTAGAAACACAACTGAATATATTGTGCCCATACATTTGATCTTCATAAACTTCTACAAAGAGTTCGATTCCATTAATATATCTTGCATCTTGGAATTGTTGAGAAATGTCAGAATCGACGGTAGATATACAAATTTAATAAAAGACATTTACGAAAACGCAACAATGTATGTGAAAATAAACGAAGACCTTAAAGCAGACAAAATAAATATCAGGAGAGGTGTACGACAGGGATATGTTACCTCCCCAAAACTTTTAACAACAGATCTACAGGAGGTCTTCAAGAACCTGGAATGACAGTCATGAGGTTTAAAAATTAAAAGTTCCTAAGCAGTTCAAAGTTTATATTAAAAAAAACGATTTCATAATTGCAACTTAAGGACCGATTTGCACCGAAACTAAGCAATTTTTCAATAAGCCAAGTTTTGCTAAATCGACTCATTTTGTGTGAAAAATACGTGATAGAGCTTTTTAAAAACCTTTTAGGGACACCCTGTATATTTCGGGCAAGTCACCAAATTAGGTAAAGAAAACCAAAGCGCTGAAATATCACGAAGAATATCATTAACATGGAGCGCATGTTTTAATCTAATGATACAAATAATACGTAATCTTAATTTTTATGGTTCTTCCAACTACACATGTTGTTCGTTTTAGTAGCCACCTGCCCCAGAGGATGCTTTCAAATCAGAGCAAAAGCTTGGTAGTAAAGGCGAAGACTAGAACCCCAATTAATTAATCCACATATTAATTTATTTTTAGTAGTCTCCTTAAGATGTCTGTGAGAAATATCAGCAATCACATTCTCAGATTTTAGCATTTTCCAAATTTTGTTAAAATTTCAAGAAAAAATGAATTATTTCAAAAATTTTGGGTTTTACTCAAATTTCAATAAATATTGAGAATGTTAAAAGTACATTCATCCAAAATTAGACTAAATTGAACTATTCGGCCTATTTTGATTTTTGTGGTTAATATCAATACTTCTGATGATACATATTAATGGCCATCGCCGGCGCAGTACTGGTTCAATTCCAGTGACGGCGAGAGATTATCTGGAGTCAATTTAGAAGGTCTACTCATACTATGCTTCGTAGGGCACGTTAAGGCTTTTTCATCGCTTGGCTCAAAGCTCGAGCTGAGATAGGCGTAGCACTGATTTCTGGACAAAGTTGTTATGTCGCCATAGTGACATGCCATTTCAACTCAACATGGACTGCCCATAAAAATAAGAGATTAGTTACACTTATTTTGTCTTTCTCAATGTGAGACAAATACTACTATTTTAAAAAATGAAAAAACGTTAATTATTACTCTAGATAAAAACCTCACGAAGTAAAGGACGTCTGTGTTCAGTTACAGTAATAATTTTTAAAATATATTTGCTTAAAATTTACGACAGCGCCTTTGTTGGAAAAAGTTGGTACTATCGTTTGAACCCCTCCTCTTTTTTCATTTTTTTTTATTTCTTTTTTAATTCTGATTACAAGTATTTGGCAACTTTAGTTACAAGGTATTTGTCAAATTTCACAAACAATAAACGATCCGTTTCTGGCCGCATAATGGAATTGTAATTGCTGGACGGATAAGAGGTGGAACAAAAATATTTTACAGTCCATCTAAACTAGATGGCCTATGATTGTGTTTTTTCTTCTTCTAATTGTATGGTGTAATAATAATAATAAAAAAAACTGGTATATTGAATACATTGTATAAATGGTCTATTGTCGAACTCCATCGAATTTTTTTTATGCCATCATCAATTTGTTTGCTCGAACTTTGGCTTTGCACGGCTATATCTCCTAGATTTTTGGGAATTTCTCAATGCAATCTTCAGACAAAATTTTCTTCACACCAAAATACACAACTTTTGTGAACATGTCAAAGCCAGATTCTTACTCTAATAAAAGAATATGCCTTTTTTGTGTTAAAGATTATTTCGCAAACTTTTTATATATTTTATAGAGCTATTGAAAATTCAAGATTTAAAAAAATATAAAAAACGTGTTTTTAATCGAATTCCATAGCCGCATGAGAAGTCGATGGTTTTGACCTCTTCAATGGTCGTTCTAATTCATCGTTTGAATCTGAGCTGGTAAAATGTTCTCTACTTAAATCCACTTCATCAAAATATCGCGTATATGCAAACATAAATTTCACAAGAAACAAATTTTTTCGCTCTTTGCCTACACTTTTGGGCACCATTAAACCACAAACATAACAAAATGGATTTATTTTTGGGTACTTTCTATTTTCCATACTGAATATTTAATGTTTTACTTTTTGTGTTTTTATCTCTTTTTCACGTATACACACATTAAAAAATTGACAACGTTTAAGCACCAATTCCATACTAGTGTTGGAATGGATTGTTGCACAGTACGAACTTGTACTTAAACGTAGTCAATTTTTCGTGTATGTCTGATAGCAGTTTAGAAACAAAAATTTATTTTCAACTTCTTTTCCGAAAATAGATGGTTAGTAAATATTCAAAAGTCGGCTAAAAACCAGTTTCTTGAACGTAAAACCTGAAATTTTGATGTGAAATGTAGCATTTGGTAGCGAATTTCCTATAACAGCCAAAAAACTATAAGCATCGATTATACATTGTGTCCACGAATGGGGTATTCTATAGGTGAAAATGTTTTTAATCTTAGTTTTAGCGCAAAATGTCATTCTTGATAAAAAGTTTTGCTTGTTCTGAAACCGCATAAAATAAAATAAAATTCAAGTTTTTTAAAATCAAAATCATTTCATAGTCAGTTTTATGAAAACCATAATATTGATGATCGAACAATAATCGATGCCGTAAATGAAATTACCTCAGAAATGCTACAAAACGCTTATAAAAAATTTAGAAGGAAAATTGAGATGTGTTTTGAAGTTGGAAGAGGATATATTGAATAGATGTTCTTTGTTTACTGGTACTGTTACTTTTTCTTACATGATTACTTTGTGTTGTTATTTTTGATAGTTACTATAATTCTTCGAATTTTATTTCATTTTATGGGGTTTCAGAACAAGCAAACTTTTCATCAAGAACGACATTTTTCGCACGGTTTGTGAATTATAGTTGAAAATGTGAAAAAAATGTAATTTTTTCGGCTTTCTGCAGTAAAAACACCCCGAAAGAGTGAACATCTGGCTTTGACATGTTCATTAAAGTTGTGTATTTTGGTATGAAGAACATTTTGTCTGAAGATTAATTAAGAAATTCCCAATAATTTATGAGATATAGTCGCGTAAAGCTCGAGTTGGAGCAAACAAATTGATGAAAAATTAAAAAAAAATTAAACTATTAAAACCCAAATAAGGTTTTGCAAGTTTGGGTGGGCACTTCCAGAAACTGAAGTCATAATTTAGTTTAAATTCGATGACCTCGAAAATGTTGCACTGTGAATTGAATACTTACCGAATTATTTCTTCTTCGAACTCTAAATTTACTTTTCATATGAAATTAAATGGCGCCTTAATAACTATTTTAGCTTTAGTCGATCTACTGGTACTACACAGAACCGGTATACCACAGGACAGTATTTTAGGGCCAATTATATTTATAATATATTTTAATGACGTCCACGAAATTATTTCTGGTACACAAATATGTTGGTTAATTATGCAGATGACACTAGCATACTAGTAAAGGCAGATAGTCTGATGAACCTCCTACCACAAGTAAATTTAGTAGACTTGCTGCAAAGAAATAAATTAATTATAAAATACAGAAAAAACAAATTTAATTCTGTTTAAAACTAAACAATCAGAGGTCAAGAGCCCTAAATAACTGAAAGCAGATGTGGAGAATTTTGAGTTATCAGATTTCATTACCTTTTTGGATCTGCAATTAAATGAAAATATGGATTAGTCCATGCACATTAATTTGATTCGTAAAAAATTATACAACGTCTCCTATAGCCTTAGATTTATGAAGAAATATTTAAATATTGATATTTTAGTAGTTATTTATTACCCAAATTTTTTGCCACTTGTTGGTTTTTGGAATAATTTTTTGGGGTGGCACCTCTTCGATTATCGAAATCTTCAAAATAAAAAAAAAGGGTGGTTAGAATAATATACAACTTGAAACTTATAGAATCTTGTAGAGGGGTTTTCAAAAAAACAAACTACTTACAGTTAGTGCAGTATACATTAGAGAATGTTTACTTTTTTATGAGTGCAAATTTGCATAAATTTGATAAATATAAAACAAACCTTACGTACAATACAGATCAGCCGATCATATCTTCCAAGTGCATACACTGACACTGTTAGAAAATAGTGTAGCTACAGTGCTTTAATATTTTTTTTCTATTTCGCAATTCCTATAGCTTTGTTTCCGTATTGTACAAGAGAAGCTCTTTCCGTACTGTTTTAGTGATTTTATAAATTTTAGTGTATAACCGTTGGTATAACCAAATAATTTATAGTTTTAATTTGACATAAGAAAATAAAGTGAGATTTTGTTTGGTTAGCTTTTTATTTAGTTAATTTTAATATTGTTGATTTATGAAACAGAACTTTAACAAACAATATTTTAACTAACTTTACCCATTAATAGTACAATTATTGTAAATTTTAATTGTAACAGTGCAATTGTCATCTGTAGAAATAGGCACACCCACTGCATTGAGAAAACGCTTGTGTTTTGCGTGCGAGAACATTCCACGTCTGTTGTTATACTACTAATTGTACTTTTTTTAGTGTCTCTATGTGTTGAGTTGCCTGAAGTTAAAGGTTCATTGGTGGAATTTTCGTGCGACAAGATTTGTCCGATTTCAAGTTTTTTCTTAATGGAAGCATCAATATAGCCCTCAGCAACTGCTGAGGGCTTCCAACTTCCATGCTTTTTAATAGTTATTAAGTCGCCACCACGGTTTGCTAGTTCAGATACCGAACTGCGCCTAAAGCAGTGCTCAGTGTATTCTTCAGGATTGGATAAATTAAAATAGGTAGCAATGCTTTTTGGCATTTGACCTATTTTATTTATACCTATAGGAAAAACGCTACATTTTCCGTCGTGATATGTAAGAAAATACCACTGATATGGTATATATGAAGCGCAAAGTTTAAAATATTCTTTAATTAGATTTATCCATGTAGGTTCTGTTAGTGCAAACTGTGTAGAGTCAGTAGAATCAGTAGAGTTAAACAAATGTTCAATTGTTACTTTATAATTTTAATAGGAATACTTACTTTCATCGCAAGGTAACGATCATCGCTTGCTTCGATGTGTTCGAGTTGAAGGGGCTTGGATTTTTTGGTACACAATCAAAAAAAATAGTTACTAAAAATTTTGAAATATCAATATTTTTGTTTATATTTTAGACAAGTTCAGCATCGAGTAATTGGACCAAATTGTAGAATCCTTCTTAGAATGTTTCATATTCTCAAAGTATGCTACTACCACATTTTTAGTAATCAAGCTTACTTCGTTTTGATCGCACCAAGTAATAAAATTTGAGAATTTTTGTTTTCATATTTATGTTGTGACTTTTTTGGCATTAAATTATGTAATGCGTTGTCTGCTAATTGTTTTAATTCTGGCGGAGTAGTACATATAGTTTCGCTTTCCATTATGCCTAGACAAACATCACTATGCACAGTGGGCCAGAAATTGAAATAGGTGATCAAAATTCAAAATTTTCAAGTCGCAAGAATTGGACCAAACTACAATTCTGTTTGTAAGGAATTAGTCTACCATAATTTAGGTTGTTTTTTACCAGATTAATTTTCTTATAAGATATATCCAAGCGTTAAGTTACGTATTTTGCGGTCAGCGTTTTTGTAGTTGTTAAAGTAATAAAAATTGGTACATTTCACTTGTATGTTGTACGTACAACAATTAACATAAATAATTGAACCGGCACATCGCCATGTTCAGTGTTTAATGTAGATGTTGTTGTTTTTAAGAATCGCTACAGGTTTTGAGGAAATCCGTAGCTTTTTCGCAAACACCTCATTCAATATAATATTTAATAAGTTACCCAAGTTCTACTTGAGTTATACAATAGAAGAGCGCGAGGTAGCGCGCTGTTCCAAAGCTCTTAATTTACCATAACATATCTAGTTTTGGTTTTCGGAAAGAATGGCTGCCGAAATTTGCCGGTTCACGATTTATTAAATTTTATTTGAGTGCGAGCCAGCCGGAACTGAATTACTGCGATACTTATTTATTTCATACAATTTCATATTGAAATTCCCCGCGTGGGTTTTAATCTCACTCTTGCCCCTAAATTATTGTTTTGTTTACTGCAAAATTAAAAAGAGGAAAATGCAGCACAATAAGCGTGTCTATACTACGTAGCATACAGCACGTGCCAGCACGGTGGCGGTGCGGTGGTTTTGAGATGTTGAACACAATGATCAAACACGTACAAGACAGTCATATCAGTGAGATTTAGTTAAACGCTTTATTCCATCGTACGTACAAAATGGTGTTTTCGTGTACCCGTCTAAAGCGGTAGGAAGTTTTGCGCGAGAAAAGTGGAGAAGAGAGGATCCCGCGAAGGGAGCATCTTCTTAAATCCTTAGTTACAAGTGTGGGATCAGAAGATGAAAGACAAATTCAAGAACTGCGCAATTTTGTTCTTCATTTTTGTAGTGAACTTTTCAATAGGTAGGAGAGAGCGCACAGGACTGAGTTGGGGTTTCTGAAAACATATTCCACCTGGTTAAACCACAAATTGGAATTTTCGCCTCCCACGCCCTCTGCATCCTCTAATGTGAGTACATCTAGTTCAGCAGCAGGTAGACCAACAAAACCGTTTGAGGAGTTAGCCCCAGTTAGCAAGAGAAAAAGGACGTCGGAGATTAGACATATAAATACAACAGCAGAACTAACATTTGCGACTCAGATGAGCCTTTGTGCAGAAGAAAAAGAAGCTGCATCAAAATTGGTCAAAGAAGCAACACTACAAGGGCCGAGAAAATGCGCACGGCATGGAAACAGTCTCTGACACAGCCGTCACGAGTCCCATACACCAATGATAAAGCTCTGTCATTGTTTGTCGAAACTAAATTGACTAAACCACAATACGAGCCAATGCGGTTAGGGGCCAAAGAGAGGAATGCTAATATCTATCCATCGTACAACAAACTTTGGGTAACTAAATCAAAATGTTATCCTGATAAGATAACAGTTACAGATACATTAGCCGAGGTTGATTTACAGACCCTGTAGGACCATACAGCTGAAAGAATTTTGACTGTTCAAGAAGAAGTTCTCAATACAGTTTTGAACGAACTTTTGGGTCGAGTTGAACTTATCACAAAATGGGGTTTTAATGGTAGCAGTGGCCAATCAAAATACAAGCAGAAGGGAACAGAAGAAGAGAAGGATGATTCTGATATTTTTCTGACATCTCTGGTTCCACTACGGATGCAAGCTGACGGAAAAATCATTTAGCAAAATCCCCGTCCTTCTTCAACTCGATACTGTAGGCCCACCAGGTTTCAATTTAAGAAGGAAACTGCAGCTCTGATTGTAGATGAAGAACGGTATATGCAAAGCCAAATCAACAACCTGACCCCATCAAAGGTTGTAGTCAAGGGCAAAGAAGTTTCGGTTTTGCATAATCTGCAGTTAATCGTGATTGATGGAAAGGTATGTAATGCATTAAGTAATTGATTTGTTCTTCGTTAAGGAGGGGCACCAAAAACCACTATGTTGTTTTTGCAGGCAACGTTCGACATAGTGGTTTTTTGGTGCCCCTCCTCAACGAAGAACAAATCAATTACTTAATGCATTACATACCTTTCCATCAATCATGAAGAAGTGCACATTCTGCTGCACGAAACGTTGCTCCTGCAGTAACGACATAGTGGTTTTTTGGTGCCCCTCCTCAACGAAGAACAAATCAATTACTGAAATCTTATGGGAGGAAATATCTACCGTTCATCGTAATGCATTAACTGAAACATTCTCAGCACAGAAATGCTACCTCTGCAAAGCCTTACCAACGCAGATGAACGATATTGATCGTTTTAAAGACGTGCAATTGGACGAGAAAGCTTTAAACTTTGGATTGTCAACTTTGCACGCTTAGGTCCGTTTCCTGAAATGTGTCCTTCGCTTATCCTACAGACTGGAAATAAAAAAATTGCAGATAAGAGGGAAAGAGAATCAGGAAAAAGTAAAGAAAAGAAAAGCCTCTATCCATACTCGTTTGAGGGAAGAAATGTAATTACTAGTTGATATGCCAAAACAAGGAGGGAGTGGGACCAATAATGATAGTAATACTGCTCGCAGATTTTTCCAAGACCTTTTCTTGGCAGCAAAGATAACGGGAGTACATGAAGTCATCATTGGGCGCTTTTCTGTCATTCTTAGGGCACTTTTATCTGGTTACAAGGTGAACTCCACAGCTTTTGAGGAATATGCCTTAGAAACAGCTCGTCTATTTGTAGCTCACTACAATTGGTTCAACATGCCTGCATCGGTACATAACATACTGATTCACGGTCCAGTGTTTATATCCTCCGCCTTGTTGCCAATCGGAATAATGTCAGAGAAAGCACAAGAGTCTTGAAATAAGGACTTGAAGTCGTTCCGAGAACATTTTTCGAGAAAGTGCGCTAGAAAGGAAACGAACGAAGACATGATCAGAAGGCTACTTATTTCGTCAGATCTACTAATTTCTGTTTTGTGACGACTTCCAAAGAAGAAAATGACCAGCTTATCTCCTTCCGTCCTTCATCTTCTTGCAGCACCTGAGTGTACATCGACTTCAAATGTAGACGAAAGCAGGAAAGCAGCGCCCATAACTCTGATTGGAGAGCTATCTCTGAGTTACGATGTTTGAGTCGTTTCATGTGTCCTATAGTTGTTTAATACCGGAAAACTAATTTTGTTTTTATTAAATGTTAAAACTGGAAAAATGTTTAATAAGAATATTTTTTTAGTTTTAGTATGCGAGTGTTGGTTATTTCGAAACTTTTTTTTCTAAATTTGAGATCGCTAAATTAATATTATAGCATAGAATATTGACCATATTTACTTCTTAATTGAAGAATTAGTTTATATTTATTTCTTACTCTCTTTCATTACATTAAGCGGCTTTATAACACCATTATTTTTATTATGTTTATTAGAAAAAAATTGCTTAATCGTTACACCCAAAAACGCGCCATCTTGAACTTAGGACTTTCTGTTAGGATTTCGATTCTCCAATATCGATTTTCGGAATCAGAAGGGTCAAATTAGTTTAAAAAGTTGTATTTGAGTATTTTAAACAAAATGTTTAATGTTGAACACCATTTGCAATTTCTGCCCCACTGTACTATGTATCAAAATTTATGAATATTTAAACACGGTCACCTTTTAGATTTGAAAATTGGTGCACATTTGTTAACGCTAGATTCGACAATACACTTCAAAGAAAAGTCACTAGACAAATTTCTTGGGGAACAGAAAATATACCTACTATGTAGTATTAATGGTTCATCTTATATTTTATTTAGTTATACTGAAAATACAAATAAAAATACGTTAAGGTTATTATTCAAATAGAATAAAAACAAAAATACAGTACAGTCTTGGAATTGCGTCTACGACAAGTTTTTATTGTGGATATTGAAAGTTTGTGTGAATGAATCAGATGTGATATTTTTAAAAAGAATTTGTGAAACTTGAATTTTTGTTAACGAAGTTGATATGGATCTTCTACAGCGCTGACGATTTTAAACGACCATGTGTTTTTATTATAATTAAATTTTAACTACAATTTGCTTATTCCGAAACTGAAGTTTAACAGGAACATTCTCTAGTACATTCTTCAAAATTGGGTAATTGTAAAAGAGTAGCAATTTTAGCCTCTCCTGTTAATACCAATTATTATTGTAGAAAATTTTCATGTACCATATGTAAGAAAGTTTCAATGATGTGGGGTATTCTAGGTCGTAACGCTCGTGCAACATGAATTTTAGTTTTAGGAATGATTATAATCATTGAAACCACCTTAACTTAATATTAGTAATATTCAATAAGATAATACTACTCAATGTGAGCTCTTAATGTCTGCATGCACCTGAGTAGATATTCAATAATTAAAGCATTATCAAAAGTTGAGGGTATGTTCGTAAATGTAAGTCAAGCTACCACAAATTTAATATTTTCTATTTCAAATGTTTGTAATATTTTGGCAAATATGTTTCTGTTCCTTCTAAAAAGGTAGTTAATTTTACAAATTAAGAAGTGTTAAAATTTTTGTACAATTTCAGCTTAAGCTAATGCAGCATTTTCCGTAATTGTTACTACATGATTTTGTTCGCACCATGTTATAAAATGTGAATATTTCTTGTTATAATTTAACACATGATTTTGGTAAATTTTCTACAGTATTTTTGCTAATTCACATTAAGTATACATGTGAGTACAACTTAGATCTTCTATTTTAATAATTATTTTTTATATAAATTGAAATTAGTTTCAAAATATTTAAAACAATTGAAATTAGGATGTCAACTACTCTACTAACCTAGCTTTAAAACACAAAAAACACTATGTCAATTATTAACAATAATTTTTTGAAGTATTTGAAGTAAATTTTTGTGAAATAGAAAAAATAGTATGAAAATACGTGCCACAACTACTTTTTGTCGCACGAAGACTAAAAGTGTTGTTGTGACACTTGTCTTTCAATATACTATTAATAAATTACCTAAAAATTTAAAATTGATAATAACGAAAAATATTTTCAAACAAAATTAACGAGACTTAATTAAGATTGGATGAATTTATGTCGTTTTAATTTAATTTTGCCTGTTTGAATATTGCAACTTTGACTATGTTCAATTTTGTTATTCATGGTGTACATTAATTACGCTACTGGTAAATTAAAATAACGTTTCTTATAAAAATATGTAGTGGAACAATAGATTTAGAATATGTACTAAACAAACATAGTTTGACTGTAGTTAATTTTACAAATTTGCGTTAAGGGAATTTGAATCGGTAATTTGTAATAAAGTTTTGTGTCAGTACCAATTAAAAATAATTGTTTCGTTCATTTGGTTTACATTGTTGAAATATAAAAAAAGAACATAACATCAAAGAAATGAATAACAATTTAAATTTAGTCGCTTATTTAAATAAGAGTGACTATGGACAAATACGAAAATTGGCTTACAATAGTAATGAGATTTTAAATTGTTAAATGTAATATTAAGATTATGATATAGTACTCTGCCAAGTCGTAGAATTTATGTTTTGAAACACATTTATGTTTATAACAACCTTATTTATTGCTTTACAAGCAATACTTTCAAAATTATACGCCAAACTGGTAAGAATAACAATATTTTGATGGTTCTTGCAACCCCAAAAACCCAAACTAAGTTCGATTATTATGAAAAATTAGCGTAACTTTTATAATTTTCTCGTTCATTCTTAAAAAAAAAACATGTCATGGATTTATTGTTTTCATAATAAGATTGGGTTTGTTCCAGTTTGTACATGCATTATTTAATTTGTTTTCAAATTTTTAATAACAAGTGCTTTTGCAACATGATTGTAATAAAATTATTTTCTTTACAAAATGTCAACTTCTTTTTTCTAACTAAAGAATGAACAATTCTTTTATGAGACGACGTTCTCTTTGACATAAATTTCAGCATTAAAGAAAGAAAAATTTTACGCGCTATATTTTTAATCAGTATAAAGCATCTAAAACTCACCTCTATAAAAAGCATTTAGAGAAATTCTCAAGAGAATGTGAAACTGATACTTTCTCAAAAGCCGCCGTTTCTATTGTTGTTATTAGAGACAAATTTTTAATGAAAGTGAAGTGTATTAAAAGAACGAACACTTTTAAGTGTTATAAAGAAGTTTTGCTGGCTTTGTTGATAAATAATGAAAGCAAAGCTGTAGTCTTCATTTCGACAATAATTGCAATTGAATAAAAATCAATCGTTTTATTTCTACTACGCATGATGATTGAAGATCTAATTGTATGTATGCCTGTTGTTAACAATTTTTTTCATCGATACTTAGGTAATTACATTTTTGAAAAAAATTATAACTTAATGATAACAAATTGTTTACATTCACATCTAAAAACCGCAACAGAGAATGTGGAATAAAGCCACCTGTTAGCCTTTTATAGCTCAGATTTTCACAAAAGATGAGTTGAGAAAACTTACAATAATTTCCGTCTAAACTGATGTTCACTGAAGATTCAATATTTCATCACATAAAGTTCAAATCGTGTCTTTAAATCATTTTTAAATATATCGTAATTCACTTTATACGGTTTTCAGAAGCTTTCAGTGGGAAAGCGGCACCGAAACTGACGGCGTCGGGAAAATTTACCCTCACCAGCGGCTGCTAAGCAACATTACCACGCCCATCCGGATCCAGCTAGCATCACTGCATTTCCATTTACTTAAAGTGTATTCTTTCAATGTAAAGAGTGCTTTAGGAAGTACATGAATCTTTAAACTTCAAAGCTATAATGTGTACACACTGTTGCAAATAAAGTCTTTCATAATAGTGGCACTTTCATTTATTTTTGTTCGCGTTAGCGCTACCATTGGATCATCTTGAGTATAAATATCAGTTCATCTTTGAAATATGGTTTCACAATTTCCTGTCAAGTTGAACTTCGTGTATATTTTAGTATTTGAACTTCTTTTAAGGAAACAAGAATTTTTTAAGGTTTACTCTATATTTGACGCCCCAATCTCATCATTGAAGGTGACACCAAACGTAAAATTTAGAGATCTACGTTACATCAATTTTTATAAATCCAAAAACATAAATTTACTCTAAGTCGTTACTTAAAAAAAATCATCTCAGATATACTCTTGCGAACATAAGATAAAAGGAATTCCCGCAACCAATTACTGGAAAAGTTCTTTTAATCCCATAATTAATTTCAATCGCATTAATGTTGAGAGCAAATGAAATATTTCGCCAGAAACCGTTCAATTTTGTAATTTAATTTTTTTTTTCACTTATATTTTGTACTATGTAGCTTTCAATATACTGATAAAGTCCTTTGAAGTTTCAAGATTACAGTTGTTTGAAATTTTATTGGATTAAAGATTTAAAGTATATGATACGAAAAGCACTTTTGTGAACTTACACAAATATTTTTAATCCAGATTCAGCATTAGTGTAATGAACTTACATATTTTCTTTAGAATTATTACAAAAGTAATTTTACAAAATATTTTTGTTTTCAAATACAGCGAATAGTTTCAAACTATAGGAAATTTATGGTGGACGAAGTGGTGATAGGGAAGATGATTTTAGGGAGATAAAAGAAGATAAAGATGAAATTTAGGTAGTGTTTAAGGTGGTGAAAGAAACCTACAAAAATAATTTGAAGAACTATTGGATAAGACAAAAATTATGATATTCCTAAAAACAAGCGGGAACAGAAAAAACCAAATAATATGGACTAACTTGAACAACAAAATACTTCGAATCGCCAATTTCGGAGCCCATGTTAAAACTGCAGCCACTACTACTCTACTCAGAAAAGAAATATTGTTAAAGATTTACTATATCCATGCTTTAATAAAGTACTTAATTTTTGGTTGTTAAAATTTGCTAAAAATTATTTATTTTGGAAGCTTGTTTCTTTTTCATCTGAATCTGAATTTGGATCTAAATCTCAAGATTTTTATCGAACAAAAACTACGTTTAAAAAAGATAATATGCGTGCGTGTTGGAAAATTATGTCCATTTTATTATAAATATTTTAGGTGTATCTATCTACACAGTTTATAAATAATAAATTATATACTTAACACGAAGACACAAAGAAATGTAACGTTTTTAGGCAACATGTGTACATAAATATTGTTAATACTACTTTTTTCAAATTTATTATGATAAAACGTAGACGCTATTTGCCAATTAAATAATAAAAACGCAACTACCGTTGCCATCACCGAACTATTACTAAACGTGCTACTTGAGAAGATTTTTGAAAAACTGGGGTCCTAGAGCTTCTTGTTTCAATGCAACGCATTCACATTTAAGATGTAACAAGGCTGAATCCAAGAAGAAAACAGCAGGAGGAAATAAAAACTAAAAAACCGGTAACTGAATGAAATATTTGAACCATAAAAAAAGAAACATTAAGAAATGTTGTTGTATATGAGCAATAAAATACTATATTTTGAAACTAGTTTGAAATACGGTAAATTCGGCATATGTGGAGAAAGTTCGTCTGCGGCTCATGTGACGGTACAACGATCACGAACGTGTTACAGACCATACTTTATTTCTACTACAGAGGAAGTGTGGACCAGAAACACAAGTTGTGGTTTTGATCTCTATTTTAAGTTGGTACCATATATTTGGTGTGGTTTGGCAAAACAATGTAAGTGAAAAATTGACGAAAAAGGGTATTTTACATCGTTGGAATTAGTTTCTCAATTTTATCTGTTTCTACCTTTCCTCTATATTTTATAATTGAAGACACGAGTGAAAGAAGGTGTTATGTTACAAACTCAGAGTTTTGAGAAAATGAAGGTTAAAGTTTTTGTTACGTAATTTTCCCTGTGCTAAGACTATTAATAAGTTGTGATGCTTGCACAATAATAAAAAGTAATTTCATTTCAACCGCATCAGAACAATTTAAAAAAACTTGAAAGGCTCTGCATGATTTTGAAAAAAATGTACATAAAGGTTTTATTTTTCAAATCTAAATACAAAATACGAAAATAGTCTATAGTAAATAACTTAAATGAAAACAGAAATCGTTAGTCTTCCAAGATAGGTTCGTAGAATTAACGATATTTTTCTTGAACAAAATTGATCAACTCCCGAAGGTTTTTCTTCTTTTCCTAAGAGATTGTCCTATATTTTTCACGTATTCCCTCAATTTTAATGTTATTTGATGGACCTGAAATCTTTTATTTTTATATTTATCTTTTTGAAGGGCACCGTTTCGTCATATAATTCTTTATATAAGTAGGAACCATACTCTTCAACTCTTATCCCTTTTAATTCTGTCTCCAAATCTTACTATTTCCTGAAGTTCATCTTTTTCTGTTGATCAGGCAAAGTTTTTCGGATAGATCCAAAATCTTTTAGAAACATATCGATGACTTGATTTTTAGGCTTGCTTTTGAAATTATTTCTCGGTATCTATCAGGCACATATATTGTGAAAATTCTTGCTCTGGCCTGCACAAGGATCAGACCAGATTATCAAGTGGTTTTTATCTCTAAGACTTTCATCAACTTCAATGTATCGTAAAAGAAAGCCACATGTTTCAGAACTTCCTCTGGACGCAAGATCTTCAATCCAAGTACAGAATGTAGCTTTTCTACAGTTTTTGTTATAATGTGTATTCCAAAATTGTAGAACCACATCTGCCTAAGATAAAAAGCTTTTGAAGTGGTTACTTTTGGAAGTGCCATAGTCTGTTGCATGTCTATTGTAATATATACCATGTTATTGGATTTAATTACTCTTTCTTTGTCACGTTTAAGGGCTTGGAATCCTGCGATATAATTTTCTTTGTGCTCTTCATTTGATTGCCCAGCATTACACTTACTGCATGTATCGCTTTTGGGTTACCAAATGACAAATTTAATTTGGAAAGAAAAATGTTTGAATAAGTTTTTTGTTTTATTTTAAACTTATCAGAAAGGTTTCCTTTCACACATTCCTCAATATAGAGCTGATACATTTTAGTTTGGTTAAGTAATGGAGAAAGATACTTTTTATGTGGATTTTGGTTTCTGGAGTAGTGCGACTGTTCTACGGGAAACTTATTTATATGTTCAATAATGTATTGCTCAACCTCTGCATCAAGTTTATGTGGCCTGGTTGAATGTTTTCCCCTTCTATCAGGAGGTGGAGCCGAACAACCAGTATTTATGTGATTTTTATTACATCAATTTTTTTCCTTCCAATTTGATATATGGCCACAACTGCAATTCAGCCGACATTTTCCTCGACAGAAAAGATCTGTTTTTATTTGTTTCTTTGGAACAAGTGTATTTATATAGGATAAATAAGCCTGTCCTGCTGATTTTGCAATAACTGCTTTTCGTTTCGTCCAAGAATTGGGATCGCATTTTATTTTTGGAACCATATTCTTTAGGAGGAAATGATTTTTGTTTTCTTTTACGTGAAATGTTTTCTGGTTCACTAGTCTCTGT
Organism: Abscondita cerata; assembly: GCA_030710515.1. NCBI lineage: Eukaryota > Metazoa > Arthropoda > Insecta > Coleoptera > Lampyridae > Abscondita > Abscondita cerata. Next base: position 477,544 of record JALBCR010002322.1, on the reverse strand, counting down.
GCGGAGAACCAATGGACTATTTGGCACAATTTTTGAAGTTGGTTCAGATCTGTACCAATATAAATAGATACATATTGAAAAAAAATACAAAAAATCTCCAATAATGCAATTTTTCTGCATATTTGCGGGACATTAAAGTTTATTTTTTTCTTGGTATTTAAAAAAGTTTTTTTATAGCAAGGCTACTATTATTACTACATGAAAATCTTCAACTAAACCACACAACTGAAACTTCATTACTAAAAACTTAACGTGGAAACCTCCCTTCGTTTTGAGATACAGAGACACATATAGAAAAACAAAATTTAAAAACGCCAACTTTCTAATAGATCTTAACCTACTTAATGCTATATCATTTGCGATATCAATTTAATAAGTAAACACCTCTCTTTGTATGAAAGGTGTACGCTAATAACTTTCAGACAATTCGTTCTGTAATGACTGTGATTTTTGCTAAGCAAGTACTTCTTTTGAACAGCCTGTTTAACTGTGCATGTAAGATATAGCAGTTGAAAAAGAAAGTAATAAACGACATATCTATAATAAGCTGAAAAAGTTTGTATCAAACTTACCTGTTTTATTGACAATATCTGTAGGTATTTTTTGAGGTTAAGTTTTAGCTCCGGCAAACACGCACTTTTCATCCATCTGTTTAGAACTTTTTGCTCTTCTTCAAGCTTAACTATTAATTTACCTCTAGAACACATTTTGTGATAATTTTCTAAAACGTAACAGGAGAAGTATTGATACAAATCTACAATATTTACTCCGCACTTAACTCAATCTGACAGTACCTGATATGGAAGAAGGCGTCATGTTCCTCACATGACACTTTCTTCCATTCGAGAAAGTTCTCAAACTATACGTTTACTGTGAATGAATGTGTCAACATCCCACAACACCTTCTTCCATGCCGTTTCATGTAAACACTGTAACATAGCTCCTTACATTGGGTTTTCAACGATGTCATGTGAAAGATAGGCATAACACCTTCATCCACACAAAAAACATCATTTTTAAAAATGTAACATAACACCTTCATCCACTCGTGTCTTCAATTTTTAAAATGTTTGTATGACAAAACAATGTAATTCACTCATGTGTGGATTGCTCCTATGGTTAAACACAGTGCAAGTAAGTTATGGTAAATCAATGTAAAATTTGCTACCGTAGCTTTACTTGATTATACGAGGACCACTCTGAAATTTTTGAGATACAGCTGACAGAACCTTTGCGCATTTTTGTCATTGTGCATGCGTTGAAGCTCTACCCTGTATAAGACGCTGTAACAGCTGCGCGTTGCTAGTATGGGTTTGGTGTCACCAACCCCATCGAATCGACATCGTAAATTCATATCCGCATGAAGCAACTCGCGGAATACGGAAACCGAACTCAGCAAAACAAATGCAGTTAACAAGTGCTGACACCACGGGAAGCAGTTAAACGACCTTGTTTACAAAGCTTCAACTTAATTATCACATATAAAACAAAGCGAGTACAATAAGCAAACCAGTTCAAGACAAAGAAGTTAAGTTAAGTTCGGTAATCAATTCGACACCCAGTTCGCATCGACCAGTTCGCGAAGCTGACTAGCGGTCAGCACGCTGCGATTTACGACTCGACATGTAACTCGAGCGGTGCCTTATACTGCAAAAGCTGCATCTCGTACGCTAGGGTGTATTCGAAGACCTACGCAACTTTCATTCATGCATGTAAATATTCAATTGCACCTACTGTAAGTGAATGTAAATAAACGCATCTAAACCGGCTTCCGCCAGTTCTTTCTCTGATCAAATCGCGTCTAGTATTCACCCTAGACGCCACACTAGTATCATTATTACAGCTATAACGTAAACTATAATTGAATGAAGTATAGATTTAGCACGTGAACACTACCGCTCTCTGATTTTCTACGATTTTAAAGTAGGTCTTAGTGAAGAACAGTGTTTGCAAAGGTTACAGCCGGCATTTAGGATTGAAAAACCATTCCGGGCAACCATATTTAAGTGGTTTCGAGAATTCCACAGGGGACGTAGTTCTTTGCAGGAAAAAATATACAGGAATACCTGCCTCACCGTAACTGCTGAAATTGTTCCATGTATTAAAAAAATGATAACACATGATAACCGATGTACATATGAAATGATGAAGACCACACTTGGTATTAGATTCGCAGCCCCATACATAAAATTTTACATAAAGAATTAGGTGTTAAAAAAATTGATTTGCGTTACAAGTGAGCAAGGAAACTCTCAAGTTGCTGAACAAAGGAGGTCATCAAATTATTTCTAAAACTGTAACAGGTGATAAAACCTACATACCCTTTTATGGTGTACCAACCCGCCAAGAAAGTATGAGTATAAATGTATGAAAATGAGCCACCACCAACTATGGTAAAAACAGCGTGCAAAGAAGAAAGTTATGTACGCAGTTTTCTTCAGATGCACAAGTTTAATCTTTGATCAAGGTCAAAAGACTGTTGCATCTAATTGGTACATTACACAATATTTGTGTGAAGGGGACCTCTGTATCAGGGGTTTATTGCTTCACCACGACAATGTCTCGTCGCATACTGCTGCTGCAACGTTGAACTATTTGAAGGAAAAGAATATTGAAGTTATCGAGCATTCTCCTTATTCACCGGATCTAGCAATGTGCAAATTTTGGTTGACTTTTGATCTTAAAAATCTCTAAAAACTTGAAACTAAAGACAAAGACAACCCATGATCATGCTCATTTCACAATACTAATTCACCATAAAAAGAGGAAAGGGTGGAAAAGATCAATGATAGTATCCAGATTTCCCAAAGCCAGAAGATATCAGACGTTCTCCCAAAGTTCAACCCAGCAAACAGATCAGAAAGGAAACAGCAAAAGAGAAATAATTACTGAAACACCTGAAAAGAATAAGTTGATTGTGTTATTCTTCAATTTACGGAGTATGATGCTTCTTGTAACTTTTTTTCATTCTTTCGTCTCCACGTTACAATGCTGACATTGGCACACTTACCAAACATTACAAATTATAATTTAAAACAACACTATGCTACATCTCTCCTTTTACTCTAAAACGAAATCTTTCAAATAAACAGGTTGTTTCTTGAGACGTCTCCTATGACACAGTAAAGCATTTTCTGGAAAATCCCTTTTTGTTACAATGTGTTATTTGCCTATATCCTCTATATCTTCAAGATAAACTCTTTTATTAAGGAAATGATCAGATTGTTTATCTGTTACATAACAATCTTTATTCACAATTAGTTGGTAACATATAGGTTTTTGAACCTTGTAAAAGTTGGAAAGTGAGAGATTTCAAGGATACATTGCGAAAAGCTAAAAACACGAGTTAGTAATAACTAACAATCGGTCCGAAAGTAACCACTTTCCAACCTATCTCGGCGCCACTGCCGTATAAACTACACGTTTATGAAAATATTTCCGGTACAAGTGCTGACTTTTGACAGTTCAAAACTGATTTTATAGGTTACACTTACTATATAGATTTTGATTTTATAATAATAAAGATATGGTATTACACAATTTTGGACGAAAAAAAGTATGTAGGGAAAAATGTCACAACGGCATACATATGTTTAAAAAAAACTGTGTTTACTGCTCAAATCTGCATGGTCTTACCTAATACTATCCACGTTTTTAGTTTGTTGCAATATTTTTGTAGTATTAAATTATTATTTCTTTCAAAGTATAAAACAACCGAAAGTACCCATCATTGAGGTACTTTCGTCATATGGTTGGGGTACATTCAACAGGACATAAAAATAAAGAATTCGGTAATTTTGTTTATTGTTTTCACTTTACATTTAAATTGCTAAATCGGTAATTAAAGGTAAATATTGATGAGTTTCTTGCATTTCCAGTTTGAGTTGGTGGATGCAATCTGGCAACAATAGATGAAATATCTGCGTCACTGATGTCTTCCACCGTGGGAAAAATAAATGTGTGGCTGCAACCCTTTCTTCTCATAAATTTAACTGTGAAGGAGACTGGAGAATTAATTTGTTCAATCCGTCCTACGTAATGATTGCTGGTCGTCTTTGCCAAAAATTTTACGAGAACAAAGTCTCCAGTCTCAATTTCGCCTTCTAGTGCTAGCTTTAGGGTCAGAGATCAACTCCTCTAGACTGAGTCATGCAGAACATTTCACTTCAGTTGCAAGTTGAGTGCCTGAAGTTGAAGGCTGTTCAGGAGCGATTAAATAGACTTCAGAGGTACTTGGCCGTAACTTTAGATTATTATCTTCAGCAACAGTCACATTCTCAACTGAGATAGGTTTTTCAGGGATATCTGATCGCTGGTTTGTATTATTATCATCATGAGACAAATTATCTGCAATCAAGGGTCTATCAGTAACACTGCTTGCCACAAAATCATCATCAGTAAATATGAGTCTATCAACTGGCCATAAACCGGTTTTTTTGAAGGCATGTGTAATGTTTTTCAACGAAAATGAATTTTCATACGCTTATTTGCCAAATAGTCAGTGTTTCTAATGGTTATGGCTTGACCTGGATGTTCAATTCAATCATTAAAAGCGCTTGCAAGGTAAGACTTGAAGGGTGCGTAAATTCCGGCGTCTAAACGAGAGAAATATAATTCCATTTGATTTACAAAATCTGATGGATTGGACTCCGATATGCGACTCGTGATTGTCTATAAGCAACAAGATTTTGTTATTCGGAGAACAACGCGTGTGATTCACAATATGTTCCAAGACTTTTTGATAATAATTTTGCCGTCATCCAACCAGATTTATTCCTTGAGCAATAGAACCTGTTGGTGAGCCCTCAGTCAAATTAAGACGGGTTACGGAGTCTTGGAAATACAAATACTGGGGACACAGTTACGCCAACGGCACTGATAATGCCCACAAAGTGACCAATGCAACCCTCTCTGCAGAAAAAATTTGTCCTACTTGCTTTTTCCCTTTGTCAAAATCACAGTTGTGATCTCGGTTTCATCCAAATTCCATATATTTTCAGCACGTATTTTAAATTTTTCCAAGACGTCCACGTATTTTCCAAAAAAATCGTCTATTGCCGTTTTATTAAAGGCCATTGACCGACTTAAACTGGTAGTTTCGGTTTGCGCAGCGACAGGTCCTGATGCCTTTTCAGAAAGCTTAGTAGCCATTCTACCCCTGCAAGTCGACAGAATAGTAATTAAAAAAAATTTAGGGGATATCAAAGACAAACCTGCAATTTCATTAGTTTCCCAATTAACTGGAATCGTAGAATTTGGAACCGATTTCGCAAACTCATACGCTAAGGTCCTGATCTGCTTGTATGATAAACCATAGTGTAAATTTGAAGACTTTTTTATATAACTGCTTAGTTGCGTTTCTTCATCTCTTGTGAAGACTTGTTTGGCAATATATTTACTATCATATTTAGAGAATCCTTCTTCACTTTCGTTGGCAGAATCATTATTAATAAATTCTTCCACTGTTTTTTCTTAAGAAGAGTTTTAATTCGAGATTGCAATGTGGTTTTTTATTAGATATCTATTCTAAGGGCAATTTGTTGATATGAGAGCCTTTAAAGCATCTTGGGTGCTTACTTTTCCAATGATTAACGGATTTTCCTTATCATCTTTCATATTTGTACAAAATAAAATTGTCAATCTTTGTTTTGCAGCTTTTTAACCACTACATTTATCGTTTCTTAAAGAGAACGTTTTGTTTGGCATCGCAAGGTAAAAAAGTCCGGTCTCGTCAGCATTGTACACATTTTTGGGTGAATACTCTTTCAATATTACTGACAGCTTTGCTTTCCAAGTTTCAACAGTGTCCAGGTTAATATCAGCTGACTACCCGCAAATTGTTTTAAATGTTATGTTACGTCTTTGATAAAATTTCTCAAGCCACCCATTTGAAGCTTTAAAATCCGTCATTTTTAAATTTTCCGCAACTTCCAATGCTTTCTCTTTTATTGAAGGTCTATATATAGGGAAATTTTTATTCCTAGCTTTACAAAACTAATTGTAAACTACTCGATCAATTTCTAAACCTTCAGTACTAGGAAATTTTCTCTTCTGCTCTGTATTGGAACCTTCTTCAAATAGCTTTTCTAAATCACATTTTTTTAAATATCGTTAACTTGTGTTCTTCCAACACTAAATTTTTCATCCAACTTTCTAGCACTGGTATTGAACTTTTCACTTTCCACAATTATATCAATTTTCTTTAAGATACAAACGTTTTCTTTTTAGCGACATTGTAATTTTTCTGTGCGTCTATATGTAACAGCACTGTTGAACATACTAACTCAAACTATGTACGCAAAAATACGATTGTGAGCTTAATGAGCCTTTTAATTGCACTTGCTCTGTAATGACGGTCTGTTGTAAATAAAACAAATTATTTAAATCCGTTCTTAAATACCGGTAATTACTTAAGCCACACACAATAAAACAATTATATATTATGCACAACTTGAACGCTAAGCTGTTGTCTACTAATGACCTTACTTAAGAATAGCCGGAAATGGGAGGTAGAATTACATGTATTTTTTCAAGAAAGTTTACAAATAGGTGGACGTGGCCGTTATCGAGAGGTGGTCGCTATTAGGAGGGTCATTAATATGGATATTTCCGTATAATTGGTTTTTGACTTTGAAAACTTGGCCGGTTTTAGAGGTGGCGGCTTTTAAGAGGTGGCCGAAAATAGAGGTTTTACTGTATCTATATTTTCTTCTTTACTACGCCTTAATAAAGTTTTAGCAGTATTAACATCCTTCTCTGCCAATGTATTTCCGCTTGATGTTATATTCTTAAAATTCCAGTTTTCTGAAAGTGGTTGAGTTTAAAAGAAACAAAAGGCATATTATCTGCATGCACAATTTCTGGAATACCATATTGTGAAAATATTAAATCATTTTCTACAAAAATCAATTTTTTAATTCAAGATCTTAAGCCTTTTCACATGTTGCAAAAGATTTTGACCAACCATTTACAGCAATCTGTATTATTTTACATAGAATCGAATCTTTAGACGTTGCTCTTTTAATTTTTCAACAACTTCGCAAGATACATTTATTGAATGGACTATATTATTTAATGACTCGTTTGTAACTTGTTTAGTCGCTTATGATGAAGCTCTCCGAATAGCATCTGCAATTAAAATTTGATTTCCCGGTATCAAAACTTTCAGATCATAAATACTGAATTTCAGTTTAATTCTTTGTAATTGATTTGAGTGTGTTTTACATATATTTTTCTACATTAACGACACTAACGGTTTATGATCAGTTTGGTAAGGTTACACTCCTTCCATAAAGATATGAAACTTTTTTTTAAAAGAAAACAAAATAGCCAAAATTCTTTATCTATTTGTTCGTAGTTTATGCCACAATCTGTTAAACTTTTAGACGATACATACTGGATGACCATTTTGTAACAGAACACAAGCAATCGAATTTATTCTACTATCAGTTTGAATTACTATTTTGATTCAGGTTCATAATTATTTATCACAGGTACATTAGATATTAACATTTTTAATTCATTGAACACTTTACCATGTACTTTATTTTTCCAACAATATTCAACATTTTGCTTTAACAACAACCTTAAAGCATACGTGTTTTCGGCTAAATTATTTATAAAATTTCTTAAATAATTTAAAATACCTAAAACATTTGTAATTTTTTTGTCTAATGGTGTATCGTACTTTTTATCGCTTTTATTTTTCATCATCTGGTTTCATTTCACCATTACCAAACGTATGGTTATTCAATAAATTGTGAGTTTCAATTGTCTCAGCATATAGTAAGTAACAAATCATCTACATAAATGTTAACACCTCCTATATCTTCAAAATTTAAATCAAACGTGCAGTATTTCGAACTTTCTCCTTTTAAGGTGATTTGCCAAAATGAATCTAGTCCAAAACACTAAAATATTTTGCATTTTTAAATTACCTGTCATGTCCTCTAATTTGGGTATCTCAAAGTAATCCTTTACAATAGACTGATTTAGTAACTTAGAATCAAGGCATAAACGTAATTGATCATTAGGCTTTTCAACAATCACTAAACTATTTATTAATACATTCAACAGGTTGCTGTACTTTTGAAATTATACCTAAATTATATAATCTTTTTTAACTATTTTATTCCTATATACTATTCGAACATTCTTGTATTTGATCAGATCTTTTGATCAAGTTGAATTTTAAGTAACAATTAAGACTTAACATTGGAGTAAAATTATCCTCTACAATAACAAATTTAAAATGTTTAAAATGTGTCTTGTTCCTAACCATTACATTTAAATGAGCTTGTTCTAATACACTAATTTTCAAACGGTTATATGCTTTTAAGTTAACGTTTCTAGTTTATACTATATTTTAAAGAAATTTGATTTGGAGACTCTGCACAAATTGATTCAAACAAATTAGCAGGAATAAGATTGACATCTGATCCAGTATCTAACTTAAAATTAATAAATGTGTTTTCAATTTTAACTTTTTCGTACCATGAAATAGCTTTTTACACTACATCACTTACCGAAGCACAAACATATTCTTCATCGTCTTGTCCTTCTACATTCATTTCTTTTTACTTATCTTCTATTTAACTTAAATAGATATTTTCTTCAACAACTGCAAACACCTTTTGCATTGTTTCGTTTTTTGCTCATCACACTCGTCGATGGTGGATTTAGGATGCTGGTTTGTTTTCCGAGATACTTTCCATAGGAATCCCTTTGAACTGTTTTTGGTAGAAGGACAAGTTGCTTCCGCTATTCTTTCAAATAAATAATTTCACAATCTTGACTATGAACAACAACCCCACTCATGTTTAAACTACCTAACTCGTTGAAGTGATGAATTGAAAAATTGTGTGTTGTGTGTATACATACTGCACATTTGTGAAATAAATTCAGTATGTACTGGGTGACCCAATAAGACTGTTCCTCAGCCATATCTCGGGAACCGTTCGTCGTATGACTTTGGTGTAAAAAAAAAATTTAGATAAATCGGCCATGAAGAATCGCAGGGAAATATTTTCAAGTTTTAAAATGACCACCAGAAGCGTAACTGCCATCTTAAATTTTTAAATTGCATTTCTATAAATTTCGCATAACAAAGAAGAAATTGTTTTCACATTTGTAAAGAGAACCAGTTAATGTATCATTGTCGTAAAAACAAAAGTTCAGTTATTTCAAAACCAAGATGGCGGGAGGTGTTCAATTGTTTTTGCAATAACCTGCTTTAACTTCTTAACGGTTTCACCGATTTTAACAAATTTAGTATCGTTGAAAAGAGCATTCCTTAAGCAATAAGAATCAACCGCAGGGGAAGATAGCTATAAGATATGAAGAAAAAATGAAAGATAGAGAGGAAAACACAATATTGATTGAATGTTGGAAAGAGGTGAAGAGAAAGAGAATAGAACACGGACAGGATCAATGGAGAAGTTATTGCGAAAGGGTGGGTTATTTGATAGAAGAAGTGGGAGGAGAAACGAGGAAGGATGGAGTATGGAAGAGGAGATAGTAAGGAGAGATAAGGATACGCAGATGCAAGAAAGAAGGGAAAAGATAAGAGAAGGTAAATACTATGAAAGGTATGGAGAAATAATAACGGAGGGGAAAGCAAAATATTTAATGGAAAGGAAGAGTTTAAAAAGCTAACGAATAATAGCAAGGTTTGGGTGCGGTAACGAGGAAAGGAAAAACAAATATTGGAAAGAAGATGAATGGAGGAAATGCAGAATGTGTGGAAAAGGGTGGGAGAATTTGAGGCATATGATGGAGGATTGTGAGGAGATGAGAAAAGGGATAAGAGAAAGAAAGGTAATCCTAAGAGAAGATGGAGAAGGGGAGGATTGGATGAAGGAGGTGTTAGAGAGGAGGAAATTTTTAGATGGGTAGGTTTAAAGGGGGGGAGGGAGAAAGAAGAAAAGTTTAGTTATAGGTAAATAAATACTCGAATCATTTGTTAATTTTAAAAAGAACAAATAAATTATTTCTATTATTATCAAATAAACCGTAACACTCTATGATTCTGAGTAATTAAACATGAAAATGTACACCAATAATAATAATGATAATAATAATAGATACATAAACATAGTTTCATAATGTATATGCTTACATTTCAATTTAGCTTGCATTTGCACAATAGGTTACTGTAAGGTAACACAACAATAAGTAAAATGTTTAATGTACAACCAAAAACGTATAAATACTATGTTGGAAATAAATATCATTTTCCGAAACTCTGATCATCAAGCGTGAACAACAGGGTGAATTCAATCTTCAACCCAATCAGTCAAAGAAAGAGTTTGATCACCTGAAAACACCACCGGAGAATCTAGTAACGATTACTTTGGGCAGGGTTTAAATCTCCAAATCCATCGCATAACAAAATTTAAGTTGATTTGAGTTATCCCAGTATTTACAGAGTATGGGCTTATTGGACGGGGTAAAGTTAGGTACATTGTCTTCACCTTCTTATATAGTCGATATTTTATTTTTGAAAAAATGGTCGTCTCTCTGTTGCATTATTGCATTATAAAATGTGTAGTAATTTAACGTTTATTACTAATTATGTAAAAATCTAATAGAATTATCCGTAAAATAGAAGTACAAATGAAATACTTGTGCAATTGGTAAATTTTTACTCTAGCTAATGACGCCTCAAACTTGCTAAAACAAGTTACTTCAGTATGAACAAAACTAATTAGGTTTGGTCGAATTTTACATCCATTACAGCAAAATCGCGTTTTCTTTACATTTGCTTTGGAATTACCTCCTTAATAAAGTGTGGCCTAATTTTTTTTTATTCGAAGAGAGAAATTATTTATGTTAATAAATATATAAAAAATATAGTTAATTTAGGTGAATCCTTCTCCGCCAGGGGGGCTAGTTTTAACACCATGACCCAAATTAAAAAAAAATCAAAAAAATCAAATGGAATGATACGACTTTTTGTTTATGATAAAGTAGCTAAATAACATCGAAATAGGCCAGTGAAAACCATTTTTTCAAAATCTCGTTCCTAACCTCAAATATTGGGAAAATGAGAATAATGGATGTTTGAAGATTGAAGACCGCGCGGTAAATTTTCTAAAACTATTAAAAATTTAGCACAAAATGAATAAGATGATAAAGAGACATAAAGAGACAATTGTGAGTCTAAATAGAATTCATTTAGGTATTATTTAAAAAAAAAATATCATCAGAACATTCATGTTGCTCGAAGGGACTAAACGCATTTTGAACTTATTGTCACTTTAATATTACTCTCGTAATTCTAACCTTTAATTTAAAAGTTACCCTAAAACCTAAATAGGTATACTATATCCGAATTCAAATATGTTAGACCATCTATTTTGGAACCATTTACAACGATTCTTTGTAAAATTTGATGCCCCAAATCTAGTACTTTGCGTAAAGTTTTAAGCTGTTTTTTTGCAATATGGTGTGTGGTCTTGGAAAAAAGAAAGATAGTAGGTAGTGCAGTTCATATTTGCCAAAAATATAATATATTTGAAAATTAAAAGTATAAGGTATAACTTTTTAATCGCAATAATGAAAAACAAGGTAAGCCTTGGCTTGGTTTTAAAGTAAAGTAAAAACACCCTGTACTTTAGGCATTGGAAAATTAAACAAATGGAACACGATGCATTATAAAATGACAGTCGTAATTTTGTAAATTATTTTGTTGTGTTTACATTCAAAAGTGCAGTTTTTTGAATTTGTAATCTTTTTTAAAATGCCGATTTCTAACCAAGAAGCATTTAATTTGCTGGCAATCTATTTTCAATGTTTTCAAAATGGGATTATTGTTGCTCGCACCTTCTGTTTGCGCTATCCGAATCGACCGCGATACCATCGCCGCGTGTTTGTGCGTTTAGCCCAGGGCCTGTTAACAACGGGTAGCATCCGTACACCTGTCATGAATCGGAGAAATAGGCAAAATAACGAACAAAATGTTATTAATATCCTGGCATCTATAGAAACAATCCCCAAATTAGTACTAGAGAAATTTCTCGAGATTTGGGTATTCCTCAAAGTCCGGTTCATCGCATTATTCAAACCCAGAGGTATGTAAGATGTATACCTGTTTTTATAAAGTTTAATCTATTTCACACTCAAATTATAAACGCCCATGTTTTTTTTTACATTTTTTGCTACTTTAGGCTACACCCCTACCATATCAACTTACACCAAGGCCTTACTCCTCCGGATTTCGACCGAAGGATAGATTTTTGCCACTTGCTATTAAACATGGTAGCAGAAAATCCTCAATTTCTGTCAAATGTGTTGTGGACTGACGAAGCCATTTTCGGTAGTAATAAGCAATTGAACTTACATAATGCGCACTTTTGGGCCCGAAATAATCCGCGCTGGTTTGGAGAAGTCCAGCATCAAGGGAGATATAGTGTAAATGTTTGGTGTGGGATAATTGGAGGGCGGGTTGTTGGTCCGTTTATTTTGGACGGAGCATTAAATGGTCGAACATACCTACATTTCTTAGAAAATGTTGTTCCAATTTTAATGGATGATATTCCGCTGGACGTCTGTCAAAATATGTTTTCCAGAATGATGGTCTCCAAGGCAAGTTTTTGTAATGTTATTCGCCGTAAAATTGCTTCAGTATTTAACACAAAATCTTTGGATATTGCATTTGGAATAATTCTGTTTATAATTGCGCACATATTAAAACTTATTAAATATTTCAAGGTCTCCCGTCTTCAGATGTGCATCCAAAATAACGGAGGCCATTTTGAACACCTGGGTCGCCATTAAATCCTTTTTTTTTTCCTTTTTATGGGTTTTATTAAAAACGGTTCTTTTTAGAACCACAGACCATTTCATAAAAGAATTCCGTAAAGTAACTATATTATACCTACTAAAATCTTTGTAAATAGTTCCAAAATAGATGGTCTAACATATTCGAATTCGGATATAGTATACCTATTTAGGTTTTTAGGCTTATTTTTTAAATTATAGGTTAGAATTACGAGAGTAATATTAAAGTGACAATAAGTACAAAATGCGTTTAGTCCCTTTGAAGCAACATGAATGTTCTGATGATATATATTTTTTTAAATAATACCTAAATGAATTCTATTTAGACTCACAATTGTCTCCTTAACATTTTATTCATTTTGTGCTAAATTTTTAATAGTTTTAGAAAATTTACCGCGCGGTCCTCAATCTTCAAACATCCATTATTCTCATTTTCCCAATATTTGAGGTTAGGAACGAGATTTTGAAAAATTGTTTTCACTGGCCTATTTGGATGTTATTTGGCTACTTTATTATAAAGAAAAAGTCATATCATTCCATTTGATTTTTTTTGTTAATTTGGGTCATGGTGTCAAAACTAGCCCTGGCGGAAAAGGATTTAACTAAACTAACTATATTCTTATTGCTTAAGGAATGCTCTTTTTAACGATACCAAATATGTTAAAATCGGTCAAACCGTTAAGAAGTTAAAGCAGGTTATTGCAAAAAACAATTGAACACCCCCTGCCATCTTTGTTTTTGAAATAACTGAACTTTTGTTTTTAAGAAAATGATAGATAAACTGGTTCCCTTTACAAATGTGAAAAAAATTTTTTGTTTATTATGCGAAATTTATAGAAAATGCAATTTCAAAATTTAAGATGGCAGTTACGCCTCTGGTGGTCATTTTCAAAACTTGAAAATATTTTCCTGCGATTCTTCATGGCCGATTTACCTAATTTTTTTTACACCAAAGTCATACGACGAACGGTTCCCGAGATATGGCCGAGCAACGGTCTTATTGGGTCACCCGGTACATATGCAAATATAAAATTATAGTTTGAATTATTATTATTTTATCTGTAGTTGTAATTGACTTAAAATGAATTGCGTACAATTTCATTTGTAAGATTAAAGGAATGGAACACTAAACTGCAGCGTTTATTTAACAAACAGAAAAACACCAAAAACTGCACCAAAAAACTTTACTCGGACACGTGTTTCAATAGCTAGGCTATCATCATCACCGAACCGATGCTGCAGTAATTATAAGAAATAGAAATTCATTTTGAAATAAAAGGTGTCTACCTAATGTGAATTATGTATTACAATGGTATTACTTACGATGTAGCTTTCACACTTCTAATCTCTGCGGAATTGAATCGTTCGTCATTCTTAATAAAGTACGTCACCATAAACATATGTAAAAACGCCAGGTTGTTTGAACAGGCCTTCTGACTGTTATACACTTATAAACACCCGCTTTTAATTTTAATAAACACAAAGATGACCACAGAATCAAGCGTAAAACGTAAACAAACCACAATTTATACGAGTGTTGACGTCACGACCAATGGCAACGCGTTTAAAGAATAATTTTAAAAGGTGGCGTTTTAAATATTTTAAAAATGAAAGTATTTAATTCTGAACACATATATTTTTTTGTGGTACTGGTGTTTCCGTTTACGTTTATGACTGAACAATAAAGTATATTTTTGTTAAATATAAATTTAATGAAATAACCCAATAATGCACTAAAACTGATTTTAAAATTCCACGGCAGGATTTTTACAAAGATTTTTATAAGCCAATCGTTGATAAACGTTCTGAAGATGTTACACATATCGTGCATAATGTGTACGTTATAAATGATAGATACACCAATTCATTCCAAATTTACAAGGGAATTTTGCGGTTTTGATTGATATTGTTTCAGCAAATAAATGTCGCCATTGAAAACTTGTCTACATGAACGTCGCATTATGTATGATTAAAATTCAATTAAGAATAAGTAATATGATATGTAATTAAGACATAATTTTATAATTTTATCTTTGTACGACGAACTAAATGTAGCAATGACTTGTTAATAAATGTAATTGTAAATTAGCGTTGAGCGTAATGATTGTAAGATTGTATGAACTAATGACGCTACAAATTAGTCAATAAATAACGATGAAACATTTAATCCCTTAATAAGCTTATATTATCTGGCCTAATTTCTGCATTTTTATTTAATTTTCATAAATAATGTATGTAAATTTGGATAAAATTTTAAAAAAAATCACAAAGTTTGGGATTCCTTGTATACCTAAGTTGACAAAGAGATTTACTATGTTAAATTAAAATTAACGTATATCTTCTTTCTGGCACAATTCGAACACAATATAACAACATATTATGTTAGATAGAAAAAATAAGACAAATTGATGCGATAATAATGAGAAATCAAAGTGTATTTTACTAAAAAATAAGTAAAACAGGTTATTTTTTGTGAATTTGTATGTACTAACCAAATCGATTTTCATCTATTAAGGGCGTTCGTGGAAAAAAGGTTAATTTGGGTAGAAGTAATTGATTTTTCACAATAACAAGTTTAAAAACATTTGTGGTATTTTATTAAAAACTTTATTATCATTATAAGGCAATTGTTATAATAAAATCAATAATAATGTTATTAAAATTATATTTCCGGCGTAAATCATTGTAAGACTTTAACTATTTTTATTACAAATACGCTTTAAACACTTACATTACTACATAAAATTGTTCTCATTTATCTATCTAATAAAATATGTTGCAATATTGTGCTCAAATTTTGCTCGAAAATTTAAATGTCCGTGGGACAACACACATCTTATTAATAAGATGAGATTTGAGACGGTTTGGAAACTGAAAATTTTAACACCCTGTTTCTCACTTTTCAGCTTAAAATGTTTGTCTGGAGGCAAAATAATGAAACTTGGTGCGTAAATGTTTTTTATTACACTGAAAAACAAACGAAATAAAGAAAATTAAACAATAATATAAAAAGAACACAAAATAAAATTAGTAAACTTCCAGCTGACACTTTACTGTTCTACGATATACAGTTCTACGTAAAAGCAATCACGCATGAAAATTTCAGTCCTATAGTTTTACTCCTAAAAATTCAATTTCTTCTTGGGAAATCCTTCCAAGATCCTCTATAGAAACTCTTCGATTATGTCCTTTAAATTAACTTCCTGATGCCTCCGAACTATTTATGTTTTCTATTAATGACCTAATTCTAATTGTTTTCTTAACTTCTACCTGTACGACAGAAACTCCGCCTTCAGATTTAATTCTCAACGCGGAATCTCCCTAGTGCAGTTTCTACCAGTTTCATTTAGAGAGCCACAGAATTATTCTGCATTCTTGTCGTGTCTTCTAACAACCTACAAACTACCCTTGAGAAAGCTCGTACCCCGGTCATTTTGCCGCCGACGTAAAATTTTCCTCTCTTTCTATATTAGAGCTGCAAATGCGTTCCACAGTTCCAAGTCTTCCCATTACACTTGTGTTAGTCAATGATGTATAGCGTTTGTCTCTGTTTGTTGTTTCAGGTGAAATACTTGTTTTAACCAAATCGCTAGTATACCATATTATTATTATATTCTTTCATAATATTCTGTGAAAACTTGAAACAAATTAATTAAGTATACAACGTATTTCAGTTTCTATAATAATACAATTCCTACTAATAACATGCGACATAAATATAATACAAATACATTTTTTTAGCTCGTAAAACAGGTGGCTATGAGCAAGAAAAGCATGATTGCAAAAACTATGGGAGGAGGTATGTGCCGATGAAAAAGATTTTGTTGAGAAAACTGAGCAGAACACCAATTGTGAACACTCAGGCTAGACGAAGAAGATGATTGTTCTTCCTAGAATAACTTGCCTTGATAATTTTGTAGGCAAAAGTGGCATGCTATGGTGCAAACATCCATCAATAAAACGTGCTTTAAAAGCACAATCAACTAATCTTATACGTTTTCAGAAGGCCCATTGGTTCACGGAAAGTTATTTTCTTGACGAGGTTATAAAATTCATTGTTTTACCTATGACTTCGTTTGGGCAAACTTTACATGAGAAAGAGACGCAAGAGACACTGACGTTTTTTAAATAAATCCTTCGGATTTATGGGTTACAGATGGCAGTGGTTTAGAATATTTTAGATGTGTTATGTCGAGATTCAGTGCTTAATGCGGTGTATAAGATTCGGCAACACCCACGATTCAAAAGTTCGTTGAAGCAAAGACATACTAGCACCCATTCGAAATTTGTATGAATAATTTGTAACTAGTTGTCAACAAAATTATATAGTAAGACTAGATACACCAATAGACGAGATACTAGAATGTTTAAGGGAGTTGATTTAATATTCCATGATAGCAATAATATTTCAACCGTCGGGTTTAGCCCGATCAACATCTAATATTTTTGATACAATTTTATCACATACACTAGCCACAGGATATTTCAATGAGGAAGAGCCTGCATCATATCTGCCTTTTGCAAAGCATTTTTGGCTGACTTTTTTATGTCTTGGATGTCCTGTAAATTTTTTAGACTACATTTCTTTTGATATTGACATTAATTTTAAGCTCTTTATTAGAAATATAATTTGATACCATTTCCTGCTCTAACTGAGTTGTGTCATCAGTTTGACCTTGAGGGTTTTCTGTAGTGCGGACAGCTTTATCAGCCTGGATCTTTCCTTCAGTTTGGTTACCATCAACATCGACTTTGTCATGAACTTCAATTTCGTCATAAATTGGACGAAGCGTAACCCTTCAAACCAGTTTGTAATATTTTGGTCTTAACCAAGTACAAAACATTTTTTCAACATCTTGGTTGGCTTTTTCAACGGACTGAAAGTGTCTGGGCTTGTTATATACAATTTTTAGTTATACTGGTTGGTGCAACATAAACGGTACGGTACAGTAAAAACTTTTTTATATTGTTTACACCGCAATTATGAAGTGTTTATTGCCGTGTAATGAACAACATTCAAAGCACTTACTTTGTCGGTATATCGGTGATTTATCTATTATTTTGACCAGCTGCCGTTTCCCTTCTTCATTTTAGACAAATGCCTATGCGAATTTTTACACGAATTCCTATACATAAAGGTACGTTTACATCTGATATTTATTGTATGACATTTATGTAAATGTAAACTGTCACCGAATTTGTATCCGACATAAATATCATGCAATAAGTGTCTCAGACGTAAACGCACCTTAACTCTAGACGTACTTTTAGACAAATTCTTACACGTTTTCTAAACTGAATTTCTATACAAAAGTTGCTACACGACCTTTTCGAGGAGAATTCAACGTCAACAGTTCCGGCTACTTGCATAATCCATTCCACCTTTAACTCTGGGGATCATTTCAAAGCGCGGAGCCTTAATCAAACAAAATCCAACGAGATAATTCTGTTTTTATAGCAGTTTTAATTATTAGATTTCATATTTGCCTGTCGGTTTCTTGTTTTTTTTACGTATAGCGCTTATCGACAAACATTACAATACAATATTTAAAATATACCATACAAATAAATAGGTACATAAATATATAAATAAAATTGTGAATTCTCTTAACAAACAAATAAGTCAATAATTAAAATCAACATCCACATTTACTACTGTAACAGACTAATAATCATGCTGAAGCGGTCAATAGACGGTCATCATTCCACAACATGGAATTTATGGTTTACAGAAAGTGCAACCTAGGAAAGATTTGCATTACAAGAAATTGATTCTGGAACATTCCCCACAAACGAAATTGAAAAAATATCATGATGCTGATAACCGAATTAAACGTCTGGTAATAAATTACAATAACCTTAATGTAATCAAATATTTAAGAGGTATATCGCATCATTATTAATGGTCAATTGATTTCATATCTATTTAAATTTTTTATATAATAAAATACATAATATTGCGTTTTACTCTTCATTACCGAACTATGCGTTCAAACGTCCTGGCGTTCAAACAGCCTCGTCCAAATGGCGACATATAAACGGCTGTGTGCACACGTCCCATTCCGCCCACGTTAGAAACTTATCAGCTTTGTAAAAATACATACAGAGTATATTAAAATTGTGCAAATTTATTGTTGATAAAGATAATTATTTGATATTTAATAAATAAAGTCATTACTTTATAATAAGTTAGAACAATCGTGCGATTTACAACCAAGCCACGAAAGAACAACTCATGTACATTTGCTCTTATTATCAGCTCATCAGAGGTGTAACAATCATTGCTGTTACGTTAACTGTTTGGATTTCTTAGTTTATACACGAAATGCAAAGTTAAGACACATATTTTCATTATTATATAATTTTATGATATATTATAAAAAAGTTTGGGAAGTTTTTATTTGAACTGTTTTTCTAAAACAGTATATAACTTTTGTTTTAATTTTAGTCTTTAAAGTATTTTGCTATGATTATAAATGTCCTAAGAAAAACTTGTTTGCTTGATACAGTAATCTCTGAGATAGAATCGTAAATGTAGTCACTAGGATGGTGGATTGAGGGAGTCCAGGATTAATTTTCATATTGTCTAATTATATGTCGTGTTTAATTAAAGATGAAAGGTTATTGTTTAGAACTCAGTCAAGATACTGAAGAATATGGGTAAAGGAAAGGTGGAAAAAGGAAAGAAAGTGAGATTAAAATAAAATTTAAAAGTAGGAAAAACTATTTGTACGGTGTGTCGTATAATAACGATCGTTGAGGTAAATTAAAAAAGGGAATAAAAGAATCGGCCTTATCAAGGTCATTGAGCATACTATAAAACATACAACAAACTTGAGAGGAAAACTTGAAGAAGAAAAAAAAGTGAGAAAAGGGGTTACAAGAAAATCATAATATTAATTAATTTCATATTAATCATTAATTATCAAGTAAGAAGAAAACTGGTGAAAAAGATAATGGTAAGACAGAGCTACCAATAGAGGCGTACTTGAAAACACCAACAATGCACTAAAATTAAACGAACGTCAACAAGAAACAAAGAAAGATCACAGTGCTAGTGATGAGAATATAAATGCTGGTGGACAAGGGCAGTACCTTCTTCTCTGATAAATCCAAGGGTTATATCATCAAAATTAAGAGTTGATGTCATTCCCTGTGAATACATTAAATGTTAAAGTAGAGATAGCAAAAATCGACGAATAAAATAAGTAGAAAGTAAATAAATAGTGGACGTACAAGACGTGAATTAAAAGTGTGTAAAATAATACAACAAGTAAAAAAGAGTTAGTTAAGAATATAAAATAAAATTAAAATTAAAAATACTTACCGATCGATCTTCGTAGAGCATCGTACAATAAGTATAACTATTTAAAGTTCATAGTGTGAAAATTGATCAAGTGTTGTGACCCCAGAACTGAAATAAATAAAGCAAAACACAGATGCGACCATCAAATTTTTAAAGACGGATACTGGGTTATTAGAGAATAAGTGGAACATTAACAGTGGTCAAACTATAAGTTTTGCGACATCTAGTGTTGACTCTTGTTAGCGATCACGTACGCAAATGATTCGCAACTTTGTCGACGGGAATGTAAAAGTAGTTACATAAATCGATCCTTCGATAATTATAGCCAACATAAGTGTTAGCAAAAATAAAAGTTTCGAATCGCCTGCTGTAAGTTCGCAAGAGGTTGTACAATAGCAAACAAACACCAAGAATCACTCGACAGCTGTTTCGTCCTTTTTGGGAATCTTCATGAGTGAAAGAACTCGAGTGTTATAAACCTTCTAATGAACTGCCTGCAGTGATAATCACTTCCATTGAACACATGCACGAAGGAGTTCACCAGGTACGAGTACCCAAGATAACCTCAAAACTGCGGAGATAAACGTCTCCGTTAAACAAGAAAGAAAGGTTCATTCATATATCGAAGGTTAGTCATAAATAGTTGTAGTTTAGCTGTAAGATAATTGTTGTAACTTATTTAAACGATGAAATTATGTTCTAAACACGCACTTTAAGCTATCGCGACATGTTTAGCCGTAAAAATTATTGAGACCCATTCGGACTTTTAATTAAAACGTGTTGATGAAAAATATAATTTGTATCATAAAATATATAAAAAAAAAGTTTAATATGAGACAACAAATACAAATGTCTAGTGCGGTCCTAGCTCTGTAAGTGCGGTCGTACCTCTGCAATTAAGTGGGTTAGTTGCTAAGTAGGCACCTTCGGGTTCCACTCCCGGTGCAAACATGGAATTTTTTCTCTCACAAGGCAATGGTAAACCAACGAGAGTATACTTGCCTAGTAAACCTCTCAACTTAAGCCGTTCAGAATCGGCGTTAAACTGTAGGTCCCATGTATACGTGTCTAATGTCACGCACAACACACATACATGCGAGGGGTGTGCAATGTCCGGTAAAGGATATGGGACTTGAAGAAGTGTGGCCAGTGTTTTGTTTCAATAAGAAATAAGCTTTTAATATCCAACATTTTTACAAGTTACATTCATTTAATGACAAATAAGTCAAAAAAGAATAAAGCTAGCCGGCAAAACGAAGAAAAAAAAAGTTTAATTGATAAAAATATTTTGTACTTGCCATAATTTTAATCTTCACTTTATTAATTATGAAATCAGATCAATATTTATGTCATTCAAACGACTTTGGTGTACTTCATGTACACTCATGAAATTTAAAACTTGGACACAACAATTTCTGTAAACAAAAGTTTGCACATTGTGAAGCGGGCATAAGGGTATCATTTACAATTCTAACAGCAGGTAGTCTCAGCAGGGGTTATCTTATAGAAGGACTGTAGAATGAATCATTACACTAAGCACGTTTTAGAAAATAGGTAATTTACGTTGCTTACTTAATTTTTTTCTTTAAAGAATATATTTGAAGGTATCGCTAATTAAACACCATAGCTCGATTAATTATCGAATCAAAATTTTGTTTAGGAAATGTTTACAAAATAAAATTAGAAATAATTTTGATTTAAAAACGTCTACAAGCAATAACTTTTAAATTAAATCAAAAACTAAACATGGTTATTTGGGTTGACTGATTATTACTTATTTTTAAATAAATCTAACCTACTAATTATTGTAAGTTATTAAAAAAATCATTAAACTCTATTCATAATATTTAGTCCTTACAAAATGTATATTTTATGACGTTTCATTTTTTCTGTAGTTAATATAAAAGTGAAAATAAAAACTAAGGCAATTCTTATTGTCAACGTATATATTTAGTTTTTGACAAGAATTTATTACATAATTATAATTAAGATACCAAGTTATAGTTTAAAATTAAATGAAAACGTTTTTTTTTAAATAAAGGTATTACTATATAAATAAATATAAGAAATCAATAATGGGTGTGACCTCCATTATTATTGATACATTCTTGGAGGCGTCTGCTCATTGACGCTATCAAGGTATCAATATAATTAATATTAATCGTTTCCCATGCGGTATCAATGGCTGCAATTAGTGCATTACGGTTTACTGGTATAAAATTTGGCCCTTGTTGTCTTCGGATAACAGCAAGTATTCGAGCCCAAACATTTTCGATAATGTTAAAATCTGGGCTTTTGCTGGCCAGGGTAACAGCTCCAAGTTATTTGCTTGTATCCAGTTGCGCACAACCTGCGAAGTATAGGGTCATCATATCCCGATAGTTAATTATCGAATGTTCCAAGAAAATATGTGTAAATAGTAAATGGAATCTACTAACGTAACGTTAAGTCGTTAATTATAGTTACATAACTCTCCTTTCATAAGATATAGTTCATATTAATATGCTTATTGTAAAGCTTCGTACACACCTGAACAACAAACCGAGGAACAAACAGAACAACGAACCGAACGGCAATCGGAACATTAATTTGGACGGTGCTACGTACGAATTTTAGAACAGATTCGCAAGTCCTGATTGTTCCACGAACGGTTTGCGGCGTTCCCGCAACTTGTCGGTTTTTCTCCGACATCAAAGAAAATGCGCGCGAATGCGTTTGCAGGTTTGGACGAATCTAAACAAAACGGCGAACAAACTTATGCGGGAGAATTAAATTATTTATTTTTTGTCCTCCCTTTTGTGGGTTTGTTGTGTTTTAGGTAATATTATGGAGTTGACAGAAGAAAAATGTTTTAAATTAATCAGTGTTTAAGAATGCAAGAAAAAAATGATGTCCCTATTAGCATCATTTGGGCGGGAAATTTCCAAAATAAAAAAAGCGAAGTAAATTATAATTTTTACTCTTCTTTGTGCGTAAAAATTTGGTTGGCACTATCTTCTTGTTTTCCGCAATTTTCTCTTCTCAATAATAAATATATATGAACTGAAAACTACTGAAAATAATTATGGGAACAGCACAAACGTTCCGTTTGTTGTTCGGATTGTGGAAATCATAAAAGATCGTTTGTCGTTCTGTTTGACTTTCGGTTCGTTGTTATGTTTGTTGCTCGGTTTGTTGTTCAGGTGTGTACGAAGCTTTACAACTTAAGCAACAATTTTTGGCGAATAAAGATTAGTTTGTGATGTAATATTAGAAACACAAATTTATATCATATCAAATTTATGACAACTTAAAACCAAGAACGTGTATGTTATTGCTAAGAAATTATTAAGGAAAAGCGCAATTGCAGTGTAAATATTTATAATTAGATATTTTCGAAAGTTTATAAGTCCTCTATTGTAATCTTAATACTTAAAATAAAATCATGTCCATTAGCATTATAAGGAAATGGCTTTTACTTTATGAATAAGTTTCAATAACAATAGAATACCCTTGCTTGTTTAATTTACTTCCTTTGAGTCATATTGCTCTAAGGGTTGTTACATTGGTCATTTTGTAAACATTTCCTAAACAAAATTTTTATTCGATAATTAATCGAGCTATGGTGTTTAATTAGCGATACCTTCAAATATATTCTTTAAAGAAAAAAATAAGTAAGCAACGTAAATTACCTATTTTCTAAAACGTGCTTAGTGTAATGATTCATTCTACAGTCTTTCTATAAGATAACCCCTGCTGAGACTACCTGCCGTTAGAATTGTAAATGATACCCTTAAGCCCGCTTCACAATGTGCAAACTTTTGTTTACAGAAATTGTGGTGTCCAAGTTTTAAATTTCATGAGTGTACAAGTTGAATGCAATGCCTGTAGCATCACAGTGTGTTCAAAGGAGCGCGCGCACGACTTCATCTTAAAGGAGGGGGTAAACGGACCCGTGCTGATGCCTTAACTCCTTATTAAGGGTTATGGTTTAAATAAGTGTTTATTAGTATCGAAACCATGTGGCATTTTTCACCAAAACTTGTTTAATAGTTTAACGGTTTGTTTAATAATATACAAGAATACAATGTCGATATTGTTTAACTCCGGTAATGGGTTTTTGTATTATTTTGAAATTAACTAGGTGCGGGTTGAATTTTTGCAACATCTATGCGCAATTCCTAGCAGTTATTCAAACATAATATTGGGAATCCTGTATTTGTAATATAAACGTTCTACACGAAAATACAAGCATTGTTTTTCAGTGGCAGAATAAAATTTTAACAGTGAATTTTATCATTCAAAACCATAATTTTCGTTTGTAAAGATTTATAATTATTGTATCCTAATAAATAGATATGTTTTCAAACGTTTTCGTTTCATAAACTATCATAATTTTAATGATTACGTCTGCAATTAATAGAAACTGCTTGGTTTTCACTTTAAATATGTATTACAAATTTGAATTATAGTACTATATTTGAAGTATGTTTTTAAGATTAAATTGAAATCCACTAAAATAACCAAGTATTAACCACTACTGTAATCAAAATAAAAAGAGGTGTTAAAATTTTCGGTTTGGAAACCTTTGCAGGTCTCTCCGTCTTATTTATAAAAAGTGGAGTAAAAAAATCGAATACAACTTACATTATAGCTGGATTGTATTGCTCCAATTTAAAAGAGATGTCACACACCAAAAGCGATTAATTGAATGTAGGTAGATAAAGTTATAAACGTCTAAATAATTCATAAAGTTTACATCCTTTGAAAACTCACAATGCACCTGTTGATGAAACCTTTCAAATTTATAGATTTTCTTGCATTTGGTACAAAAATAAATAGAACGCTACATAATGGATAATTTTATTAATGATGAAAAGAAAATTCTTTATATAATATATGGAGATGTCATGTCCAGATAATGGAGATGCTGCTATCTCCCAAATTTGCAGTTTTAAGGGTTTCAACGTTCGTACGAAACCCTTTTAAAGCACCAGCTGATATTGATTGAATTTATGTTAAGTGAAGAGGTCGTAAGTATACTTATGAATGCACATAATGGCTTGTCAGCTTCTTGAGTTTTGTGACCCTTGAAATTTGCTCAGTCAACATGTCACTTGTTATTATTGACCAATGAATGATAATAAAATTAATTCATTTTCTTATTGATTTTGTACAGCGATTGATTCATTACGTATTCTGAATCTATTTTGGTGCAAATGATTGTTTTCCTTACTCAATTAGGTTGGTTAATTGTGATATGAAGCGGAAATGACTTGAGAGGTCATTACTATGTTATTAATATTTAAATTATTCTTAATACGTTAACCTTGTATAATTTAATAGCTTGAATAAGGTGAATGTAAAAGTGTACAACAAGGACGAAGCTAACACGTTGACTTATTTAGACACAGCGAAACTGTTTTTGTTTTTAATTTTAATTTAAGATAAAGTTCGAGTTTCTTAAAAAATTCGTTTAGGTTAAAACGTTCAAGTGATATAATATAGCGTGTTGTACGATTCGATAAGTCACAAAAATGTAGTAGATAACAAAGATGTTTCAAAGATCCACTAATTCCAGAAAGCGGTTGTTTAGCAGTGAACTATATTAATTAAAATATATACAATTTAGACCAGTATGTTGAATTAAAATCATCAATCATTTTTGTATTTTTATAGTGATTTCTCTTTGTTTTCTGGAGAAGGAGTTCTTGAATACCCTGTATATACAGGGCGTTTACGAAACACCTTAAAAGAAGTTGGTTTAACCCAAAGCGAGATATGGCTTTTTTAAATTTTATTTTTTTTAATTGAATGAGTATCTTGGCTAATCCATTTATTTTTCAAGGATTGTCCAAATGCTTACTAGTTTTTTCAATACGTCAATTTCTCTAACATGGAAAGAATCTAGTGACAACAAAATTAAACAAATGTTTGACAAATATATTAATTTTTCAATTTGTTTGTTTGTTTCATTTTGTTGTCATTAGATAGTTTAGGTGTGTGTTGATTATATTTAAGTAAAATCCAATGGCTCTTCGAACCAATAGTGAATATGTTGATATGATATTGGTGTATGGGTAAGCACGTCAAACTACTGCGGCTGCAAGTCGTTTATACGTCGAGCGGTTTCCTAATAGACAAAAGTTACTGAAGAAAAAAAATCCGTCTACAAGTACGAGAAAAATTTCTCACCAATAAGTAGGTGTTTCTAATCGAATTGTATGGCGAACGCTTCGTGAAAATCAATTGTACTCATTTAATGTACAAAAAGTGTATGCTTTACAACCTGAAGATCATCTTCCCCGTCTTCAATTTTGCTGATGGTTTTTGCAACAACATTATGAAATTCCAAACTTTTCATCTTTTGTGTTAGCTACTGATGAAGCGCAGTTTACTCGTAGTAGCATAAACAACTGCCATAATACTAGGGTGGCCGTTAATACGGACATGTTCAAATCGAATTTATTCCGACCCCTCATTCGATAGAAAAAAAATAGAAAAAAATTGTAAGCCGTCAATGTGTCTTTTATCTCAATTAGAACGCGTGCCTCTGGTGGTTTTTTATTTCTCCATTGATTAACCATTGGTTTTTCCTACTTTGTTCTTACTTAATGTTTTCAGCACATAGTAGGTCGTTAAAAGTTCCAAAAACCGTAGGGTCCAAAATGACAAAACAACAACAATATGTCATTTAACAGGTTTCAATCGCTTTGGTTGCATTTTTTAGATTATTTAGAATTTTTCAAATCTACATCGTGTTGTCGATCAAGTAGGGCTCCGTATTATCGGGCGTCGGTATAATTCCGCTCATCAATTGGGTCTGCTCAACGCCAATTCTAGCCTCAAAATTGACAAGCACCAGTAGTGAAATGTGTTCCAAATTCTTGTAATTGACATAAAACCATTAAGTTTACCATTATTGTTTTTAGACGGGCATTATCATGAACGAATCATCCAATCTGCTTATGTTACAACAAAATATTTTTTGATTGGTGAAGTTGATACTCAAATTTATGGGAATAAACTCCTCTCTAAATTACAAGCTTTGAAGGTTTTGTTTTTCAATCTCCGTTCACTACATTTGAGCTTACGGGAGTCTACTATTCTTGTTGCCAAAGAAATGGCAATTTTTTGGGATAAAGCTCGTCTGCCTACTAAAATGCTTTATCGGAGCGCTGATGTGGTTGAGGGTCTCTATGAAAAATAGAGGAAATTACAAAGAAATGCAGGCAAAGCATCAAATACTCCAAAAGAAGAAGAATTCACTTCTGAATTGCAAAATTTATTGATATTTCATCGGGAGACATACTAGAACACATCGGTGAAGAGCAGAAAGAGTTTTGTCCAATCAGAGGAAACCTGGTTCCGTTGGTTATATTGTCAATTTTCAATCCCACCACGATATCCAAGAAAGAGCACAGGCAGAAAAAGAAACAATTTTAAAACGACGATTACAAAAAAGTAAAGAGGACAAAGATCGATTGAGTAAGTACCTCATAAAAACACCGATCAATGCTTCGAAATGTGGTCAAAATATTAAAAAAGGATATGTAATATCAAAACATTAAGGTTACTCAATTTTTGTTAAGGTCAAATCGTGGAGTGGGAGTCCAGTGATGAAGGAACACCTCAAATTTTAAGCCAAAAAAGTAATGGGACCTATTTCAATATTTCAACGGAAGATTTTCAGAACGACTTTCCTGACCTTGCGCCAAACGGAGATGGCCCATCTGCCTCGAAGAAAAGTCGTGGAACTGTGAGCGTAATAAATGAGAAAGTAGCAGCCGTTTTGGATCAATGTCAATTGAGTGACCGAAAATCTGTACATTTAATTATTGCTATTGCTCAATCTCTAGGACAGGATGTAAATTCTTTAGTTGTTAACAGAACTTCGATTCACAATTACCGGGAGAAATTGCGTGAATGTAAAGCACAGAATATTAAAAAGGTGTTTAAAGATGCCGAGTTGAAGGCCACAGTTTTACATTGGGATGGAAAATTGCTGCAGAATTTCGTGAAGAGAGAAATATTGGATAGGTTACCAGTAGTTATCACCGATGGGAGTGAAGAACAAATGTTAGGAATACCAGAATTGAGTCGGGATCGGGAGCAGCCCAAGTGGATGCTATCCACAAAGTTCTAGATGACTGGGGGCTATGCGACAGGATAAAGGCCCTTTGCTGTGATACCACCGCAAGTATTCTTGGCCAATGGAAGGGCGCAGCTGTTTTGATGGAGAAGAGGTTAGAAAAGGAACTGCTATGGCTTCCTTGTCGCCATCATGTTTTTAAGTTGGTCTTAAGATGTGTATTCGAGTAAAAAATGTCGCCAACAAGCGGTCTCAGCGTGCCTTTATTTAAAAGGTTCAAGGAGGCCTGGTCACATTTAAACCTAACCGCATTTACTTGAGAATGAAAAGGTGCGAAAAGTCTTGGAAGATCGTGCAGAATACATTAATTCTTTCATCAAGGAGACAATGGTACGCGCTCAGCCCCGTGAAGATTATAGAGAACTTCTAGAACTGAGTCAAGTATTTCTAGGGTTCGTTCCAGCCCGTGGCATTAAATTGCGTCATCCTGGAACTGATCACCACGCTCGTTGGATGAGCAAAGCGATTTATTCTTTGAAAATATATTTATTTAGAGAGCAATTCAAACTAACTTCCAAAGACAAAACGGCACTGGCTGACGTATGCATTTTCATTTTGGAGATATACTTTGAAGCATGGTTCACTGTTCCTTTAGCCGTCAGAGCTCCCTATCATGATTTAGAATTTGTGAAGAAGCTCCATGAGTTTGCATCGATTGATCGCGTAATTTCCCAGGTGACACTGAAAAAATTTTCAAGTCACTTATGGTACTTGAGCCCAGAAGCAGCAGCTATAGCATTTTTTGATGACACACTATCAGATTAGATAAAAAGAAGGATGGTTTTGGAGTTAAATGCTGATGTAGATGACATCGATGACAGTTGCCCCAAACGCTTTCTGAGTAATCCAAAAGACATTTGCGCAATATTAACGAAAGAGATGGATCATTTCATAACACAGCAATCTCTGCGATTTTTTGAACGATTTGAAATTAGGACAAGTTTTCTCGATGTTGACCCGTCACGGTAGAATCAGGATGATGATTTTCAACGCGGTCTGAATATAGTAAAAAAATAAAAAATCGTTAATGATTGTGCGGAGAGAGCAGTGTGTCTAATGGAAAAATATAATAATATTCTGACGAGGAATGAAGACAAAAAGCAATTCATACTGCAAATTGTTAGTGAATATCAGAAAAAATTTCCTGATTCGAAAAAATCTACTGCTATGAAACAATTTGTATAAAAAATCTGGTAATTTTTGGAATTGAAATTTCAAAAGTTTGTAAAAAATTTCAAAATTAGTAAAATTTCCAACATTATGAATTTAGTAAAATTTTTATAAAGTTCAGTCCTTGGTAAAGTCATCCCTCGAATTGAACTCACTTCAATTTACCCCAATTTAAACTTGAAAACTACTGCGCATAAGTGAAATCCATACAATATTTTAAACTTCAGACAACATTGTAGTAAATAATAAAGAAAATGCAAACAAAGTCATTGAAACCTGTAAGATTACGATTTGTTGATGTTTTGTCATTTTCAACCCTCTTCAGACCAGAATATACAGACCAATTCTGAGCAGTCCAACAGATCTCAATTTTTTTTATATATTTGAATATCTGTTTTTGAATTTTCGGCGACCTATTATGTGCCGAAAATATTAAGCAAGAACAAAGTAGGAAAAACCAATGTGTAATCAATGCGGAAACGTATACCACCAGAGACACTCGTTCTTATTAAGATAGAAGATTATTTGACGGCTTAAATTTTTTTACAAATTTTTTCCTACGGAATGAGGGATCGGAATGAATTCGATTCAAACATGTCCATATTCACGGCCAGCCTACATAATACTCATATCTGGGCGATTGATAATCCACACGCTGTTTGTCGTAATCATTTCCAGGTCAGATCAATATAATTTTTTTGTTTGCACAATAATTTGCAAGAGCTATTGGAAGATGTGCCTTCGGATGTACGTAGACAAATGTGGTTTCTACATGATGGGGCACCCTCTCATTTTATTCGTCTAGTTCGGCAGTATTTGGACACTTCCTTTCCAAATAAATCGATTGGCCGAGGTGGTCTTATACCATGGCCTCCTCGGTCACCTGACCTTTCGCCGCTGGATTTTTATTTACGGGGCTTTATGAAGACGATAGTATACACGAACGACGAAATACTTGATCTTTAAGAGCTTCGAAATCGTGTTAAAGCATCTGCGACAACAATTCGACAGCAAAATTTAGGCATTTTAAGTTATGCCAATTCGTGGATACATCGAACCAGACTTTGTGTTTAACAACGGGGTGGTATCATTGAACATCTAAGATAATTATCCTTAAATTGTTTAAAAATAAAGACCCATATCTCGCTTATTATGCAACTTTCCTCAGGTGTTTTGGGTTAAATCAACTTCTTTTTAAGGTGGGTAATCACCTCTTAAAAATAATGTAAATATTTGGTAAACACCCTGTATATATATATGTATTTTTTAGTTTTTAATTGTTGGCTGACGTTCATAAAATGGTTTCACTAAATATAATTTTAAAGCATTAAGATGACTATTTTTCAAAAATTTATACATTTATTTTAACTTTATTAAAAACTTATCCGAGTGTCTATAACTGGTAGATAAATTATAAGACTTTTTGAAGGCACGCATGCAAGGACTTAATTAATAAAACAAGAAAACTCTAAATTTCTCACATCAACACGCTATTGTCTTATTACTTTTAACATTATTTACTGTCTGCACGATTTAACATGATATAAAAAGTTGCAGTCATAAATTTGAGTCGTGCTAGGAGTGCTCATAAATTCTAATAAAGCTTTTGCCTGAAATTCGATTTTTTAAGACTGATTAGTGCAATTGAAAATTATTAAAAGATACAATTACTTATGAATATTACAAATATTTATTATGACTAATTTCATCCACTTTATTTGTAGGTTAGAGAAAAATCGCTAGTTTTTTTAATGTTTTACTTAAGACCTTTGACTAGTCTCTAGAGTCCTCGGGAAACAAATTTTAAATAAAATTAAATTATAAAACTATCTGAAGTTACAAGAAATCTACCGTAACCATCCACCGGAAAGAGTAGAACGCTGGGCCGGCAAGGTAAAAAGTAAAGACGAGGTTGTACACAGTCAGTTTATTTGCATTTTCAGTACAACAAAATTGTTTAAATTTAAAATATTGAGGATATATAAACGTTGGGACCAGGAAAAACTATTAGTGCTCAGACCCGCGAAGATTGTTGTGTGGATATTCAGATATAAACAAAATAAATATCGGATCGATTACTGCTTTTATATACCTGTCAATAAAATTACTTAATGCGAACCATTTGCGTACGTGATCGCTAACACGAGTCGACACTAGGTGTAGCAAAACTTATAGTTTGAATATGATGTACCCTCCAGTAGGGAATATAGACAGCACGCATTTGTACAATAGTGTACTTTCACTCGAGTTCTCTCACTCCTGAAGAGTCCCAAAAGGACGAAACAGCTGTCGAGTGATTCTCGGTGTTTGTTTAGTATTATACAACTTACAGCAAGCGATTCGAGATTTTAATTTTTGCTAACACTTAGTTGGCTTATAATTTTTGAAGGACGGACTTATGTAACTGCTTTTATATACCTGTCGATAAAGATGCTTAACGCGAACCATCTGCGTACGTAAAAACTTATACTTAAAATAAATATATATGTAAAGTCTTAAGAAGTCGCTTAGAAACAAACCTACCCGTAGCTAGTTGTCGTAGTGTGGGATGCAGGAGAGTATCGAAAAACGTATGTGGAAAAATTTAGGATAGACGACACAAATATATCTTCAGCGTCTAAAGTTAAATCAGTTACACGTAGCGATACTCAACATAGAAATTGATCAAATTTAGTAATATTTAGCACAATTTTAACGGCCTGAACTAATGTATCATGCACAAATTCAACATTTAAATGAATAATAAATAAACCCAGGATTCACCGAAAGGCCCTTGAAGTTACAAACCGTAAATTAGATAACGTTTCATAAATGAATGACAACCGCATTAAAAAATAATAATACAAATCATAAAGAACAGTACGTAAATTTTAACCACTTAACTTATTGTATATCGACGACAGCTTCTTCAAAAGGGTTTATGCGTTTTCGGGCGTCGCGTTTTTCGAGATCATAAACCCTCTGTTTCGAGCGTACACCTTAGATGCAATAAAAGGTATTTGCAACACCTTCTCGTTTCGTGCGCTTTAAACTGATCATAATTAGATGAATAATTACGTCGGATAGAGATCCTACCCTAATTAAGAAGAAGAAAAAGATGATAATCATCCAAAAATACTAGGAAAAATATTACATAGATAGGTATGTACTACTATTTATTCAAATTTAATTATATACATTAGTTTTCTTAAAGTTTCGCCTAAGCTCACTTTAGTTTCACAAAATCGTCAACAGTCATATTTATACGATAGTCTAAGTCACAGTACTTTTTGCACGCTTTGGAGTGTTCATATTCAGCTCAGTTTGTTTCACAACAATATCGTAGTACTGTATTTCGTCACTAAGTATTTTAAGTAGTTCATATATATTTGATGCGCTTTTCCAACACGGTTATTCAGTCGATGATGCCATCCTTCTACCGAATTTGTAGTGCGGTGTCGCTCCTTGTAACACACCCATAGAAATCACTATCCTCAAGCCATTGCTCCACAAAATAATCACTGAACTTTACCAGCGCATCTTCCTGTGGGAGTTTTCCATAATAAGAAGCCATGCTTCAGGAATGTACTCTTGGTAAATGTGCCAGTGCTGCACACATACGAACATGTTCCCTGATTGTTGAATTTTCTTTGTAACTTGTAACCAAACCCAACTCTTGCACTTTTCGCCACAGGCATTGGTTGAAGGAAAGTTGCACCCTTGATTTTCACTTCCAAAAAGTTTGCTTCAGAGCGTTTATCGCTGCTCTTTCAAAGTCAATATGGACTTTTTCTGGCTTAAATTTCGAACTTTTTTCCAACAGTGTAAAAGTCTTCTATATGTGGCTTCCTTTCTGTCTGGTAAAAGTGCATAGATGGCTGAACAATCCTTGTACTAACATCACTGCTTCCCAAACCACGTTTATCAATTGGCGAACAGGGAACAACAGCTTTAAATGTCCCGTCCATAAAGAATTCTGAGCCTTGGGATAGAAGTCCCCTATCACTGCTAAAAACCAATATCCGATCTTCCTGCCTCGTCTATGAGCACAAGGTGTTGCATTGGCTCTGGAATTATGATTTCTTCTCGCTTCTTTGGTAAACATTTAACTCCCAAAGTTTTTTGTCTGGCTCTGTAAAATCTGTCTTTACGCTTGTAAGGTTGGTACTTCTACTACAAAGTCAAGTCCAGCGTCCTTAACTTGCATTAGCTCTTCGCGGTAGATCTTAGGAATTGGTAGCAACTCCTCGCGTGCACGCTTTTTCGCCTTATGAAGACATAAGTCCACATCATTTTTAGCTTCGTTCGGGACACATGTATGATTTTTCTCTTGAAGAACTTTAAAATTATTTGTTGTCAAAGGCCCTGGACATGACCGGTTCGTACAGATCCAGCGCATGGTCTCGTTCTTATTTATGCACTTTATTGAGAAACGATATCCGGAATATAAAATAGCCGGTTTGCCTCTTTTAGTATCAATCACTTTAACTTCCATTATGGCGATTTAAAAATTTGCACTGACGACGTTTATAACAGAAAAGCTTTTACAAAACTAAGGAATATGAAGATATTGTCACCCTTAAAAAAAATGGGTATTTAAAGGCTCGAAATAATTTAGAAACGTTATCAGCGGCTTAGAGTTTAACAATCGATAATTTATGCAAAACACATTAGGGGTAATTTGTAAAATCCAATATCGAGTAGGTATTATACCTGGCCTATAGTCGAAAATAAAGCAAGTAAATAGCTTATCTGTAAACAAGTAATAAGTGAATAGAATTTCTTGATTTTACAAATTACCCCTAATGTGTTTTGAATAAATTATCGATTGTTATTCTCTGCCGCTGATAACGTTTCTAAATTATTTCGGAGGCCACTATAAATACCCACCTGCTATTTTGACCCTAATTATAGTAGATACCTACCTAATTACCCACATTAATCGGATTATTTTGTGTACGCACGAAACGAGAGGAATAAATTCCATAATTTTTAATGCGCCCGAAACGAGAGGGTTACAGGTAGTTTTTAATCTCCGTACGAAACGCGTCGCCCGAAACAAGAAATCACCTCAAAAAGGTACGTCAAACATTACCACTCACGTCCCGATTAATATTAGATTGTGATTAGATGACGATCAGCCTTCTTAGTGTAACCCTAGGTATTAGCGGTGCCACAAGTCAAAGGTTCAAATAGCATGTACTTCTAAGTAAAATTTTTCCTTTAAGAAGCCACGTAGAAATTTTAGAAGTATCGGACCTACATCCTTCGGTGATTAGTATATGGTTTCACCCTGCAAGATAGTCGTCCAGTGATAGCGTTATTTTTGATCTTCCGGGTGCAAATAGACGTTCATCAAGCGTAGAGAAGTAACGAGTCATTCAAAATTCGTTGCACAACCTCAGGCACACATATTTATCGGAGATCAACGTCAAATCGTAAGTCTGTGAGCACTAATTTCTGAGACGGAAATAAACAAATTTCACACAGCACTGGTGTAGAAAATGTTCAGCTATTTACAAGGGCAAACCTGTCGTCAGGGGCAAATAGCGCAATAATTTTGGAGAAGATCCAAGGCTTAATGCGAAATGAACGGTGTGACTAAAAATTACCGTCGCAAAGTAGTGTTTTTGAATACTTTCAAAAAAATTTAAAACAGTAAGTGTATATCATAGATGCTTCTGAAGTTGACTTAAAAATCACGTATCAACGGCAAAAGATGTTTCAGAAATTATGATTTACAAGATTATCAAGGAAATCAATAAAGCACCAACTGATTCGGAAGCTAAAGAAGACGTCAATGTTTTTAAATCTCCAAAAAAGAAATCAAAAAAGGGGAAGTTTCCAATGACTGATACATGAGAAAGAACTACATCATATAATTAGGCCTATAATTTAAAAATTACCATAAAACAAACAACGAACAGGTAACTCTCTAAAAATTTGTTACAAAAACTAAAAGAAGATATTCACTAGCCAAAATTATAAAAATATGGGGTTTAAAATTGGTTTGGTCAAAAATAATGGAAAATTACTGCAAAAGAAGCCAAATTACGGATAATTTTTTTGAAAAAAATTAAAACGTACCCACAATGGCAATCGACCAATCATTTACATGAACTTCAAGCACCGGAGCTGCCCTTACAAGGGTATGACAGCGGTCAAAGAACGGAGACGATATTGTTAGTTTTTAACAAGGGAGATTTTTCAATGTAAAAGAAGGGTTCGCACTAAAGTACTTGTAAGACGTTGTGAGTGGAAATTTTATCCGTTAGAAATCGCACTGCAGACTTTGAGGTTAGACAGAAATCTACTTCGTGCGAGAACCAGTTTATAGAAATTAGAAGCGGCACTGCAGAGGTAGCGTAGAGAATCAAATCTAAAGGCCAGATCTCTTTAGTACCGGAAGAATGTTATAAAAATTAGGTGCGGTATTACAGAGTCCTGCGTTAAAAATGAAATCTAAAGACTGGTCTCTTTCATACGGTAAGTAAGTCGATTGTAAGTGGCGGTTAATAAGAGAATAATTCGGAGTCAGTTCTAGAGGATCTAGGAGGATAACTCAGTAAGGAATTGAATTGTAACTATAATTCTTATTTGTTATACACGCCATCTATTGACTTTCGTTACAAGTTCTTAAATCAAACAATAATAGTATTTAATGGTAGTTAACCTATACAAATGATTATTTTTTAAACTACAATTTTTGGTCGTAAACGTATAAACTACAATTGCAATTGCAAACCTACTAGTTGTTTTTGTTCACTCCCACTTCACCTAGAAGGGCTTTATAAGAGCATACTTAACTCTCCATTTGTTCTTACGCCGCGCGCGAATGGAACATTAAAAAGCGTTTGTTTTTTGTTGAGTAGTGAATACCAGTTTTCCAAATTTTAAATTTTGCCACCAATTAAGAAATTAGACAAGAGCGTCAGTAATATCATTCTGTGGATGTGGAAAAAGTTTCAGTCCAAAACAATTCGCTTTCACAGCCAGCTCTCGGTACTCAACAATGTTTAAAAACATAAAATAGCCTTTTTTTAAATAACAGTTTGTTTAGTTTATTATTTTCTTTCTAAAGACAAGTTTCTTTTTATTTATTTTTTATTAAAAAAGGAGAAAGTAATTTTTGAGAAAAAATATTTCTTGCCTGTTTTTACTTTAAAGGTTATTTTTTCTTATATCATGAATGGTTTCTAATTAATTTTAGTTACCTTATTAAAATTCATACACCGATAAAAAGCTTCACTAAATCATTCTTGTTTATTTTATACAAAACAATATCATTTATTTTAAAACATTTTAGGCTTCTGCGGTTACAGTGTGCAGTATTATGTTACGCCGTCTGTTAAGTTTTCAATTTTTCAGTATTATACCATTCAAACCTATTCAATGTCATCTTATTTTTATCAAACAAACATTTTATATTCGTTTAATTTTCTGTTGAACTGAGTAAGTACAAAACTGAATGATATAAACTGTGAAAGCAAAGACCGTACGGTCCAAGTAAAATAAATGTGAAAAATATTTTTGCTACGGTTTGGTCTACACTATTGTATTTCTACCATTAATACCTTATTGTTGAAAAATGTCCATTATTTGCAATTTTTATTAAAAATTTAAAAGTGCTATCACAAATGTAAAATTCTAGTCTAATGTTTTTCATAACCAGGCAAATGTTCTAATTATTATGTAATAAGTTATTTAAATTAACAATACGTTTTTAGTTAAGGTTCTCTACTCTAACCTTCATATAAATTTGAAGGATAGTAAGCCCTGAAAGAAAATTGTTAATATGCAGGGAGTAAAGTAGCTTATTAATTTTTTATGTTACTAGTTTTTTTATTAATTTTTTTAATTTGCTAAGATAGTAGGGTTCTTCTGGGCCCTTTATTAATGAAAGACTAACATTTGGCTAACACGAGTTATCAGCTTCTTCAGAGGTCCATCATTTTCCAATATTGGACATAGACTGATGATTTCTATTTCAGAAGTTGTGTTTAATCTGGTTTTTACGGATCGGGGTATTGCCGGTCTAATGTGGATTTTGTAAGTTGCAGTTCTGGTGTTGTTGAGGGTCGGATTCCAGCTCTGACTGAACCTCAGGGTTTGTTCCTGAAGCTCAACCAGACCAGGAAAGTTTTTCTATGCAGTGTTCCATAGTTTTTCTACGGTTGATAGACGGCTTGACATCTAGATCGGTGTTTTGCAAGATTCTGTATCTTTGTTGCTGTTGGAATGCAGTCTATCTCTTGACCCAATAGTTCTTGTTGGCGAGCGAATGCATCAATTTTTTTGTGTTTCTATGTTGAAGTGCCACTGTTTTTTTTCTCGAAGGACCAAATGTAAATGTACGTTTAAACAAAGATTGAGAGAGTCACCTACCCCAATAACTAATATTTAAAGAATATCAGGTTCTGTGACAGGAGGTAGTTGAACAAACTGGTTGAATAGAATAATATCCAAATTGAGTATTAATAGACTTTCGATTGTAATATTAAGCATTTTAACAATTAACGTAAAGTATGATACTTGTTTGTAATGATGGTATTGTTGTGTAATGTAGATAGAAAATTAATATTCATAACGAAGGAAAAAATGAACATATTGGTAACACTCTGTAAAACATTCGGTTTAAACAAGGTCATTTATCATATACGTTGAATGAATAAATGTAAGGATGATTAATACGACTTATTCATTAATTCACCAGTTTTAGAAACGCTGAGTTTATTACTAGAAAAATTAAGCACAGTGCTATGACGCATAAACAACAGTTAATAAAGCATAGTATAATAACTTTTTATATTATTGTTCTCGTCACTCATTATAGTATGTAGTTGTATACTAACACCATAATCTTTGTAATTTCAATCTCAACTTAAACTTTATTCAAATGCACACCAGCTGTAGGTCAGCATAATAAAACTAAATAACGATGGAAAACTTTATTAGTTAAATTTAAAGTTTCTTTTGTATCCACAAAGGTAAATCTGCGCTATTAAAACTTGAAAGAGTTTCAAGAACATTTTAACGAACTTGTTTGAAAAATATTACGGGTAGAATAATAATTTTTGTATAGAAAATAAAAATGTTCCTTTGCAATGCGTTAACATACTCATTAAGGGTTGTTTGCAATTGCGGGTAAAAATAATAACTCTAAATAATTTAAAACTAAAAGGGTGTGAGATGGCTTTAGAAAATCTAGAATGGGAAATCAAATATCATGTTTCTGCAAATTTGCAATTCAAACAAAAATAAATCACAATTATACTGACAACGTGAGCATACAGTAACACAGCTAACGAACAATTCCTAATGCTGCTGTAGAAGTCCATATTCCTTAGATGACTGATGATACCCAAGTATAAGTACTGAACGAAATCCTTCAGGTGTTTGGTAACATCTAAGACTGTTTGGAATGTTCTTTATGACCATTTATTTATTTATTTATTTATTTATTTATTTAAATACAGCCACACCACAGCAAAAGCCAATTATGGGCGGGAACAGCAAAATACAAAATTAAAACGAATCGGATAATATAAACGTAAAAGTAATTAGACGTAGGTAATACAGATATAATCCAAAACAAATAAAAGTAGTAACGTTAACGTTAAGTTAAACAAAGTAAATAATGTAAATCGATCAACCAACTAGGGAGTCGCTACAAAATGATTTTATCGCGGATATGGACGTATGAAAAATATCAAATTTACGTAGAGCACTGCTGCTGCATACAGAAAAAATAGGAGATGACTCCAACACACGCGTACGGGGAGTGGGTAGGTAGAAAGTGGTAGGAAAACGAGACCCAGGTCGAGGAACGGAAAAAGATAATTTTGCCGACAATTCAGGACAATCGACAAGGTAATGAATAAGTTTGTATAGAAAGAGAAGAGAAAAGGTGGTGCGACGACTACTTAAATCGGAAAGGTTGAATCTAGCCAAAAGATCAGATTGCGGAAACCTCTAGGAGGGTAAATTCCATTAACGTGAAAAGCAAGAAATTTTAAGAATTTGCGTTGAATGTTCTCCAGAGCGTGGATATGAGCCTGATACGTAGGGTTCCAGACTACCGAGTCATACTCCAGTCGAGTTCGAATGAGAGTTCTGTACAGCAAGAGAGGTAAGTCAGCGCTTAAAAATCTCTAGAGTTTCTGATAATAAAACCAAGAGTTTTAAGTGAAGATGAAACAATAGATCGAATGTGCGAACTAAAGGACAGAGACGATTCTAAAGTGACATCCAGATCTTTAAAAGCGCTAGAGCGAGTAATGGAGACGTCGGAAAAAGAATAGTTAAAAAGAATTGGGCACTTTGCTTTGGTATAAGAAACGATGTGACATTTAGAAACGTTCAGATCTAAGTGGTTAGACCGACACCATTTATCAAAAGATCAAGCCTTTTCTGAAGCACAAGAGCATCAGACATATTACGTATAACCTGAAATATCTTCATGTCATCCGCATACAGTAGGCAATGATAATCGAGAGTAGGTGCGACATCATTGATAAAGATATTGAATAATAGGGGCCAAGAACAGAGCCTTGGGGTACGCCCGAAGGGACACTTGAGACACGCGACACGCGACCGGAAGCCAAGCAGCTCAACAAATTGGGTTCTATCAGATAAATAACTCTTGAGTAATTGTACTAAGTTGTTACTCAAACCAAAAGCGTGTAGCTTCGAAATAAGAATCTCAT
The DNA here is from genome assembly GCA_030710515.1 of Abscondita cerata. Lineage (NCBI taxonomy): Eukaryota > Metazoa > Arthropoda > Insecta > Coleoptera > Lampyridae > Abscondita > Abscondita cerata. Next base: position 437,472 of record JALBCR010002322.1, on the reverse strand, counting down.
GGTTCAACCGATCGAAAGCCTTACTAAAATCGGTATACACAACGTCGACCTGGAAACCAGAATCCAAGGATTCAGCAAGAAACTGGTGCATAACAGTTAAATTGGTAATTGTGGAACGCCCTCTAATAAAGCCGTGTTGACAGCTGTGAAGCTTTTGGGAGATCTTAGAAGCGATGTGGTTATATAAGCAAAATTCGAAAAGTTTTGAGAAGTTACAGAGAAGCGCGATGGGGCGATAGTTAATAACATTGTATCATTCGCCTTTTTTATGAACGGGAACAATTCGAGCAGATTTCCAATCAACAGGAAAGCGTCTGTGTTGAAGGATCAGATTGAATATGTGAAGTAACGGCGTCGACAGCACAGAAATGCAATCTCGCAAAAAGAAGGCAGGGATGAGATCAGTGCCTGCGGTAAGTGTGGGTTTAATCTTTTTATAGCGAAAAGCAGATTAGACTCGACGAAATGTTTAGGCAGAGAGATCACGTCAACAACCTTATGTTGAGGTACAAAAAGTGGTGAGCATGTACGTCGCTAAAGCAGCTACTAAAATAAGAAGCAAAAAGTTGACAACATCATTTTGGCCGTCACTGTGAGTACCAAGGTAAGTCATATTAGAAGGTATACCGGAGGAATTGCGGAGTAGATTAATGTAAGACCAGAAATGATTAGGGTTAGACCTAATATCGGTCTCAATACGTCTCAAGAAGCATTTATGAGAAGTCTGAATATCAGTCTTTATATTTCTGCGCAGCATTCTAAACCGATGAAGAGAAATAGGGTCATTAGATGATTTATAATTCCGCCAGAGAGAGTACTTCAGCTTGATATCAGAGATTATAGCATTAGAAAACCATGGCGGATATTTTGTTCTGGATTTCGGAGAGGACTTAGGGATAAACGCATTGAATGAGTTATAGATAACAGAATATAGTTTCTGTAAAGAAACCGTGTCATGTACAGACAGTGCAAGTTCTTTCAGATGACGAATGAATACAAGGATCGTAATTTTCACAACAGCGTTCGTCTTACGATGAATACTAATACACAGTCATGGTCGTACGCGAAAAATAAAACATTTGCTACAATGTTTGGGTCAGAATAGTTGACCCAACCTGTTGGGACGTGTGTTTTTCACCAAAACTTAATGGTCAGTATTGTAGGCAGTTTTTAGAAGAAGATCTAGAAACTTCGCTGGATGAAGTTCTATTGCAAATATGCCAACATTAATAGTTCATGCAAGACTGGGCTCTTGCACATTTTAGAGTTACAACCTATCGAGCATGGTTTTTAATAGAGATCTAAAACCCCTACTCAAATTCGGATGAAGGGATTTCGTCCAAGGGATCTCAATGTCTTTGGTAGTTGGCTTTCTGGATGACTGGCTACATTTATAACGACCTTTTTGTTTGTTCTGTGTGCTTACTCTGTTTTCCTTAAGATTTAAACTAGCTTTTATGATTCACATCGTCCATACTAGAACCCTGATTAAGCTTTGATTGAATTTCGAATTTTTTTGTTTCCTTTTTGGGTTTTTAGCTTTTCTCTCCTTCTTTTCTGGGGTCTATTGGTCTTTGGTTTTAGCCAAAATTTTTGTTTCTTGTGTGATTTGTATGCGAGTTTGCCACTATTCCATATCTGTTGGTTCTTGGCGAAAAGAACTTTTAGTTATTGTTCAACCAAACACTAACCCAGCTAGATGTTTTTATTTGACTTCTTTTTTGGGCTCTTGCAGAGCCTTTCCACGGAACATTAGTTTTGCGAAACTGAGCTAGTACTAATTCTCAACCGCACACTAACCAAAATAAATAACTTGGCAGCAGCAGCCGAAATAGAACTGGCCCCAACAAAAAGTTCAACGGTGCTGTTGACGGGGAAAAAGAGAGTGGGAGAAGCCATCTTTACACTTGATGGATTTAACATCAGACCTAAGGACAGAGTGAAATACTTAGGAGAACCAATAGATAAAGGGATAACGTTTAATGCACGTGTAACTAGCAAAAGAAAACTAATCTCATCGGTGATCTGCGTATTATAAATGGGTAGAGCTGTAGCAAAAAATACAATGCTAGTCATTGCAAACATAATACCATTGGAAATGCGAGCCACCGAGGGAGCAAACATCAAGTGGATAAAAAAGAAGAGCGCACACGGACAATGAAGAAATTGCAAGAAAACTGAAAGAGATGCACAAAAGCAAAATGGACCCATAAATTAATCAGCAATATCATCCCATGGATCCAAAGATAACATGGAGAGCTTTCGTTTCATCTCGCTCATTTTCTAACGAGACACGGTTGTTTTAGAAAATGAATGTGTACCATAAAGAAAAAGAATGTTCACTATGCGCCTATTGTGGATGTGAAGATGATGCAGAATATACGTTTTTCGATTGCCCCCGATGAGCCAATTTCCGTAAAATCTTTGCAACAAGAACACCGGAAAATATAATACAATATATTGAAATGATATAGGGTGATGGGGTATTAATGGGTGCAATTAAAATTTGTTTAAAAAGGAAATTCACGTTGGGTCGCAATGAAACTTTGAATTTTTACTAGTAGTAAAATCACCCCTAATCAATTTACCTGGCTAGCTCTTAACTCACTTGTTTATTTAACGTGTACAGCCTCCTTTCTCCCACAGATCGGCTAAAATAAAACAGCTGACTGACCACAAAAATTTTATATTTATTAATTTGTTCTCCGCCGCTACTGTTGACAATCCAAATATTTCGCGGTATATTTAAACTACGGTACGCCCCCACTTTTCTACCCAGTATTGTAGTACGCAAAAATCAGTTTACGCGCGTAACCAGTGGTGCGAACTACGACGCAGTGAACTTACATCTAATGGCTATTATCTAACAAATACAAGGCATTTAGGGACTTAAAACTAATTACAATTATGCTCTGACCTTCTTAGGATAACTCAGGTATGTTCGCCGATCTGCTCAGTCTCTTGTACTTGTTGTCGTAATTCTTTTTCAGCTACGATTCCGACTATGACGATGTCTCTATTGTTCTCCAGGCTTCCTCACGGGCTGGTGAAATTATCGCTGCACCACGTGCTAACTACTCTCGCTACTTTGGTAAGTTTATTTCTTTTTTCTTTTAACTTCGCGTACTCCGATTTCTCTTTACTTTTTTTTAGTTCACGAATCTTACACTGCATTTAATTACTGCACACTACCATATTACTCTCATCCCTGGAACTGCACATCAGGGGAACTTCAACGACTTCAACTTCAGCTTAATCCTCATCAACTTCGGAATGTTACTTCGAAGCACTAACTATTTTTTTTATAAAATTAAGCGCTGCCTTTGCATGCACTCACGCCTACGACTAATCGAAGAAGGGACGCTCAAATTGATGGTACTCTTATTTATATTCATTGCTCCAGGAGAGTTAAAAAGACCAACGCCGTCTTGTACAGTTGTATACCGCACGTGAGTATACACCTCTGATGAGCTCATAATAAGAGCGAAATGCTGCATTAGGTGTTCTTTCGTGCGTGTATGCTTCTCTACAAGTTATCTTGGCTTTATCGACTGACGTGTTGTTTTAAGCATTAAAACCATCGCTTAGATGACGCCGTGCACTTTATCGCACACAAGTCTTTACAGTTAACTGTTGGCATTTACTTATTTATAATCTTTGCATAGCCTGTTTGGATCCTTTATCAATTTTCGCGTCTTTATGAAAATTTTCCCCGCCTCTACCGGGCTTTTCTGCAACTAATTATAATTTTATTTTCATCTTCCTTATCATACTCCGGCTCATACGACGCCTCTTCCTCTTCTGATAACAATGATATGCGGCACTTATACCCAATAATGTCACATAACTTCACAATTTGCACTTTTCCTTAACCTATAATTTTGAGGTTAAGTTGTAATCAATTTTTAGTGTTTTTAAAACGGCGCACTCATATTCAATCCTTTTAAGCTGCTAACACACAGATTCCTTGGCATAAAACATACCTAATGTACATGTTTTGTGCATGCTCACATAATCTATTCTTACACAATTTCAAGTCATCGAAACATCCTTCCGAACTTGGACCTATCTTATCTGACATGGATGAACATACGCTTACGATTTTACCTAGCTATCATAGCAATTACATCTTAATGACTATAAACAAATGATATCAGCTTGCCCTAAATGACAATTTTAACAGCATTTCATCTAATCGGCAAGGTCCCCCCTTCTTGGGTAAGTATTCTTAAATCTAACAAATTGATTGCATTTTAATTTTCAGGGTCGGTTGAGAACAACTATTGGGACAATTTCCTCTACATGAAGGCATGAATTACATCTTTTGTCATCCGATCTGCTTAATCAAGAATGCTGTACAAAAGTATTCTTCGCAATATGTTAGACAAAGAAAAAAACTGTGAGGAAGTAAAAATTCTCACCACTGAAGAAAAAGAGTATTTGCTCGCGGAGGTCGCTCCTAGGGATGCATGAGGAGTAATATCTAATTCTATTTGTACATCGAAATTTTAACCTATTTACAGATTATTATTTATTATGCCTACAATTAAGCAACACAAACAAATGCTAAACCATGCTAAACAATGGTACAGCTGAATACCTAATACTTATTAAAGTTAAAGGAAAAACATCAGCAGTCAAAATAGTAAATATACATTATGTATTTAGTTATACTGCCGCTTGTAGATGTAGGACATGCACCGCCAATGACAACAAATACAAAAAGATGCATTAATCAGTTTTGGTAGTACTTACCCAATAAAGAAAACAGTAAATTTTGACAACGCTCAAAAGACACAACCAATAGAATCCTGGAAAATAATATTATATTGTAAAACCAGTGTTACAATGACGAGTATTGTAATGTGAGTAAGTTTGCTTTAACGATCGGCGAAGCGGCGAGTTAAGCAATAGACGAGCATTTCAAATAGTCATTGTAACACATGTTTTTCATACTACTTTCTCTATTTCGCTTTAATGTGCTTTTATTTACTGATAAAAATTGTAATATGTAGCAGCGATTTTTGTATATACATTTTTAGGTTGGTAACACTTGCCTGCTATGTAATTTGAAATTTAAAATTTTGACATTAGATTTTTCTGTGACATTAGTTAATTGTTGTTCAAAGATTATTGTTAATTAGGTAGGTACGCAACAAAAGTTATTTATTTTTAATATGTAAGTATAAAATTAATGTCGCTTTTTCTTGAAACTTTATCCTTGTTCGCAAGAATGGATTCTATTCACAATTTGGACGAATTTTCCTGCACTTCTCCCGAGTAACGTGAAATTACCAATAACGCAATTCAAATATTGTTACCGACTAAATCTAAACCTAAATACGAAAAAGAATATCAAAATTTTTGTACTTGGTGTAAAGAAAATAACGTGACCAATATCAGCGAAAATATTGTATTACCATACTTTGAAATAATAGGCAAAACAAAAAAGTCTCTCGATTAATAAAAATATTGACATTTCTAAATATTTAAAAGCAATTGCTTTGAAAAGGAAATCCGAAAATTATCAACCAAAAAAATCAAGTATTTTACAGTATGATGATATCATTAAATTTCTTAACGAGGCTGAGGATTATACTTTCTTGGCAATGAAGGTAATGTCCTACGTTATATTTTAAGTAACAAATTTAAAATTTACTTCTATTTAGGCTATATTAATCATGGGGTACTGTGGAGCTTGTAGGCGGGATGAGCTGACTCGTATGACGATGAAGAATGTGCAGCTCAATTCTGATGTAATTCAGGTCACTATTTATGCAGAGAAAACTAACACATCTTGTCTATTTGTTATTACGGAAGATTCTTGGATTGCCCCCCTTAGAAAATATATTCAATTAAGACCGTCCCATACTTCACACGACAGATTTTTTTTAACTTACCGTAGAGGTCGATGTACTGTTTCACCAATAGGTATTAATAAGAATGGTGAAGTACCTAAAAATATAGCAAAATTCTTGAAGCTATCTAATTATGAAACATACTGGCCACTGTTTTCGTCGCTCTTCTGCATATCATCTTGCAAATCAAGGAGGCGATTTACTTACGATTAATAAACATGGGGGCTGGAAGTCATCGGCAATTGCAGAGGAATATATCGAATCTTCTTTAAAGAAAAAAAGTGAAGTGGCGCAAGTACTGTCAAGCCAGTATCAGCCGGTTGCTTCCACTTCAACTGCAGTAAGCCGTTCAGAAATGTCGATCCCAAATCAAAAAAGAATTGATGTTGAAAGAACTGGAACAGATGGGACGGTAATTATCAACGAAAGTATGCTCTCTGCTCAGAACGTACCTCCTATTTCTATTTCTGCAAGTGATGGTGCTGTCGTAACAATTAAAGTATATAACAATTGCACTATAAACCATGACTAGGTTATTGTAAACTATTTATGTTATTTTTTTTATTGTTCATTATGTTATTTTAGAGGTCAAGTTCAAATTGGTTGTTCACCTTTTATGTTTGATTTATTTTATGTGTAAAACTATTATAGATTTATGTAATTAAAAGAAGTTACCTGAATACCGTAATTTGTATAGAGTTTAATAGTGTATTAATCCGAATGTATAATCGAATGCAAAGAGTATAAAGCATGACACGCATTGAGGTTAGATGTTACAATTCGTTGATCTGAAACCACAACTAGTACTTATTACCAACGTTGCACATAAAAATTACTTTGTGATACTGTTTTTTGACAAAACAGATTCACAAAATATTCATTGTACAAAATTAATCAAGTTTGATTGAATAATATGTACAAAACTACAGAGAAACGGTATAAAACGGAACGCAGCAGTAACGTAAAACAATAAAAGAATATACGAGGATGTATTGATATCTAGTTAGCCTAGACCAGTTCCTTGCATAAACAAAATATTGCGTTACCATTGCAACGAACATTAACTTATTAGAAGTGTCAGTGTAAAGTTTGACGTCAAAAAAGTAAACCAGAGTCACGCAATAAATTAAATGAAAAAGATGTCCACCGAAATTGTGAAAACCAAAAAATTGGAGTATCGAGCCATCATCAAGTACCTGTATTTAAAAGGGTTAAGAGGTAAGCATATTTACGAAGATTGCTTAATACCCTTGGTGATCAATGTCCTTCGTATGCGACCATCAAAAATTGGAATGCAAGCATCAAAAGAGGTAAATTTTCCATTGAAGATGATGACCGATCGGGAAGGCCAGTTTCTGTGTCAGTCCCCGAAAATATCGATGCAGTTCATGACATGATTTTATCAGACCGTCGAATTGGGCTAAAACGGATATCTGAAGCACTGAATATTTCATACGAACGCGTTCATCATATGGTTCACGTCAATTTGGACATGAGAAAATTGCTGCAAAATGGATCCCCAAATGTTTGAATGTTGACCAAAAGCGTGCAAGGGTAGAAGCATCGCGTTCGATCTGTGCTTGATTTGAAAACGATGTAGACTTCTTAAACCGAATTGTTACTATGGATGAGACTTGGGTACATTTCTACGATCCAATGCAACAATCGATGGAATGGCGACACTCTGGTTCTCCAAGACCTAAGAAGTTTCGTGTCCAAAAATCTGCTGGAAAAGTTCTTGCTTCAGTTTTTGGGATTGCCATGGAGTAATCATGATTGATTTTTTGGATAAGGGTAGAACAATAACTGGAGATTACTATTCGACATTACTGACCACTCTACGGGAAAATATTAAAGAGAAAAGACGCGGAAAGCTATCCAAAGGTGTTTTGTTTTTGCAGGACAACGCCCCTGCACACAAATCTCATGTTGCCATGCAAAAAATTCGTGATTTAGAGTTTGAATTACTAGAACACCCCCTTATTCACCCGATTTGGCTCCGTCCGACTATCACCTCTTTCCTCAACTGAAAAAAAGTTTAAAAGGTCGTACATTTTCTTCCAACAAGGAGGTAATAGAAGCTGTGGAGGTCTGGTTTGCAGAGCAAGAAGAAACAATTTTTTTGAAAGGTCTAGAGACGTTGCAGGTTCGCTGTAATAAATGTATCTAATTAAGAGGAGAATATGTTGAGTAATAAAATATTTTGACATTAAAATTTTGTTTGGTTCTATAGTAGGCTAAGAATTTTTCAATATATCCTCGTATTCTTACCACTTACAAAGAAATTGTATTAAATTATTAAGGAATACTTACCAATGAAAACTACAAACATCACTATCAGCCAACCCACTTTTATTTTTGTTTTTAATTCGCAAATAAGTGCAATTAACCAAATATTATTATTCTAGGTATACTCGTGTATGTTAATGTGATGTTTTCAGAAAATGTTCAATAGTTAGTTATGTAGGTATTGGTTCTTGGCTGTTTTATGTATTTGGGAAAAAAATAAAAAAAGGAAACAAAACTAAACCTGCGGCTAAAATTTTACAACAATGGTCTAAACTCGCATCCATCTTTCCAGGCCTTGATTGGAGAAGAAAGCCAAATGGCGTTACCACAATCAAGGTTGACCGTGACAGGTTTCACTTGTGCCTGTTAAAAGTATATGAAGAACTAATTCGATTCATTTTCTGAAAATAGTGCTGCGACTGTTTTCGACATCACTGAACCCGGATAAAAATTTTCGTTCATACAGCACTTCCGGTTGTACCGGAAGTAGCTGTCAACTTTCTTATTTCAAACAAAACATGCTATTTTTTATTTTATTTTCAGATTCTACGTAAAATTTAAGGTGTAGTTTAATTACTATATCATACCCAAAAAATGACTGGTTTTTTAGTTATATCGATTTAAAAAAAAATAAATAAAATCATGCTGAATTGTTATCGTTCATAACTCAAGATGATATCAATATTTTAGTTCCTAATTTCTTGTTGCAATTGTCGATAGGTTACAGTAACTCACATATGAATGAAACCTCGAATTGCATTTTCAGGGTGATGAAAATTTTCGTGCCAATATGAACAACTTTCGACCTCAAAAACTTGCTTAATTCAAATGGGACACCCTATGTTTTTAATCATTAATCGATGTCTTTTGTTGTCCTTTTTTGATACATACTAACATGTGCTGTGCTCAAATTGATGAGACACCCTGTGTTTTTAATCATCAATTTAAGCATAGGACATGTTATTATGTATCGAAAGAGGACAACAAAAGACATCAATTGATGATTAAAAACATAGGGTGTCCCACTTAACTTAAGCAAGTTTTTGAGGTCGAAAGTTGTTGATATTGGCACAAAAATTTTGATCGCCCTGTACATGCAATTCGAGTTTCCATTAATATGTGAGTTACTGTAATATATCGACAGTTGCTACAACAAATTAGGAACTAAAATATTGATATCATCTTGAGATATGAACGATAACAATTCAGCATGATTTTAATTTTTTTTTTAAATCGATATAACTAAAAAACGAGTCATTTTTTGGGTATGATATAGTAATTAAACTAAACCTTAAATTTTACGTAAAATCTGAAAATAAAATAAAAAATAGCATGTTCCATTTGAAATTAGAAATTTGGCAGCTACTTCCGGTACAACCGGAAGTGTTGTATGAACGAAAATATTTTGGCTTAGTTCAGTGATGTCGAAAACAGGCGCAGCACTATTTTCAGAAAGTGAATCGAATTAGTTCTCCATATACTTTAATGCACGCTCGGTGTGCCGGACCCTGTATTGTATTATTTTACAAGTTTGTTTTACATCTCTTGAGTTCCCGCCGCTTAAGATTTTGGAAATCTTCGACTACATCTCTACGAATTACATAGCGACCCATTCTGCGACATATGAGCTAAAGGTAGGTTATAAATATTTACATTTTTTGTGTTATTTATCAACAAATAACATCAACGCAATAAAAATATTGCCTCTTGGCAAATATTACAAGCACCAAAATCTCGGAAATACATTGCTTTTACTGTTCCCGGTCGTAGACTTTTTTAATTCAAACGTATGCCTTTTGGGTTCTTTAACAACCTCGCAAATCGACAACCTTGGATCGATCACGTCTTGTGCCCAGGAACATTACGTTTTTGTTTAGTCATCGTCGCTTCAACTTTTGATAAATATATTATACGAAATACCTTAGGGATTGTGACCAAATATATTGCAATGGATCGTAATTATTTAATTTAAATAAAAATAACTGAACTCTCCCAGATTATTCTGATTAAACTCAAGGTCTTGGATTCGTTTAAAAAGAAAAATTGATTTCATTCAATAACAAATTTAATATGACATACTGTTCTTGTTAAACTCCGGTGGAGGTATAGTTCCTCCTTAGTATTATTCAAACACGTTACAGTTTTGTGTTTGATGGCCCTTCCTAAAAGAAGGTTAAAGAAACGTGTTTGGATTACTCTTAAACAAAATTTTAACAAAACTACTTGCACGTTTTTACAAAATTTAATCTAAATACTAATATTCAACATTTTTATTTTTATCAATCTGAAATTTCTAACCTTTTAAAGTTTCTATTGTTTTGGACTGCATGGAAAATTTCTTCAAACCATTGATGTTTTATTCCCGAATCATTTTGGTCACTCAAATTCACATTTCCCAATGAAAAACACAATTGCCATAAGACGTCTTTACTTATCACTAACTCAATTGAAATTTTTAATTCAACCATTTAAAAATGATTAAAAATGATTTATATTGACACGATGTCGATCAGTCGGGTATTAATTCATTAAAAGTACCTCTTTGAATTACATGTTGAGTCAGACGGTGTTCATCGATGTCTGATTATCGTCTCATTCTATGCACTTGAATTAATGTGTAACTTGAACTTGGTTTGTTTTCACTAAACTCCTGCACTAATAATTTAATCTTTCTCACGTACACTTTGCAAACGTTGTGTCTATCGTTACTTAAGAAATATCTTTTGTGTCCCACGCGTTCGACACTTGAAAATTTTTATCAAAATTTAAACATCCGTTCTTAACCATTTATTGCAACTTAAGGAAAGTATTATTTACATAAATAAATTTAATTACTTTGTTAAATTAATTATTGGTCGGTTTTTAGAAATCTTAAACTTTAATTGCCTTAATTTTACGTTTGATTTAATAGAACAGTTAGAAAGGAAGAACAATAAAATGCTCTGAGAAAAAACGAAAAGAGATCATCAAACCTTCGTTGGTGTGTACTGTTTTGCCTTTTCTGCTTCTGTTATCTTTCACAAATTTAAAATCTTTATTTTTAGCTTGTAGGGCTTCTTCCCCAAGTTGCCCAATAGGTAAGATTGCGTGTTGAATTATATCGCCTCCATGAATGAGTACTTTATGTACCCTAGCAGGCATGTAGTACCACGAGTATTTATTGATGAACACCTTTGGAAAAAAAATTCGGGCAGTGTTACCTGCATTTGCATTAACCTGGTTTTGGTTTGTCAACTAAAATTTTTAATTCTTTTTTCAAACCTTAAACAAATATTTATATTACTTTATAGTTACTTATTAAGTTGCAAGATTTATGTAAAAAACCTAGACAAAAATCATACAAAGTGTTTCTGTTATCACCTTCAATAATAGCAGTTTTTCTTACTGCTACTTTTTGAGCATTGTCACCTTTTGCCTGCCAACTTTTTATTTCTAGTCGGTAAACTACATGTAAGCATAATTCGGAAAATCGTATTCGTGCATGAAGTGAAGAGATTCCTAAAAAGTAGTTTTCTATTTTTGGAAGTTTTTTTTACAACATTTTCTAAATCGTTCATTTCTGTGGGTTTTGCATTACACACGTAGCATCTTTGGGAAGATTTTGTGTCTGTCAGAGAATTACACACTTTCCCATCAATCATGGTCAATATCACGTCAAAGCAAATAGTAAATTTTTCTTTATAAACGTAATTGTTTAGCGCTGGAATCTGCAACTGCAGATCTCTAGTAAGCTCAATAGTCAACTCTGTTGTCTTTTTAGCAAAAAGAAATAGAATCGGCCTACAAAAACGCGTAGAATTTGGAACTAGATTCTTCCATATTACAGTTTTATCTTAGTCGCGCAATTCCAGAGGAACCATTGACACAATTATTACAGATGAGTCACTTTCTTTTGCATTTGTTAATTGTTTGTAATTACTTTGTCCGGAGCTTCCATCTAATCCCCATTTACAAAGTAAGATTAAACGATTGCTTTTAGAAGCATCAAGGACTTCCTGTTGTAGTTGACACTTGTATTGTATCTTTAATTTCCATTGAATTATCATCTGGATAACAATCATTTTTGCTTTTAATATTTGATTTCATGATGGATATATGTTGGCATTACAGCTTTTACCTAAAATAAGGAAAAAATAAGCTTTTTGTTTGCACCACAGAAATGAAAATGTCTAAAAAGTCATCTTAATAATTGTTGGAAAAACTTAATTCCAATTTCATTAATATTCATTTTAAGTTTATTGATTAGTGAAAATGTATTTCGAACTTTTTACAAAAATAATGTCAATCAATCTATATCTATTTTTTATAACGTTACCTAAAGAACAACTTTTTTTTTGTTACTAATTAATAGTAACTTGATAGAATTTACAACATTCTCCCACCAAGTATACTATCAACAAGGTAAACTAACAATACTAAAATTATTTTTTATAAACATTTAATTTTCGGGATATCTCATAGGTTTCATTACTATTCTTCCATATTTAGTGGTAACAAAACTGTTTTCATTGTTATCTTTTTTATTATTCTTAAAATTCTTTTCTCTTACTTGATCGGCTAAATTGTTTTTCTTTTCTAATTCAAAATTGATTTCTAATGGATAAATTCTTTGAAAGGGACGCATTAATTCTCCTTTACTAGTTTTAACTCTAACGATTCTTACTTGACCGTCTTTACCATTAATTAATTCTTTAATCCTTCCTATTACCCAATCCAGTCTTTTCATATTATCATCTCCAATCAATACCATGTCTCCAAGAGATACCGGGTGAATTTTCTTTTTTCTTACGTAGAGTTGCAACTGTCCTAAATATTCTATTCGAAATCTCAGATAATTTTTTAAACATTGTCGATAACGGTTCCTTTTGTTTAAATCTGATGCACTAACTAAATCAATTTCATCAATCTCTTGAAGAAACATGCTGAGTATGAGTGGAATTAAATCTTCACAACTTTCCGAAACATAGGTAAGCGGCCTCTTGTTTATAACAGACTCACATAATATAGTAGTTATCTCTTCGTAATTAACAGAAGCTTGATCTAAAATTCTTTTTAAAAGATTCTTTAAAACTCCTATAAGTCTCTTCCACCAACCACCCCACCAGGGTAAATCCGGCAGATTAAATCTTTACTCAACTTTTGTTACTGAAGTATATTGAGTTATTATTATCCAATCCAGGTTTTTTAAAGCATTGTCAGCTCCAATAAAATTTGTTCCTCGATCGCTATAAATAATCGTAGGACGACCTCTTCGCCCAATAAAACGGCGTAGTCCTAGTAAGAAGTTATCCATTGACAAAGATAAAACTAAAACAGCCCGATAAACTACACATGTAAATAAGCACACATACGCTTTTTCAGTTCTGCCTTTTATTAGACTTCTTAAAAATAATGGCCTTGCTAAATCAACACCCGTTACTTCAAACAGTTTAGCGTTCCTAACTCTAGGCTCAGGTAAAGAAGTTGGCACAGTTTCAACATGTTTAACTTTTTTCTTTTTACATTGTAAACACGTATTTAAAACGGATCTTAATGTATGTCGACCTCCTAGAATCCAGAAACGTTCTCTTACTAACGATAACATCATTTGAACTCCGGCATGGCAATTGTCCAGATGCAAATTAATTATTAAAGTGAATACTACAGGATGTTTGTGGTTTGGCAAAACTATCGGTTGACAAAAATCGTATACATCTTACCATTTAGAAGAAAAATATTTCTTTCTATATGACGCCATTTATGTTTTTCAGTTAATTGCCTAATTTCTTTTACCCATCTGACCAAAACATAGTTTCTACATCTTTCCAACCGTAGTCTTCAATAACGGTAAAATATAGTCTAGCAGCAATTGTAGCACCTAACAACTCTAACCTCGGAATAGTAAGCTTCTTAGAAGTTTTACTAATAGAAGCAACTCTAGATTTTGAAGCAACAAAATTCACTTTTATTTGCTCTTCTGTTTCTATCCGAAGAAAAGCTGCTGCTTCATACGATTTTTCGCAAGGATCTGAAAAAACTCCGTTGAGATTTTTGTTCATGGAAAGGTATTATCCATCTGGGTATTGTAATTTCTTTAAGAATATTTATCTCTTGCAACCAACAAATAAATAGGGATTTAGTTTCATTATCTACTTGTTCATCCCAACCCAATTTCTTTTTTCAAATGTTTTGAAGAAGCAACTTAGGAACCAAAGTAGTGCAACAAATTAAACCTATAGGGTCAAAAATTCGATGTGCAGTACTCAAAATAAATCTTTTTGTAATTTTCTCAACTGGTAATGCACGCAATTCTGATAAATTTATTCTTAAAACATCAGTTGTTCTGCACCACAACAATCCCAAGACATTACTATAGGAATTGCTAGGAGTCAAACTTCGCTCCCACCCTTTAAGTTCCATCTTACGCTTCATTATTACTTGGGTTGCCAATGTTATAAATTCTTCTTCTTCATCTGCACTATCTAGGCTGATAAATCATATGTCAACATAAAAACTTCCCTTTAAATACTTTATAAATTTGGTGAATTTAAAGTTTTCTTTATACTTATGATGCATTTGATCTAGATGAAGTTTAATACAAGCTTCTAATAAATACGGACTTGATGCAACACCAAATACAACTCGACAGTGACGATGAGTATGTAGTTGTCCTTTAGGTGTAACCCACAAAAATCGTAAATAATTTTTATTCTTAAGAACTAAGCTTATCTGTAAGAACGCACGTCGTATATCTCCGGAAACTCCAATTTTCTTTAATAAAAACTTGGCTAAAACTGAAGGAATTTTTTCTAACAAATTGGGGCCTACCTCCAGACATTGATTTAAACTAGGATTATTCTTTTCATTTGAAGAAGCGTATCGGCATAGTATATCAAGTTTAATAACCTGACAATGTGGAAAATAATGACAGAGCATATTCATTTCATTAATAGGAACATGCTCGATGATTTTTTTAGAAACCCATACTTGAAGTAAGGAGTCGTAAGTTTCGTAATAACTTTGTTTTTTTAATTTACGAATAAGAGTATGCAGCCTCTTTAATGATGGTTCGTAATTGTTGGAAAGAGCATTGTGATTTTCTCTCGAAGGAAGGTATACTTGAAAACGTCCACTTTCTGTAACAGTCACTGTATCTAAAAAGAATTGTCGAGTAATTTTATTTATTTCTTCTTTGGTAGATTTTTCTATAGGATCCATTATGCCTAAAGTATCAAGAGTCTATAAATCGTTGAACTTGACGTCTTTCGTTAACATACTTGTTACCAACATATTTGTTTCAGTATTGTACTCAACATCCATTGGTAATTTACCGATAAGAGTCCATCTCAATTTAGTACTTAAAGCTACTAAACCACAATTTGGCGACAATATCAGCTCCAATTAATACATCAATGGGTCCAGAGGTGTTAACATCAGTAAGAAAGATGTTCTCCATAGCAAGTTCATTTAACCAAGGACCATACATTACCGGGTCAAATGTGTTACAAATAACTGATTATTCTAATACTTTAAAATGACATTTATAATCACCGTTTAAGTCAGATAAGTAGATAGTGTGAAGTGGATGATCTGTAGCAATGGTAGTAAACGCACCAAAAAGTGAATTTTTTCAATTCCTTCTGATACGTAACCCATCTCCTGCGCGATTTCTCTAGTTACGTATGACCTTTGTGACGCCGTGTCTAGTAATGCTCGCACTTCTTTAACACGAATTGTCTGCAGTAACACTTTACAAAAGGATGAAATGTTCGCTAAAACTTCAGAACACTTTGTTATTTCCATTATAGAAGCATATCTTTATGACTTGTAGTTTTAATTGGTATATCTTCACAAACGATAGGAAAGTTTGGTTTCTTACAAATCACACACCGATGTCGATTTCTACAATACTTTGCAGAATGTCCTAATTTTAGACAACAAAAACCAGCCTGTTTGTTTTCGACAATCTTTCTTTTCTCTGTAAGTGACATTTCAGAAACTTTCACACAACTTTCCGATTTATGAGAACCGTCACAGAATATACAGCCTTTTTTATGAACTCTTGTAGAAGTAAACAAACCAATTGCAGTACTTGCTTGTTCAGTACTTGCAGTCTTGATTTCTTGTTTATTCTTTTTGGTAGTAACGGATTCACCAAAACCTTTCACTGCCATACTTATTTTTTGTTTTCATTCAACTTCTGTTTTTAGAAAGTTTAGCAGTTTTTCCAATAAATTTTAATAAGACTCGACATTACTGTTTGATTTATCCGATCTTTCCCAAACTTGTAACGTATCCACTGATAAGGTAGATGTAACAAGTGGAAACAGCACTGGTGCACTTTAATCTATGGTCACGCCTAAGGGGCTAAGGTTTCTAAGGTGAGATTGTATCTTGTCATATAATTGATTTAACGATATCTTAACTTTAGAGGAAGTGTTCAGAACAATTAACTCTTGTAAAATTCAGTCAATAAGTAACTTCTTCCAAAACGCTGCTTAAGAGCTTCAATAGCTTCAGCGTACATTTCAGACGTTGTTGGATAACTATCAACTAATTCCTTAGCTGGTGATCCTGTCGTCAGTGACATTAATAAATAATTAAATTTGTCACAACCGTCAATTCTGTCATCCAAATGAATTTTTTTAAATTGGTCCTAAAAAGGAAGCCATTGTTCAATCTCTCCTCCAAATTGTCTTAACTTGATCTTTTGTAAATTAAAATTAGTTCCATCACTTGACATTTTAATTACATTTTCTGAAGGAGTGTTTAAAGTACCATACTTAGAAATTACTTGTTTAGCTTCAGATTTTAACTTAAAGTATTGCAAACTACATTCATCAGCTTTACTTAACTCTTTGTCTATTATATGTTCTGTGGAACTGTCTTCTTTTAATTAAGTTAGATCTCGATAACGTTTGTCCAAAGTTTTAACTAAATCATATTATACGTAGATTTACTTGATTTGGTATTTACAAGTAAAGCTAACGCTTTTTCTGGTTTTAATGAAGTAATCTTTTGACGGTCACACTCTTTGTATGCTTTTTGGTATTTTTCGGCAGTTCTCTCAGCAGAACAATTAGTGCTGTTTTGCAAAATTGTAGCTTCAGTTCAGTTCCAAATTTTTCCAAACTAACTCTGGTCGCAAAAGATATTTCTTCAAGAGTATTGTCTAAAACAAGTTGTTCTACTTTTTCTGTTTTGCTCTTACACCACAATCATAAACGACCTGATTTAACTGAGTTACAGTTTTCTTTCTCAGCAATTTTTGAAAATGTTACAGTTGACCTTAACTAATCATTGTGTTTAGAAAGTAATCTACCCTTATCCCTCCCACACTCTTTCCATTTTAATTCAATATTTTTAATCAAGTTAATCAAAATTTCGTCATCATTACAACATGATTTATGTAGGTTCAATAACGTTTTCAGAAATGAGAAAACTTTTTAGTGTGTAACAACAGTTACTCGGTTTTAATTTTTTTAATTTAATCCATTCATTAAAAATATCAAGCCTACAAACGGCAGCAGACCCTGAAATAATTAATTTTTTGTTATGAGTACAAAAATTACAAATTTTTCTAAAAAGTTTGACAATATGTGTACTAATTATTAGCCGAGTACTTATCAGAATGGCATATTATTATAGGCATAAAAGACTAATTTTTATAAATATTTCGAAGAAAATAATTAAAATGCACTAAGAAAGGCACAAGTAGGCACTTAAATTTAATTTTTAATTTTTTGTTATGTTTTTATTTACCTAAAATTTTGTGTCTTAAAATCTGAATTTATCTGCAATTTTTTTAATAACAATAATTTTAAATCGTAGAAAAAATTATTACATAACGTGGGTTAAATAGTCAAAATTAATTTATAAGTAAATAAAAAAAAAGTTCTTACCTGGATTGGTGTTTTCCATAGTAGAGAAAACAACACTAAACAATTTACACTAGCAAAGAACAAAACATTGTTAACCGCTATAAAAAAAACACACATAAAAAGCGATAAGGCATTCGTTGCATGTGGCCACTCCCACTCTAACTCGTGCCGCTCTGTGTGATAAAGCAAGTTTTTTTACAAATTTTTGTCAAATTTAAATAAAAAACACAAATTGTATTTTTAACTTAATTCGCGCTAATTATTTTTTTAGACCATAGTGCGTCGTCGAGAAAGATGAGATTTGAAAGTTTGTCGAGTCATCAGGGTGATTTTTTTTTAATTGAACATAAAATTCAAAGTACAACTTTCAGTATGCATTTAAATCTATGGCTCTACAACAAAGGAAAATATTCTGTTTGCAACTACTTTGAGATGTATACAATGAAAAAGTAAAATTACCTTTTCAAACTGACAGTAAGCAGTGTAATTTCGTGGGAAAGAAATATTCAGATATAAAATTGCGCGTAGATTACAAAATTTTCTTATTATTTTGCATGTATTCTTTGGGTATTGCACACTAAATAAAATTTTATCTTTTTGTTTATTGCCTTACGGAACTGCTAACATAAAACGTTATAATATGTAAAAAATGTACATAAAGTGTTTTATACTTTAAAATAAATAAAATTAATTTTTGGACCAAATTTATTTTATCATGTTAAAGATCTCCGTAACATAAACTAATGACAATTTTGCAAGCTAGATGGATTTTAACTATTGAAATCGGTTTCTGTAGGAAAACCCTACATATAGTTTGATTATCTACGTCTATTACATTACTTAGAAACCAAACATATGTTTAGATGTAAACATAGAAATCGATTTATAACATAAATTCAGTGTAATTTTGTACGTTTTGTCTGGCAAAATTTTCTTGTTATTATTAAACTTCTTTGATAAAACTACAATATTGTTTACTTTGTACGGCGAATCGCAATTTTATTAGATGTTCTTTGAATTTATTAAATTCAACCTGGTTTACTACAAAAATAATATGCAGGAATATCGCTTACTCTGCGCCAGACGTCTCTAGAAGTTATTACAAAACTTGTAGTTTAGTCTTATATTTTTTTACACTTCTCTCCGCTCCGTAGTATAGAATGGCGCATTTTCCTATTGAGGTTCGATCTCGAAAACTGCAAGTCGCACTAAAAAGTGTACATGACTATATTTACAAAGATTTAAGGTTCTACAATTTTCGTAATAACCTTAAAGACATAGGACTTTTGCAGAAAAACTTATTTTCGTGACCTTTGACCGTTCATATCTCGTTTTGGTGACGCGAGATTTCTTAGAAAATTTGAATATTAGTAGTCTCATTACACTTAAATGTTTAAATGAATCCACGTAGTGGGCCTTCTTGAGGAGTAAAGGAACGGATGCTCAAAAGAAACTAGCTAATTCCTTCCACCAACGTTTCGACCATCCAGGTGGCCTTTATGAATGTATCTTTATTGAAATGTACAATTAATTACTGTATAGATAGATCAATTATTAATTTAAAAATTATAAAATTTTTAATAAACTTACAAATTTAAAATATCACAGATAATTATTACTAATTTTAATATTCTTAGACTAGAGAGAAGAGGGGCAAACACTTACCAGAATCATTAGTTACTGAAGAGCAAATAAATTGATCTGTATGAAGGATGCTGGGGCTGTTAACACCTTAAAGCGGAATGTTGTGCATAGGTGATTAATTGTATTATTATCAAAAAATATTGTCATTGTTTGAAAAATAATTATTGGTGGGGTAATTATTATAAAAATCTTATAGTACAAATTAGGTTTAATTATTTGGCAAAGGACTAACTTCGTCAACGATCAAATGCAAAATAATTTATTTAGGATACGTTTGCAAATTTGTCTTTCGATTGAGTGCGTTTATAGATTTGAATTGATTCTAATCTCTTTCGATCCTTGAACGTACTGTTGTTTACATGAAGCGACGTAGAAGAATTTTATCTATAAACACACTCAATTGAAAGACAAATTTGCAAACGTATCCTAAATAAATTATTTTACATTTGATCTTTGACAAAATTAGTACTTTGCCAAATAATTAAAACTAATTTGTACTATAAGGTTTTTATAATAATTACCCCACTAATAATTATTTTTCAAACAATGTCAATATTTTTTAATAAAATTTTCGCACTACGGTGTTAACAGCCCCAGCACCATTCATAGAGATCAATTAATTTGCTCTTCAGTAACTAATGATTCTGGTAAGTGTTTACCTTTTTTTCCTTTTTTCTTTAGTCTAAGAATATTAAAATTAGTGATAATTAACTGTGATATTTTTAAATTTGTAAACTTTAAAAAATTTTATAAATTTTGTTCGTTTAACGTCAAAATCAGCTTTTCAAAAATATACAAGGTTTTTATAGATGATTGTCCCATCAGGTTAGTGTTGGGAAATTTTTAAAAAATGCAAATTTGCCGCTTAAACTGATGGGAATGATGTTTTCAAAAATGTAAATATAAATCATAAAGACATTCTACGCATAATATCAAAGACAAAACTGTTTATTAGTACGTCATAGTCATGTCTAAATATAATGACCCAATTATTAACTGTCATTACACATGAAACAACAGATTTATCTTGTCCATTATACAGGGCTTCTATAAATGATTGTCTGATCAGGTGAGCGTTGAAAAATTAAAAAAAATGCCAATTTGCAGCTTAAATTGGTAGTGAATTAATTTATGTTAATGTTTTAGTTGTCGTCAGTTTAATAAACACATACATGGCAACAGTAACACATACATTGAAACGTGCTTGTAAGGTCATTTTATTATCCCTAGTTGTGTTCTTCGTGGTTTATCATTAATTTTGTTCATTTAATTGTTTGATGAGACAATCATTTACAGAAACCTTGTATAACTTATTTCGGATACCTCTACTGAAGACAAATATAAACTAAACTGAAAATAATTGTTCAAATGACAATTACAATTAAAATAACTGAATTCATTTAACTATCATTTAAACAATAGTCTCATCATGAGTTGATTCCCCTGTCAAAACCTTATGATGTTGGTCCTTTTACAATTGTATTTCAGCAGTTTTCATAGTAAATACGTTGCTTCTTTTTAACTGAATCTTTCATTCCTATTTATACATTACTTTTCATTTAACATTGGCCATAGGATTTTACATGTTAATATTTCAATCACATGCTAATATTTCAATCCCATGTTAACACTTTTTTGGGACATCTGGTATAAACCATTTATGTTAATTATAATTAAGTGGTAAAATGTCTATTAGAAACAAAAAATATCGTTTCGGGGAGGATTCGAACCGACGAGTCTAAGGGACTTTTGAAATTTGACTTGAATTCTATGGTAACGAAATTATCATTAAAATTATTAAGTTTGAAACATTTTGACACGTTTAATTTTTAAATATTGAACAGAACATGTCAGTTTATACCGTAAAAAAAAAGAGTTCACATTGTTTTGGAGTACGTACGAGGTGCTTCAAGTCGTGAAGTTACGGCTTCATTTGCAGCTTTGCATCCAAATCGTCCAGTACCAAGCAAATCTACAATCATAAATATGTACAAAAAGGTTTGTGAACATGGATGCTTAAATGATGCGCACTTAAACAGATCAAGAAACAAGATAATTCTTACGAACGATAAAAGAATTGATGTTGGTTTATCGGCTGAAAATAATCCTTATTCCTCGTTGCGATCTTTATCAGAGGAAATGGGAGTTTCAAAAAGCAGCTGTTATAGGGTATTAAAACAAGAGAAGTACAGATCTTACAAAAATTATTAGAAGATGATTACTTTAGGAGAATGGAATTTTGCGAAATATGGATGGAAAAACTAAACACAAATCCTTATTTAAAACACCTTATTTTGTTTATCGATGAAAACACATTTTTGCTTAATGGAACCGTTCATAAACAAAATCGACGCATTTGGTGCAGAGAAAATTTTCATATTATCCATGAAACCCACATCCAGTGGTCAAAGAAAGTTAACGCTTGCGTAGGAATTATGGGCAACCATTTTTCATAGAGAACATTCAAGTAAATGGTGAGATTATTTTCAACATGATGGGGCTCCTCCTCACTCTGCAAGAAATATAAGTGATTTTTTAAACGAGGCATTTTTAATTGGGTGGATCGGACGTCATGATCCTTATCAATGGCCGGCCAGAATTCCTGATCTGTCAATTTTAGATTTTTTCTTTGGGGTTACTTGGCACAAAAAGTGTATGATCAAAGAGGAAGTCCAGCAAATATTGAAGACTTGAAGAACAGGATTGTTGAAGTTTGTCGCAATATTAGGGTTAGGCAACTACAAAATATTAAGGACGCATTTTCTAATAGATTGTGTCAGGGTTTTGCCAATTTTGGTGGTCATTTCGAACATCTGAAATAATTGTAGTATTAATAAGTCAGCCTCTTGGTTATAATTTTCTTTATTAGAGCAAATAAAATACGTATTATTTAAACAATCTTCTATTTATGAAAATGAAAAACACAATTATGGAACACCAAATTTTGACCACTGCTTAAGATAGAAATCTCACATTCCTCTGTATTGTTCAGCTTAGTGCAATGTCTTTTCTAGCATCTACTTTAACATTTCCTCCTTCGAATTTAGCCATTTGGTTACCGCAACATTTACCCTTTCTTCGATTGATCTTTCTATATAAGACTCTGCTACATTTGATGATTGCGACCTTCCATGCCTCTTCAAAGATAATATTTCCACCTATATTACACACTTCGTGTGATATCAACTGTATAGACAGTTAACTGCGTTAACTAAGACAGTCGCGGAACTGCGGCGAAACGAATGTTCATTGTAACTCGTTACACATACACTTTTTCATATGCACTTTTAGACTTTGTAGGTAACAAATCACCCCGCAATTTTATTCCTTTTTTAACAGTGAAAATGGGTTTTTCAAAGCCGTAGTAATCGTAAAAAAGGGAGATGGTGTCTATGAAGAACCACAGAATAGATTTTTAAAAACGAGGGCGCGTTATATGGAGAAATACTAGGAGACTCATAACAAAATTAATTTATTTTCTATTATAACCGTTAATACTCCTGTATATAACTGTATTATAATATGCATTCCCTTTAAGATTTCTGAGAAAAATGACAAAATTTATTAACCACAGATACTTCGGTTTTAGCACGTATGATACCGTAAAATATAGTATACTAAGTATCAAGAACGGTAAGTGACATTTACCGGTCGACGACAAAAGTTTTGATGGAGACCGGTATATTAAATTACACTTCAATAAAATTAATTCAATTTCTAATAAATAAACGAAAAGTCAAAAGTGACGTTTACATTTTGGAGATTCTAACTTGTTGAATTAATATGATATTTACATTTTTAATAAAAAGTAGAAAATAGAAAATGCGTAGGGGATTCGATGTGCATCGATTATTCCAGAAAAATCAAAAGACCGCTACGATGTACGAGGATATATTGAAAAATTCTTAGCCTACTATAGAACCAAACAAAATTTCAATGTCAAACTATTTTATTACTCAACATATTCTCCTCTTAATTGGATACATTTATTACAGCGAACCTGCAACGTTTCTAGACCTTTCAAAAAAAATTTTTCCTCTTGCTCTGCAAACCAGACCTCCACAGCTTCTATTACCTCCTTGTTGGAAGAAAACGTACGACCTTTTAAACTTTTTTTCAGTTGAGGAAAGAGGTGATAGTCGGATGGAGCCAAATCGGGTAAATAAGGGGGGTGTTCTAGTAATTCAAACCCTAAATCACGAATTTTTTGCATGGCAACATGAGATTTGTGTGCAGGGGCGTTGTCCTGCAAAAACAAAACACCTTTGGATAGCTTTCCGCGTCTTTTCTCTTTAATATTTTCCCGTAGAGTGGTCAGTAATGTCGAATAGTAATCTCCAGTTATTGTTCTACCCTTATCCAAAAAATCAATCATGATTACTCCATGGCAGTCCCAAAAAACTGAAACAAGAACTTTTCCAGCAGATTTTTTGACACGAAACTTCTTAGGTCTTGGAGAACCAGAGTGTCGCCATTCCATCGATTGTTGCTTTTGGGGATCCATTTTGCAGCAATTTTTCTCATGTCCAAACTGACGTGAACCATATGATGAACGCGTTCGTATGAAATATTCAGTGCTCCAGATATCCGTTTTAGCCCAATTCGACGGTCTGATAAAATCATGTCATGAACTGCATCGATATTTTCGGGGACTGACACAAAAACTGGCCTTCCCGATCGGTCATCATCTGCAATGGAAAATTTACCTCTTTTGATGTTTGCATTCCAATTTTTGACGGCCGCATACGAAGGACATTGATCACCAAGGGTATTAAGCATATCTTCGTAAATCTGCTTACCTCTTAACCCTTTTAAATACAGGTACTTGATGATGGCTCGATACTCCAATTTTTCGATTTTCACAATTTCGGTGGACATCTTTTTTCATTTAATTTATTGCGTGACTCTGGTTTACTTTTTTGACGTCAAACTTTACACTGACACTTCTAATAAGTTATTGTTCGTTGCTATGGTAACGCAATATTTTGTTTATGCAAGGAACTGGTCTAGGCTAACTAGATAACAATACATCCTCGTATAAAGATAGGTGTAAGAAGAAGGATAGTGCTAGTATCAATGAAAAAGTGCTGTTGGCGTATTTTGTTTATCTAAATGAGGCGTTAAAATCGCCTGGTAGTCTATAGGCGGAACATTCAATGTTGAAAAGCACAACTTTTCTGAAAGCTGCTATTGATACATATTTCCAAATTTTCTAACTTGATTGCTTATTTGAAAAAGAAAAATGTTGGACACAGACCTAGAAAAGCTAGTGTATTTACTGAAGAAGACATTAAAAAGTTTTTAAATGAAGCATCCAATCAAGAATTTCTATTGATTAAGGTATGTATTTAAATTACTATAATATGAAAACAAAAATTTAGTACATTTGCGTTTTTAGGTCGGATTGATACTAGGAATAGCAGGGGCTTGCAGAAGGGACGAATTATCTGATATTGCGGATAGATGACATAGAAGAATTTTTCAAGGTATACCATAATCTCCGAAAACGACATACAAAAAGCAAAAATGCATTTGTAAATTATTGACGTGGAAAATGCAGTACACAGGTAGTGGGGAGGAGAACTATAGGATGTTGGCCGTCAAAAATTGCCAAATATTTGCAGTTGGATCATCCTGAGAATGATACTAGTCATTTATTTAGAAGGACCTTTGCAACCCTGCTAGCTAATAAAGGTGTCGACATATTAGGGCTCAAACGACATGGGTATGGATATCTTCGACTGTAGCAGAGAGCTATGTGAAAATTCTTTACAAAATACAACATCAAATTTGCAGAAAAAATTCTCCACGATACTGCACCTTCATCCAGTACCTCAGGTTTGAAGGTTTTGCAGAACAATCTGAATACGCTGAATACCGACACAGCGGTATTACAATTAATAATTGTAGCAATTGCACATTCAGTTTCAATTGCTAATTATATCTTCCTATTATTATTGCTTCAATTCAATTTTCTAAGAATCTAAGTAATGTTTTTTATGTTTATTAGTTTTGATGTTACTGTTTTTTTGAATAAATAGAAATTTCCTTATTTTTGCCCTTATTTACAGAAATAACGCAATATAATAGTGATTTTTACTTAACGATCAAACGTTATTTATTTGTAATTGTCAAAGAACCAGCAATAGTACGTCGTACTAACTAGACGACTCAAAAAACGGTTAGATTATTAAATTTTTTTTATTTTACTTTAAGTTTATTAAATTCTGATTAATAAAACCCACGCACAGCAATTTAATGGCGAGTGTCACCAATGAAATTCGTATACAGAAATACATTTAGACTTAACACTTCTGCAGTTATTGTTAGTGGAAAAAACTTTCCCAAAATGGCACACTAAATTTGTGTTTGCTTGCCCCACCTAAAAGAAGGTGAAGAAACATTAATCACACATTTAAACTAACGTAGAGAAACGCCATTTCTTAATTATATTAAGATGATAGAGATCAATTTATTTGAATTCAAGTTTAGGTAATTTCTCTTTGTAATATTATTCAGAACTTGATTGCGATTCTTTAATGATGTATCTTTGTCACTCACATGACATCATTGAAACGTAGGTCATACAAGTTTAAAAATCCTACCTGGTTTCACACATTCCAGTGACTCCACTTCAAATTCAATTCATATAGCAAGCGGCCAGAAATTCGTTACGTTATTAACGCGGTGCGAACTGAAGATAAACTAAGTAATACAATTTTGATATAAGTGAAATACGATTTAACAAGTTTCTTATTTATTCAAACAGTTGTAGTATTTTGTACGCTCATAAATCAAAGATGAAATATGTCATTAAATTACATTCAATTAATTTTTTAATTTAAATTAAATTTGTTAAATGTTATTTCTGGAGTGCCCCAGGGATCAATACTAGGGCCAATATTTTGCAACATTTATATCATTAACATGTTCACTTGTGTACAACATTGTAGTATCTTCACATACCCGGATGATACTCAACTATTTAGAACTATTAAAGCTGATCACTACAATGAAGATATCATAAAACTAAATAAAGGTCTTCAAGAAATCTATAACTCTTCTAAAAAACATCAAGTTTTTATTAATACTAGTAAATGTTCTGTCATTCTTTTTGGTAGAAAATCAGACCGCGTAGTTATTGCTCAGAACCTTGTTTTATGTATCAATGATTTTCAGATTCCCATTTCACACAGTGTTAAGAACTTAGGATTTATAAATGATGAAGATTTAAAATTTACACAACATATTAATCCGCTAGTAAAAAGATCCTATTCAACTTTAAAAATTTTATACACCAATCGCTCCATTTTAAATGAATATACAAAAAGATGCTTTACGATTCTATAATTTTATCTATTTTTAGTCATTATAGAAATAGTATATGCTATACCAATAAACGTAGAATTCAAGTAGTCCAGGCTTACGATTTATATATGGTATTAGGCGTCGCCAACATATCTCGCATATCCTTGAATTCAATTCAATTCAATATTTATTTTGTCTTAAAAATTACTATAACAAAAGATTCAGTTCTTTCTTTTACAAAAATAAACAAAAAACAACATAATATTTCATTAAATTATAATTCCACTAATTCCTGTTTCCTTCTTCAACCTTCCACCCCTCTCTTCTCTAAACTTTCAGTATTTTTCTTTCCTCTCCTCCATCCCTTTCTTCCTCTCCAACACTTCCCTCATCCATTGTTTTCCTTCTCCTTTCTCTCCTAGTACTACCTTCCATTCCTTTTCCTCATGTCTTGTTTCCCTGCATCCCTCTTTTATATGTATTATTTTTTCCCATTCATCCCCACACAACCTGCATATCTCTCCTCATCACTCATCCAATATTTATTTTCCTTTTCTTCATTACCCATTCTGAACCTTGCAATCATTCTTATTTCATTCATTCCTTTTCCTTCTGTTATGTACCTTGGTATCTTGTCTGTCATTATTTTTATCCAACAGAAAAACACCAAAAACTGCACCAAAAACTTGACTCGGATACGTGTTTCAACAGCTAAGCTGTTATCATCAGCAATACCGATACTAAAAATAAAAACAACGGGAAGTTTATATATACTATCTGCTTATCACGTATCGTTAAACTTAATTGATTCTTAGATAAGCTTAAATAATTCCGAAAATCCTAATGGACCGTTATCATCATAATTCATAAGCAAATTTCTGTTTTTAAAAATTTCTAAACTTTCATAAGAATCAAGTTCGTTTTTATTATCTACCCTCTTAATTAATTCAATGTCGCCTACTCTATGGCCATTTTCAAGCATATGCATGGCAACACTGGACCTATCTGTGCGATGATATTTGACATGAGCTACGTGCTCTTTAAAACGAGTTTTAATAGGTCTCTTGGTTTGCCCTATATATACTTGGTTACAGTCTTTACAATTAATTTTATATATTCCCGATTTATCACACATTTCTATTGGGTCTTTCGGATTGCCTAAAAGATTTTGCAAGTTGTTATTACTAGAAGTCACTGTTTGATAATCAAATCTTGAAAATATTTTTTGAAGACCTTTTGTGTATGTGGGATAATTTGGTAATTTGACATATTTCTTATCTATTTTGCTATTACTAGTTCCTAACGTTGTAATGTTTCTAATGTTTAACTTATGTTTATGTTTTCTAATTATGTTTGTGACAATTGATTCTTGAAAACCATTGTATGATGCAATCTGCTTAATATTTCGCAGTTCTTTATCAAAGTTTTGTTTTGACAATGGGAAATGTAATAATCGGTGAATCAAAATGTTGCATACTATGGTTGGAATCATTTGTTATAAACCTAATAGTGTTAGTGTCTTTACGATAAATATCTATATCTAGTTTGTTGCCATTTCTTGTCACTAAAGTGTCTAAGAAAGGTAACTTAAGGTTTGTTTCTGTTTCATAGGTAAACTAAAAAGAAAAAGAGGTGCACAGATTTGATCCCCAAAAATCTAACATAGTGGTAAACAAATCCTCGGAGATTTTTAACAATGACGAATTAACTTTGTTGAATAAAGGCTTGAAATATAACCTCAAATTTAACAAAGCGCCCATAGATAAGATTATTGTAGGAATTGAAAGTTCGATCAAACTTTTAGACGATAATTCTAAAACATTCATTAGGAATGCCTGTAAAATTCAAATTTCATGAGAGAAATAAACATTGTTAAAAATCTTAAAGAGAAAAATTGTTGTTATCTCAAAGCAGATAAAGGCAATAAAGTAGTTATTTTGGACAAAGAGGATTATTTTGAGTCAGTTCAGGTGATGCTTAATGAAGGCCCCTATTCATTAATATCTAAAAATCCTCTTCCCAAAATGATTGCTGATACCCGTAGAGTCTTATTAGAATGTGGAAATATTATACCAAAACAACTTAGGTTTAGACTAACGGTATCTAACCCGGTTCTTCCTAGAATGTATTGTTTACCTAAGATACATAAACCCGGAAAAGCAATGCGTCCCATTGTTTCAGGTATTAATGCTCCTACTTATCTGATATCTAAATGGTTGTCAAATAAATTCAACAGTTTTGAATATCAACAATCAAATTTCAGTGTTCAAAATTCATACGATTTTATTGAAAAAATTAAAAACATTGAGCTGACTGAGAACGAAGTTTTAGTTTCATTCGATGTCTGTTCATTGTTTCCAAGCGTTCCGATAGATATCACTTTAGATTATTTGAAAGATATGTTACACCAAAACCATTTAGACAATTCAGAAGTAGATAATTTTATTAAATTAGCAAGATTATGTATGAGTCAAACCTACTTTCAAATTAACAATAATATTTATCAACAAAATTATGGTACAACAATGGGTAACAGCTTATCTCCGTTTATGGCTAACCTGTTCATGGGTAAATTTGAAACTGATATAAAAATAAATTAGAATATTTTCCTAGAATTTGGTGTAGATATGTAGATGACGTTTTTGCAGTCATCGACACTAAAGTTTACAGCCCTCAGCAATTTGTAGAAATTTTAAATTCAAAATTTGAGACGATCAAGTTTACCTATGAAACAGAAACAAACCTTAAGTTACCTTTCTTAGACACTTTAGTGACAAGAAATGGCAACAAACTAGATATAGATATTTATCGTAAAGACACTAACACTATGAGGTTTATAACAAATGATTCCAACCATAGTATGCAACATAAACTTGCATCTTTCAACTTTTTGATTCACCGATTATTACATTTCCCATTGTCAAAACAAAACTTTGATAAAGAACTGCGAAATATTAAGCAGATTGCATCATACAATGGTTTTCAAGAATCAATTGTCACAAACATAATTAGAAAACATAAACATAAGTTAAACATTAGAAACATTACAACGTTAGGAACTAGTAATAGCAAAATAGATAAGAAATATGTCAAATTACCAAATTATCCCACATACACAAAAGGTCTTCAAAAATATTTTCAAAATTTGATTATAAAACAGTGACTTCTAGTAATAACAACTTGCAAAATCTTTTAGGCAATCCGAAAGACCCAATAGAAATGTGTGATAAATCGGGAATATATAAAATTAATTGTAAAGACTGTAACCAAGTATATATAGGGCAAACCAAGAGACCTATTAAAACTCGTTTTAAAGAGCACGTAGCTCATGTCAAATATCATCGCACAGATAGGTCCAGTGTTGCCATGCATATGCTTGAAAATGGCCATAGAGTAGGCGACATTGAATTAATTAAGAGGGTAGATAATAAAACGAACTTGATTCTTATGAAAGTTTAGAAATTTTTAAAAACAGAAATTTGCTTATGAATTATGATGATAACGGTCCATTAGGATTTTCGGAATTATTTAAGCTTATCTAAGAATCAATTAAGTTTAACGATGCGTGATAAGCAGATAGTATAAATAAGCTTCCCGTTGTTTTTATAATTAATATCGGTATCGCTGATGATAACAGCTTAGCTGTTGAAACACGTGTCCGAGTCAAGTTTTTGGTGCAGTTATTGGTGTTTTTCTGTTGGTTAAATAGACGCTGCAGTTGGTGTTCCTTTCCTTTGATTATTTTTATGTATTTCTCGTTATATTCTCCTTCCTTTATTTTTGCCCTTCTTTCCTGCTTCTGAGTATCTTTATCTCTTGCAATTATTTCCTCTTCCATCTTTCTCCCCCTCCCTCTTAATCTCTTTATCTCTTCTCTCGCGTATCCCACTCTTTCATAGTATTTTCTTCTTTCTTCTGCCCCATATTTTACCTTCTGTGCCTCGATCTCTTTCCAAACTTCATAAAGTATTTCATTTTCCTTCCTACTTCCCATTTTTCTTCATACCTTACTGCAATTCTTCCTGCTTGTATCCTTATTTTTCTATCTCTAGCTCTTCTTCCACTATATACCCCGGTGTCTCTTTCTCTAGTCCTAACGTCCACTTGCAGGATTTCTCCTGTATTTTCTCCAGCTCTTGCCATTCCCTCCAACCCCAAATCTCCGCTTCATACAGTACCACACTTCTTACCAACTTTTCAAACATCCATCTCCTTTTCTCTATATCTTTACCAAATTTCCTTGAAGGAGCCGGTTGGATGAACATGGTTACAGGGAATGTTTGTACAATCGATGTGTTTTTACCATACATTATTATTAACCAAAACTCCACTATACCTCTATAACAGAATTACATTTAGAACCGACGTGCACAATGTAAACATAAGAAGAAAATATATACTTGATTTACCGAGATTCCATCTTGAAACTTTTAGGAAATTTATCTCTTATGATATTTGCAGTTTTCAAAGAACAACTAAATAATTCTCCACCATCAATTGCAGTGATAAACCTGAGTAGTTCGTGTTAGTCTTTATTCTTAATTAATGGTGTGTTTCTGAACTTTAGTGCTTGTACTGATCGCGTTGGGTGTCCCTTTTGCTAGTTTTCTTTCTCTATGTTTTGTATTAATCAAGGGTGTAATCATTAATATCAAATGGTTGCTTCTGTAGCTAATTTGTGGTTACATTCGATTGAAGATGATGTAAGTTGATACAACTATTTTTAAGTTGTTCTTACTTTTAATGATTTATAAAGAGAGGCATTTATGCAAAACGCATTTTTCGCATATTTTGCATATTTTATGCATTTTTTATTTATTTGCATATTTATCTAAAACCTCTGCATATGATGCATAAAATACCGAAAAATGGAGTTTTTGAATTTGATGAGCCGTACTATACTTGGAAAACCCTAAGCTTGATTTTAATCTTTTGTGTCGTTTTATTACTTTAAGGGTCTCTAAGAAGCTACTTAACGGTAAGCAGGTAGTCCGCAGATAACAAGGAGTCAGAAATAAATCCTAATACTTTCACCTCACTATATTCTCTTTTCCTATTGTGTTTTTTATTTTCATAACCTGTTGTTCGCCCGATTATACCTGGATTTAATAAAGATGGTCAAAAATACCCACAATTACGGCTAATTACAACAGATAATGATAAAGGGAAATCCCCAACAAATTCGACATTACTATTTGCGTATAAAGTTTCAAGTAGTTTTAGTTGAGATCTTGATGACAACAGGTTGATTTATAGATTTTAATATAAAGTGAAAATGCCTAAAGTGAACGGTGGTGTAAACGTATGGATTAAACCGTACAAAGAAATGTATATTGACATGGAAAAAGTCTACTGCTCGGTTTGCTCTAAAATTGTAAGTAAAAAGGCTTTTATTATTTTTGTTTAACGAATCGTGTGATACTCCGCTGATGAGGGCTTTCTATGTAAATTCTTAAAATCCATGTCTATATGGTGGAAGCATACTTCACTTTTGGCCAAATTGAGTTTTTTATATAAAAATTTTAAAATAATTCAGTTCACGTTTTGACAAAAGCAAACAAGTCAACGTCTATTCTATCACAGTACAGTGAAATGAAACTGGTATTTTAATATAAGTCAACCCGCTTCAGAATGATTAAATGTCAAAAGCATATATTATGTAACGATATATGTCTCCTTTTGCCTCACGCTGTATTTTCTATTGATATTGTTTTAGCTGCTACTAGCAGATATTGTGTCATACATATATCGTTTCATTTTTAATGTTACTGAAGAACAAAAACTCGAAGACAGGTAACTAAAATTTTCAACAACTTCTTTTGAGTGCAGTATGCCATGCCATAAAAATTAGGTAAACTTGTTTAAAATTCAGGTGTTTCTGTAAGTAAAACCATAAAGTTTGCCTAATTTAGCTTTGCTTTTTTTTCAGATACCATGTGAAAGAAAGTTTCAAATAGATCAACATGCAAAAACTTCTGCT
Organism: Abscondita cerata; assembly: GCA_030710515.1. NCBI lineage: Eukaryota > Metazoa > Arthropoda > Insecta > Coleoptera > Lampyridae > Abscondita > Abscondita cerata. The sequence continues at coordinate 404,533 of JALBCR010002322.1, read as the reverse complement.
CACATAGCCAAACTGGAAAAGTTTAAAACGGGGATGACAAGGCTCAATCTTCTTTGTGCAAATTTCTTCAGTCTAGCAGCAAAAGAGGAAATTAGACGACCAACAGATATTTAATGAAGATTTATGTCGTGCTATGATAGCTTCAAATATTCCTCTGTCCAAGTTAGGCAACGATAATTTTAGTTCATTTCTTCAAAAATACTGCAAACTAAATGTTCCTAGTGAAAGAACACTAAGAAGAAATGACGTGGGGTCTTTGTATTCAGAAGTTATAGAAGAAATAAAACAGAAAATTGGGAATAACAATTTCTATATATGTATTGATGAAACTACTGATTCTGTAGGACGTTATATAGCCCATTTGTTAATTGGTGTTCTCAACGACGACATGTTGCCGAAGTCTTATCTAATTTCGTCCAAGCAATTAGAAAAGACAAATGCTTTAACTATGGCCAGATTTGTCCAAGAAGAACTTTGCAAGTTTTTTCTGCCTGCAGTCGTTCCCAGTGAGAAACTGTTACTCCTGTTATCGGATGCAGCACCTTACATGATAAAGGCAGGACAGAATCTTAAAATATTTTATCCAAAGCTAACGCATGTAACTTGTATAGCACATGGTCTAAATAGGGTTGCTGAGGAGATAAGAAAAAATTTCCCGATGTTAACAAGTTGTTCTCTAGTATTAAAAGGTATTTCTTAAAGCACCTACGAGAGTGCAGATATATAAAGAAAGATTGCCCAACATCCCTTTGCCACCTCAACCTGTAATAACTAGGTGGGGAACGTGGCTAAAAGCTGCAATTTTTATGCAGAACATTTTTCCGGAATAAAGGACTTGATTTCTGAATTGGAAGATAATAGCTGTCAATCTCTTTTGGAAGCAAAAGAAGTAGTGAAAAATGAAGATATTAAACAGCAGCTGTCATTTATAAAGTTCAATTATAGTTTTCTTCATGAAACGCTAACTCAGTTAGAAAAGTCTAGTGTACCACTTTTAGACAGCTTACAATTAGTAAGAAACTCTGAATCAGCTCTTAAAAATGTCAGGAGTAAAATTGGAATAGAAATTTTTCAAAAATTTAAAAACGTCTTAGAAAAAAATAGCGGCTACAAATTTCTTTCTGAAGTGGGTGATATTTTAATGGGAAATTTTAATTCGTCAATTGACTTGGATCCTGGAACAATTACAGATTTAAAGTACGCTCCAATTACATCAGTTGATGTGGAAAGGAGCTTTTCCGTGTATAAACATATGTATTCGGATAAGAGACAAAACTTTTTAACCGAAAATTTTGAGCAACATCTAATTGTTTATTGTTTTACAATTAGCTTGGGTTAATTTTTGATTGTAATTTTTTAATAAACTTATTTTAAATATAAAAATATATTTTATTTTATTGCATATTTTTTAATTTATTTGCATATATTCGATAAAGTACATGCACATATATGCGCATATTTGTTGTGTTTTTTCATGCATATTTGCCCTTCGATTAACATGTATTATTTTTTTTCTTTTATTTTGTATGAAATTATATTGTGTTACTCAGCTCAATAAGACATATTATTATTATTATTATTGTACCTCATGTGGTAATCCGGGTTGAGGTTGAGAAATAGGTTCAAGAATATTCTGGATATATTGCTCAGCGTTTAATAATTGATCTACACCTTTTCAAGTTGTAATTCAGAAACTGTGAAATGAATTCCAGAAAGCGTAAGTTGAAATTCAGATTAGTAATATGTAATTCAGAAAGCGTAACATATAATTCAGATTAGTAAATTGTAATTTAGAAAGCGTAACTTGCATTTCAGATCAGTAAATTGTAATTCAGAAAACGTAATATTGATTTCAGATTAGTGAATTTAATTTTAGAAAGCGTAACTTGTTATTCAGAAAACGTAATATGAAATTCAGAAAGCGTAATCTGTATTTCAGAAAGTGTTATTTGTAATTCAGATAACACAGACACACACACATATTTTGTAATAAGAACATCATTCTTTAAATAATTCTATATGTATCTTAATTTATTTATCTTAATATCTTAATTATTATTTTATATATTAAACTATCGCCCTACAACCATGTCTTCTAAAGCTAAAGCTGCAGCATGATAAGTAGTGGTGTGTTGTGCAGCTCGAGCGCAATCACCCCCAACAATGGTATCTTTTGCCTGGTCAATAAGACCTTCTAGGTGGGATAGTCTTTGTTCTCCAACACCAGGGCCAAATACTGGAGGAATGCGAAGAGTCGCTTTAACATTGGCTTTCATTTTGGACCAAATGGTTTCTATCGGGTTCAACATTGGAGAATATGGTGCCAATCTCAACAGTGCAGCTCCAGTTCCATTTACAACGTCTTGTACCCTTGAGTGGCAAGGTGCATTATCACATACAATGACCAAATCTTGCAATTGGTTTCCAAGATACTGCCATTGTTGTAATATTGCTGTCACCCAAGCATTGGCCAATTGATATGTATAGGAGCCTCTTCTTCGTTCCATTGCAATTACAGTAGCCGTTGTTATGGCTCCGATTATGTGAACATTTGGACCTCTGGAAGCAGGAAGCTCCTGTACCGCTCTAGCACCTCGTCGAGCTCGTCCCTGGTACGACGGCAAAACAAATTAAAATTACTTTCATCCATCCAGAGAATTTGTTTTCCGTTTCTTATATATTCATTGAGCGCTAACACATAATCCCTTCGTTTTTGTTTATTTTCCTGTGTGTTCATAGTAATAGGTTGATGATGAACTTGTTTTATTGTAAAAGCCTACCCTCTAAATAATTTCCAATCGTTGTTGTTGATACTACTTTTCGAAAATTTTGTAGGACTTTTTCCACTAATTGTTTCAGGGTTTTGCCGTTATCCTGCTCTACCCAAGATATGACTTCATCAATTTCTGCTTCTGTTAAAGTTTTCGGTTTGTTGCCCCCTTTAGGCAACATTCTACCATTGCCAGATTTTACCCAATGAAAGGCAGTTTTATAATCGATGGACAGTGATTTAGCCAGGGTTATCCAATCGTCTCCTTTATTAGCACATGCAACCACTCTGTTTCTATCTTGCTCCGTATGCTTTTTGTAGCTGAAAGAAATTATATTTTGTAGAATATGAATACTATGTACATTAATTCATACCTCTTTCTTTGGAGTTCATGAGTTGCGATTAATGGAACTCGGCATAATGGGCAGTTTTCATTTTGGAGATTTGCAATAATGGGCGCTGCACACTTCGAGTGCAAAAGATGTTGACACGGTTCCAATTTAATAACTGCATTTCGAGTCATTGAGATTCGACAAATTGCACAGTTATCTTTAAAATTCATTCGGAAATTAATTTTAACTTTTAAGTCAAAATGTAAGTCAGATTAAAAATAAATGTATATGAAGTTTCTAAGGCAACATACTCACATATCCGTTATTTTTTTTGCGCTATTTTGCCACAGAGCCAAATAAATCAATTTAAAAATGCAAGAAGAATTTTGCTTTTTCCAACAATCTTGAAAATGTGGTACAGAACATTTATCCTCTCAGATGACGATCTGTGTACATAGAGCGACTATGTATAATTGATCTGGCAAAAAATACAATTGTTGGAAATAGTATATCAAAGTACCAAGCTAATGTTATCTGAATTATATATTACGCTTTCTGAATTAAATATTACGCTTTTCGAATTTCAAATTACGTTTTCTGAATAACAAGTTACTAATCTGAATTACAAGTTACGCTTTCTGAAATTCAATTCACTAATCTGAATTACATTTTACGTTTTCTGAATTACGATTAACTAATCTGAATTACAAGTTACACTTTCTGAAATTCAATGTACAAATCTGAATAACATATTACGTTTTCTGAAATAAAACTTACACTTTCTGAAACTCATCTCACGGTTTCTGAATTACAGCTTGAAAAGGTGTAGAAAAACGAAATCAGTTTTCCCGCCCAGCATAATTCCTGCTCATATCAATACAGTACCTTCTACGTAGCTGTGCACTTCTTGGATATGCTGTAGTTTTGCTGACGCCACACTTTAATCTGAGAGTATCTGTCGCTATAGTCTACTTTGTTTATTCACGTTACTTTTAACACAATTTATTCTTACACTTATCAATGTGTAATAATTTTTCTGAAACAACGCAGAAATGGTGAGAAAAGTAACACACTAAAGTTAAAGTTCAAAACATTTTAAGATTTATCAATTAACTGTTTAATGGATACTTTTGACCTGCTTTTGACAGGCAGTTGTTTATAAGTTACCTAGCAACAAAACTCAACAATAAAAGACAATATTAATGGAAGTAAAATCAAGCAAATCAAATAAAAATTAATATCTACCCTTAGATTATGTTGATGTGTGTACATACATATAAAATTTAACCGACTGTGTAACAAAATTAACTATACAACAAGTGTAAATTTAATCAACCTGAACAACAAATCAAATCCTACACATGTTTAACGTTATTCTAATATTTCTCTATGCATAATTTCTCTTTAGCGATTTTTGATTACATACTTTTAGAATTCGAATTTTGAATAAATTTCAGGTAACTAATAATTTGAATTCCACTTTGCATACCAATGTACGTACTTTTACATTAACCAAAAAAATATATATTGACTTAATTATTCAATTTCAAATTTTCCTAAATAAACACCAATGAATTGAAAATATAAATCCTGTAAAGCACTACTACAAAATTGAAAATGCAAATACAAGTTAAAATTAGGGTTCTTTTGTAAACATCTAATTAAATTGTTCTCGAGCTGACGTTTTAAAAATACACCATTCTCAGATTTAATTAAGTTAACACGATTAAATTTAAATCAACACGTTTTTATATTAATGTGTTGTAATTTTTTGTTATATACGGAAATAGAATTTGAAGCAGAATATGAAGTTTATAACGTACATATAATTTTTTTCAATTGTTGATAAGCACCACAATTCAGTTTAATTATAGTAATTAACACAGCTTGTTTTAGTTTACGTCAACAAGCATACAAAGTTAAATTGTGTACCGAATATATTGTCTAGGTTCAGTCTTAAGCTTGTCGGTGGCTCATAAAATCCAGCATCTACTGTTGTGATAAATGAAAAACCATTTATCAACGTTCACTGTACGGGATATATTGTAATAAATGAAAACCCTAAGAAAGAAAATTAATTTTTATTATTTATAAACACAAAAAATAAAAAAACATTTTTATGTTGTTATGATATAACTAATATAGGTACTGCTACTGTCGTCACATTTTGTATTATTGGCTTAGGTTTTAATATACGAACTTAATGCATTCGGTAGACTTTACCCATGTAGCATAGGGGTCCTTAGAACGTTTTGAGATTGTCTTAGATATGTACAACTATCTTGGTACCTTTATAAGAAATATGATAATTAAGACCGTTGAGTGAAAAATATTAAGATGTTTTATTACCTACACTTTTTAAAATTTCCTTTTTAAACGTCTCTAAAATGTATTTCAGAAAGCATTAGCAAATCGTACTTTTACTAGAAGTCTAAAAACCTTTTATTTTTGACATTTTTAAAACTTCATTTTTAAACGTCTCTAAAACGTATTTCAACAAACATTTGTGACACCAACTTTTACAAAAATGTTTTATTGTTGATATTTTTAAAACCTGAGTTGTGTATATGAATGTAACTATGGATATTGGAGGTCTGTCGCAAATGATTAATAATTTATAAATATAAAAAGTGTATAGATTTTAAATCAAGTATTTTTCAAATATTGTCACTCCATAATATAAATTTATTTAAATGAGTCCTATTTAATAGCCGTCAGCAATAGCGCGGGTCGAAAAAAAAATTTTAGAATTTGATTTTGTCGTACTTGTAAAAAGATGTGAAATCCACCAAGAAAACAAATGGTTTTTTGTTTACTTGAAAAATAATAATTTTGGCAGCGCCCCCCCACCCCCCAAATATTTCAAAATTTTAAATCCCAACGAAGGGGCTGTAATAGTTATAGAATGTATCTTATGTGTCTAAAGAACACACATACCAAAAAAAAACAATTACTTTAATATTTGACCGCGCCCCTGAGGACTTACCCTTAAGTGCGTATACCAGTATACAGTTTCTCGCTTGGAAATGAGATGACATATAATCATTACTAATGGGTTTCTTTGTCTATAAAAAAATATTTATCGCTTTTTCAAGCCAGAACTCCCCGCGTGGAGGTAACTGTATGTCGAGTTCCACCCACACCCTCCCCCCTTCCTCCATTCCTTGTATACTCCTACATTTAGGTACTTATGAGTATTTACTTCTTACTAGAAAAATATTGTCCTTTGTTTTCAAACGATGGTAAACTGCTTCTAGCCTCTAGCTTGGCCCGAATGTAGCTATCTCTTGAGACGGCACCACATACTTTGCTAGATGCTTTAGTAACCACACTTGGGTGTGACCTAGAAATTTGACTGTTGATGGAAATGTAAAGGACTTAGATTGTATGGCGTACACTAGATCTTCATTACTTAAACTTTTTGTCAGAGGAGGCTCTGTCACATTGCAGTAACCCCAATCTATCGGCTCCGTATAATCTTGGGCTTCGAAATTTATTTTTGGAACTCTAAATATTCTTAGTCTGGCTGGAGTTTGTCTTGCTTTTAAGAAGCGCCTGATTCCCAGTTATCTTATATGCACTTGTCTTTCTTGAATAAACTTTCAGGGCAATGGCCTTCTCGAATAGCAGAGCATAAACGGTATAGATACTGTTGATCTGTACTAAGTTCTTTTCCATCAACTTGAGGTAAAATTACGTCAATTTTTTGAAAATTTACGACAGGTCTTGATTCACATGTTACTAGCAAAGATCCGATTGGACCAGAAAAAGAATAGGGACCTTTAGTGTGTACGTCGAGGTCACAAAAAATATGTCTGAGTGGTAGTTCATTTGTGTGCAACAAACAAATTACCCACTGTAAGGGTCTTCCAACATGAAGTTCAATCAAACGTATAATACCGCTCCTCCAACCAGTATTTACGTTGGTACCATCACAACCAATCACTGTTAAAGAATGTAGGTCAATATGTTTAGCCTCGATGTAGGAAATAATACTTCGATATATATTTAACGCAGTACCAGGCGGTTTAATCTTTACATGGTCAAAATATGTACTTTCTGGTTCTTCAATTATTGATACGTGTTCCTATTGTCTTGTAATACGACGTCCTTGAACAAGAATCATTGTCTGGACTTTCCTTCTATCAAAATACATTCCTTGGATAGGCTTTTGAGATTCAATTGCTATTCTGTAAATAGCCGTCCTTTTTCTCTTCAGTTCTCTCCGAACTTTGCTTTTATCTATAACATTTTCAGGATTTTAGGAAGACACTAATCCAATGTCATGCGAAGTCGCAGTATCAATTTTCGCCACGGTTCAATTTGAGGCTCCTGTCATGTCTGCAATTTTGGCAATTTTTTTGTATACTGAATATTAGCAGCAGAAGTATCTAGAGAGTATGACCACTTAAAATCTTGTTCATCTGATATGTCTTTGTCTAAAGATGATGACGATGATTCAATGACCGAGACATTTTAATTTTTTTCGCAGGTATAAGTATTAATATCATTACACTTCCAGGAACATATACTGACTTCTAGAAAAATTGCAACACCTAGAAGTTGTCGAACGATTTTAATGAAATTTGAATAAAATCTAGCCAGTAGTTTTTGTTTTTTTGCCTGTTGTTTCCATAGCACATAGTAACAATAAATTTGAAGTATTAGACCATTTAGTAACTGTCAAGTTTGCAAATTGTTGTTGTTTCTTCACAATTTCATTCTGAACTTGAAAACAATGCCGAGAGTAAGTCAACATCAACATTTTGTCCTATTAAGTGATTTTGAACGTGGCCGTATTATTCGTATGAGAGAGGCCGGACTTTTGCTAAGAGAAATTGCTCGTCGTGTAAACCGAAATGTTTCATCGGTATTGAGATGTTGGTCCAAATGGTTCGAGGAAGGGGTTCAACATCGTCGCCGTGGATCTGGACGTCCTCGAAGGACTACAGATCGCGAAGAACGTCGCTTAAGAGTTTTGGCCACAAGAAATAGATTTTCAACAACTCGATCAATTGCAAATGATTGGATGAGAGGTACAGGACTTAGGATGTCAATGTCATCTGTTTATCGCCGGAGAAGATCTTATGGGTTGCGTTCATATCATCCATTTTTATGTCTCCTCTTACACCACTTCACCGTCTACGCAGACTAGAGTGGAGCAACGAAAGGGTTAATTGGGCGCAAGAATGGCATCAAATTGTGTTTAGTGACGAGTCCCGATTTTGCTTGTGTGCCCACGATGGTCGTAGTAGGGTCAGACGGATGCGTGGAGAACGTAAAAATCCAACATTTTTTGTGAAACGCAACACAGCCCTCACTCAAGGAGTTATGATATGGGGTGCAATATGTTATGGTAGCAGATCACCCTTGGTCTTTATTGACGGCAACCTTAACGCAGCTGGTTACATTGCTAATGTGCTACAACCAGTTGGCCTTCCATATCTTCAGGGGCGGCAAAATCCCATTTTCCAGCAGGATAATGCGAGCCCTCATACGACAAGGGCTACAACACGGTTTTTGGAAGAATCTAACATTGCCGTCCTCCCATGGCCTCCTCGGTCGCCTGATTTGTCGCCAATTGAACATGTATGAGATATGATTGGTAGGCGACTGGATAATTTACCGCATTCTCCAGATAATTTACACGATCTTCAGCAACGGATTCAAAAAGCTTGGGATGATATACCACAAGCAGTGTATTACAAATAGTGGCGGAGCAACTCATTATTGAATAAAATTTTTAAGCTTTTGTTCTTTTGTTTTTAAATTTTAATCATCACTTTGTTTAATGAAAATAGACGTTTCCTGAAAATTTCATTAAAATAGTTCAACAACTTCTAGGTGTTGCAATTTTTTTGGAAGTCAGTATATATTAAATATTCTTTTTGATTGTGTTTTGAAGTTATCCATTTTCGATTGAAGAAATGGAGTATTCTTTTGTTTTAAAGGCTTAATTAAATTTCGGCTACTATTCGGATGTGTCTGACAGTTGGTAACGTAGCTAAATTCCATACATGCTGAACTTTGTTTGTGACAATTCTAGCAACTTAACTATCCGGTGGTTGTTTGCTACCGTCTCCCTTTAATTCGGTTTGAACGAAAAAGAAACACCGCACCATTTCTTCATAAGTGGGGAGGGAAGTCTGCGATTCTAAATGCTGCCCCACACCAAAAATAGGATGATTTTCTTGTGTTCTAGTCTTAATCAGTTTTCCTCGTTTCATGGTAGCTTTTGCACAAATGAACAAACTTTGAAACGTAACTCAAAATTACTTTACAGTTTGAAAAGTAAACAAAATAAAAAGCACTAAAATAAAATATTGATCTCTCACTCGGTTTGCATAGACGAAAGTAAATAATACACAACTAAACTCAACGACTGTCGGCTTTTAACTGAAAGCTTTATTATTATTTGTAACGAAATGTGCGTGTCCTAACATGTTCAGATGCGGTCGACCAAAAATCGCGCTTAGATCAGTAGCACGGGAAAAAGGGATTAGTCTAGGACATTTATTTAAAATATTCTCAATTACCAAATATACATTTTTTTACCGGGGCACGGTCAAAAGTTAAGCAAATGCAACAAAAAAAAACAGTATGTATTATAATATAAGAAGTATTTTTTCAATATGACGTTACAAAGCAAAAATCTAAAAAAATTACCCCTTTTACCACCCAGGGGCGCGACTAGAAATTATTTTAAAAATTAAAAATAAATCCGTTACCACTTTTGACCCATTATACAACTCGTTATAACTATGACAAATCAATTTTCAAAAAAAAAATTTTTTAGGCCTTTTTCGACCCAACCTAGTCAGCAAACCCTGTAAGAAGTACCTACAGTTAACTTGTTTCAAATTGTTATCTATAGTGTTTTTTAGAATTGAATTTGCAAAATTTGAGGAGGACTTTAAAGATATATCTCAATCTATGGTATGCTGATTTTGTTATTATTTACTAACACTTTGAGTGTTGGTTTTTCAATAGCAAGGAGATGACAAGAAGTGGGAGAACAAATTTTTAAAAATCTGTTTACGTTCATATACAGTGTGTCTGTAAAGGTCTTTACCACCCCTACCACATATTCTTTAGACCAAAATAAACCGATTTAAGTAAACTTATCTTATCTACTAATTAATTTATTGAAAACTACTTTTTATTGAAGTTTTAAAAACCATTATAAAAATGTCTTAAAACGGCGAATATCCTATAGAGGTCTTTTTTAAAACGTATTAAAGGTAAGATATCATATGTCTCTAGGACCTCTTTAAGACGTATTGGTGTTACGTGGGTAGGTATTGCCCATTTGGGTAAAGAGGGCAAATACCGGTCTGGTGGGTAATGCCTGTCAGGGATTTAAATAGTTATTTTTAAGTTTGGCTGCAACGCAAGTTGCTATCAGATGTCCCAGCTGGCCTTCGATTCTCAACAGTCGATTGCTCGGCAGTTCGCGTTAAAACGCTGATCGTAGCAGGTGACAACGTGTTTTCGAAGATTCTGATGTAATATTTACGGTAAGTGAAATAAAACTTGTAGGTAAAATCTTCCTCTCTTTTTATAAAGGCTTATTTGTTACATAACCCTTGACTATTTTTCTTTTGTTTTGTGTAGAAAGATAGAATAAAAATACATTTTTTTACCTTAAAAATGTGGACAAAAGAAAAATTGTCATAGTTGGCTAATGCCGATCACTTGACAATTTTAGCGCAACGCAAAGGCTGGCTGGAAACGATTGGCTAAGAAGTTTCATCAGACGCAATCCTACCATATAATAATAATAATAAATCTTTATTTCCAACATAAACATAATTTAATAATAATTCTAGATACATAATACATAATACTAAAATCATAAAAATACATATGTTGGAAAATGGCGAGTTTTCGATGAAAGCCGTACAACGCCGAGCTCCCCTCGATTTTCAAAACTAACCATTTAATTAACTCTTAGTAATTAAAAAAAAAGAAAATATAACAATAATGATTTTAATTAATTATTTTAGAATAAATCAAATTAATTAAATTAATAGTAATTAAAGTTAAAATAAAATATAATAAATTATGAGGAGGATTTGCACAAATTATGAAAGTAACGTATACTACCTCGAGTAATATAAAGCCTAAAAACAGGACATATCTACATCAAAGTATAAGAAAAATTTTAATAAACAAAATTACGCGTGGCGTATTTGAACTAAAAACAACCTTTTAAAGAATAACAGTGATTTACTTTTTAGATTGTTGGCTAAAGAATTATACACACTAACAATCTGATTAAAAAACTCCGTACGATGCTTTGAAATTGCCAGCAACCCCTTATGTCTTAAATTTAGATTGTGAACATCTGTCTTGTATGTGATCTTGTTATCAAAAGATAAACGATCATCAAAAAGTACTCCTAAGTTTTTATATGAATGGACAAATTCAATTCTGTTGTTGTTTATAAGTATAGGAGGAAGGTTAATTTTATCACGAAGATGGTTTGGTGAAAAAGGAATAGCGTAAACTTTCTGAAGGAGGGAATGTTAGGTATATTTGAGTGTCGTCAGCATAAAAATGAACATTGCAAGATTTTATACAAGAAGGCAAATTGGCAGTATAAAGAGAATATAAAGTAGGACCGAGAATACTACCCTGCGGTACACCTGACGAGACTCCAAGAGGTGTAGAAAACTTATTATCTATTGTCACTCTCTGAGTTCTATTAGAGAGATATGAAGCCATAACTGAAACAGCACTATCACTAAAACCATTATATCGTAGAATTGATAGGAGTATTTCATGATTCAGTGAATCGAAGGCTTTCGAGTAATCTAGCAATACCAAAACTGTAATAAAACCTTTATCTAAACCTGCAACAATGTAATCAGTAATGTGTAAAAGTGCTGTTTCACAACTGTGGCATGATCGAAATCCGGACTGAGAAATAGGGATAAGAGAGTGTGTATCAATAAATGTATTAATTTGGTCTTTTAAAATAACATCAAGAATTTTTGATAAAACAGGAAGAATACTGATAGGCCGCAAATCACTAAATTGTTTTAGACTGCTAATCTTTGGAAGGGGAGAAACTAAAGCCTCCTTCGAAATTGATGGAAAAACTGAATACTCAATATAATAGTTTACTAAATGAGAAATATAGGGAATTATATAAGGGTAAAAACACATTAGCATCTCATAACTAAGACCATCAGAACCAGCGGAACCATTTTTCATATGGATAAACATCGTGTCAACAATATGATCATTAACAAGGCAAAATGAAAATTTTTTTTCAGTGGGAGAAAGTTTACATTTACTGTTATAGTAATTAAGTATATTTGAATCAAGGGGTGAAGGTGGAACTGAGAATATGAAATGTTTATTTATAGCGTCTAAATTTTTCAAATGGTCTGGAATAACGCGATTACGATTCAACAATCCAATCCGCTTAAGGCAAAGCCAAATATTATTACATTTGGATTGTTTACTAAATACAAAATTTAAATACGCCCGTTTTTCTGTTTGAATAACTCGTGCTGTAAAATTACGCAAATCACGATATTCATTATAGTCAAACTGGCTTTTGAAGTTTTCCATTTTTTGCGAGCCTTATTACGAAGTGACATTAAATAAAGGGTATTCTCAGTAAGCCAAGGTGAAAAGTTTTTGAAACATTTTACTCTACGCAAAGGCGCATGATAATCAAATAGTTTTGTGAGATGAAAATTTAAAAAGTTGATTTTATCATCAATGTTCAAAAGATTGAACATATTGAACAGGGGTATTTGAAAGAAATCAGTAATAAATGAAACATGAATAAAATTTTTAAAGCTTCTAACAGTGTTGTAAATTTCAGCATCTTTCTTAGCTCTCAAGCATAGCTCACAAAAAATTAAATCGTGATCTGACACATGAGAAGCACATAGGGTATCCCAGCTTGAAACAAGATTAACATTTGAGGTTAAAATTAGGTCAATTGCAGTAAACGAATTACGAGTGACTCTGGTGGGTTTGTTTATTAATTGTTTAATATTGAAAGTATCTATCATGTCAGAAAATCGTATAAAGTCTCTATTATTAATATCGAGTACAGCAATGTTGAAATCGCCTAAACAGAGTAGATCGTCACTAGTCGGTAAGAATTTTGAAAGTGCTGTCTCTAAATGGTCAATAAATAGAGGGACAGAAATATTGGGCGGTCTGTAGGCGACACCGACAGTAATATTGAGATTATTATCAGTAATATTGAGATTATTATCAGTGCGAAAAGCTGAAGCCACTAGTTTTACCAGTTTCAATAATTATGAAATAGCTACGTTTTGTAAACTGCTGGAAGAAGTGATGTCAAAATATAACTTTTCCCCTAGCAAAATATATAACGCAGATGAAACTACTACTACTGTTCAGGGTCCAGGAAAGGTTCTGGCAACCAAAGGACAAAGAAGAGTTGGTTTGGTAACTAGCGGCGAAAGAGGTCGCAATATTACAGTCATGTGTGACATGAATGCTGCTGGGGATTTTTCCTCCCATGTTTATCTTTCCCAGAAAGAGACTAAACCCGCTCCTACAAAAAGATGGACCTGCAGAAGCTCTTTATAAATGTACAACTAATGGCTGGATCGATGAAAATATTTTTTGTGATCGGTTAACGCATTTCAGAAATCTCGCAAAACCTACACAAGACGAACCAGTTTTATTAATTGTAGACAACCACTCCAGTCACATTTCTTTGACATCACACGAGTTTTGCAGAGAAAATTATATTACTATGATTTCAATCCCACCCCACACTTCGCACAGGATTCAGCCATTAGATCTTGTCTTCTACGGGCCCCTTAAAACCGAATATAGAAATCAGTGCAATTTATTTTGTTGATAAAAAGTATCACTCTGTACGATGTAGCTTCCTTATTTAATAAAGTTTATTCAACTGTGGTAACAATTAACAAAGGACAATCTGGATTCAAAAGCGTTGGCATTTATCCTCTCAATCCTAAGGTTTTTAATGAACAAAATGTCAAGGAAAAAGATGTCAAGAAACAGGAAAAGGAAATAAATAAATTAAAGATACAACCTAAAGATAGAAATAGGGATAATTTAAGAAATAAGGGACAAACCCATAAAAGAAAATTATTTGATGAAAGCTCATCAGATTCTGATGTTGATGTTTAATGTGATAATAACGAAGATGAAGATATCAATGAAGATAGATGTTTGGTTTGTAATGATTATGGAAAAAATAATGAAGAGTGGTATAGATGTACTCTATGCCCAGGTTGGCACACTCTGAATGCAGTAGATGGGAGACAACAGAAGGATACATATGTGATGAATGTCATTCTTTTATTTAAATAGAGAGTTTGTTTTTATTTTAACTGTTTCAAATTAAAACTTTGTTTATTTTCAGTTGTTAAAGTAAGGATATGCTTTGTTCTTAATTAGATTAGATTTTTTATTTCAATAAACGATATTTTTGTAAAGAAATACTTAGTTGTAGTTAATTTCATTATTCTTAAAACATTTTTTCTACGTGATCGCCATTAGCCACATATGTGACCGGCATTCCTCTATATGTATGACAATGCCGGTCAAATGCAAATTTTTGCTTTGTGTCTTGTCACTAAAGTATAGACAACTTTTTTAGAGATTTTCGCATTAAAAAAGTTTGTCAGTGAACTAGTGATTGCTATCTTAAAATCATTTGCCACTATGACTTATTTTTGTGCTTAGGATAAAGAACTTTTCTTAAATGACCGCCATTTGCCCACTTTGCTCTATACCAATAAAAACATACTTGAAAACGAACCAATTTATCAGACATCATCCTTTGGTGATATATTTCGGTGTTACACTGACTTTGGCAATAACTTTTAGTACCTTTTCCTACAAATTAGAGTTACAATGCGAGCACGAGAAAAACTATTTCTACCGAGTAATGAACGATGTTTTTAGGTATACCTCTCTGCGACAATATCATACAGAAAATAACAGGCTTCAATCAGAACTTATTATAAAAGGA
Organism: Abscondita cerata; assembly: GCA_030710515.1. Lineage (NCBI taxonomy): Eukaryota > Metazoa > Arthropoda > Insecta > Coleoptera > Lampyridae > Abscondita > Abscondita cerata. Next base: position 389,427 of record JALBCR010002322.1, on the reverse strand, counting down.
GGCGAAAAACATTTCTTCGATAATGGGTACGTTACAATGGTCCATTCATGCTTGCAAAGATGATAGCTGCGATAAAGCAGACAATGTTTACCAGACTTATCTCTTTAGCGGTCCTATCTAAAAGGAATCAATCCTTAAATGTATTCCAAAAATAAGGAGATCGCTACAGATCTGGACAAAAAAAATACGCAAAGACACAGATATACGAACAACAATAGAAAAAAAATATTATTAATGTATTAGCTAACAGGAGATAACAAAATAACAAAAAAAAAACAAAAAAACTACGAAGCTGTAATCATTAAACCTAATGAGGCTACCTCATACGCTGATATAATGAATAACCTTAAAGAGAAATATGTAACATCTAGCATTGTGGTTAATAATATTTTACGAACCAATACTGGGGCGCTACAACTCAAATACAAAAGTAACTGGATAGTGACAGTCAGATCTTTAGGAAGTCGTAGTTACATCAATGTCCTTGTATAGACAAGTTAGTTATGTTAAAAATGAAAAACCCACTAATAATCCTCGATGTGGAGGAATCGAAGACACAACAAGAGATCATGGAATCCCAAGCATTGGGACTACGTTACGAACCAGGTCCTCACATTCGTAAAACCAAAAAATCGAACAAATTCGGAAACAGACTAATATTCGCAACTTTGCACCAAAAATTGATTGGGGCAGGCTGGTTACAAAGGCGTATGAGAGAAACCAAATATCTATTAAAGGGCAGGTTATGCCAAAAGGTAGGACACAATGCTAACGCTCGTCATTCTACTGCTGTGGATCCTGCGATTAATGTTTTAATGTACCGGTTTGTAACTTTTGCAATGTCGAATGCCGCAAGGCAGATTCAATACCCTCCTAGTAATGAACGAACCCAACATTACCCTGACTAAAGCAAGAAACTGGCAAACAGATGTTTAATGCAGTGTTCTTTCCACCTCCTCTACGCAACTTAGTTTCTATCTCGCAACAACATCTCCCTGAAAAAAAGACAATAAAGAATTTGATAGTTACCTTGAAGTTATGATATATCCATGAACATAAAGACGCTCAAGAACAATTTCATTATCTGTGATCTTAAAGCAAAATGTATAATGTGAGACTCCAACCCAGATGACGCTCGTGGTGGTATCCTCAACGACTGGGTAGCAAGAAATGACTTGTGCAAGACCAACTTTTTTTATTGGTAACAAAGTATCATGCAAAGACCTGACATTCGTGCCTGCGGAAAAGTGACCATAAAGCCATCTCCTTCAAATGGTCTCTAGGCTCACACAGTCAAAGTAGGCCGTCTCAGCAAAAAAGATAGAATAGTAGCACCTGGAACCCTGAGCTCCTAAAATCCTTATTTATCCAAATAGCAAGCAAAGCAGTATCTATAAATTCAGATTCTTTACATAATGCTACTTACAAGGCGTCCAAGTTTAGTGTGCGGTTCGGCAAACCTAACAGTAAAAACTGTGGTATTTATTGGTGGATTGAAGCTCTATTGTTCATTAGAGCTGATTGTAATTCAGCACATACAGCGATGATTAGACAATCAAAAACTACCAATTCCATCGTACAACTAAACATAGAAAAGTAGCGGGCACAATCAAACGATTGAAATATGGTAGATTAAGTGGAACGACTGTCAGTCCTCAAGGTTGACAAAACTTATCCAATATGAAAAATGACTGAAACTTGCGTTTTTCAAATGGAAGCGCCCTAATTTTATTACTTGAACTAATTTATCATTAAGAAATAAGAAAATTTGTGTGAGGTTGTTTATTCGAACAATCGTTAATTTTCGAAATACTATCAATTTTCTACTTTTCCATTAAAATACTGGATGTTTCATCACACATTAGTTATGATTTGAAAGAGAATTTCAACCTGCACACTACAGAGTGTCCCATTTGACTTAAAAAAGTTATTGCTCTTTGAAGACGTCAAAATGTAACAGCAAATATGTAACACTTAGTATTACATTTTATAATCTATGGGCACATTTTGGTTTGCTACAGTCCATTCCCTTTATACAAACCATAAATTAACACGATATGGAGTTCCCGAAAAAAAGTTACAAATATTTCCGTGTACTTTTGCATGTGTGAAAATTTTACTAAAAAAATTAATGTGACCCTAAAATTTGACGTAGAATCCGAAAATGCAGTGTTCCATATGACTGAAAGATTTTAATATCAGATTGTATTTTAGGTTTTAGAACACGCAGAACTTTTCATAAAGAATAACGTTTTTCATAAAGTTAATAATAAAAAATTTTCCATATGTTGCCAACTTAAGTAGACACACTGTATATATCATTTTTGTTAACAAGAATCTGTACAATTTTACTTAATTTTCAGTTGAATTAATCTGAATTAAGTGCGTAGGTATGTTTTTTAAAATAAATTGGATGCTTTGAAATATACATAATGAATTTTATGCAAAAGTGAATTTCACTTTGTTATAATAAAGTTAAACGATATACCTACGTTTTCGAAAACCTACACAAATCTCTGACGGCCCTAATACAGTTAGTTTATATAAACTTAATGCGCTCTACTTCCCTATTTTAAAATTCTACACGAATGTCAGTTTCATTAATTCTATTTTCCAATTTTTGTAAAAGGATGTTGCCAACTGCACAATTTTATTAATTTGTAACCGGAGTACGCGACCCTAGTAAATTTGCAATCGTTAGCAAAAATATAAAGAACATTTTATTTAAGCAAAATTATTTATTTTTTACAGATTACACTGCATTGTCTTATGTATATTTTAAACAATTCGTTTCTTAAAAGTATAATACATATAACAAGTTATGGAAGACAGAATTTTATTAGAGTTTTGAAATTAACTAGTATTGGTTTCCGAGAACGTTAAGTTCAAATATAATAATATTATGAATGAGTATTCTTTATTCTATTTTAAAATTCTGTGGTAAATTTTAGATGGAATTTTCGTACCAAAATTAACAGTTTTTGAAAAATTTTATATTTTCAAAATTATACCTAAATACCGAGTTCTCAAGAAATAACGATATTTCTATTATGAATAAAGTTGCTGAGCTAAAACTGTAACCAGTAGACAACCAGGAATTTGCAAATTATTCATTGACGTTAATTTAATCGATAACTCATACAGAGTGTTCTAAACTCATAAGCCAACATGCCTAACTAAAATAATTTACAAGTTGCTTATTTTAAATAGAACACCCTATATCATATGATATTTTCTGATGTTTAGCATTCAGTGTTATATCACTGTAGTGGAGGTACGAAATGAAACACTTTTCCAAGTTTTAATTTGTTTGACGTTCCGCTCACCGAATGTGGGCTTGTTCAGAGCGGCTAGTTTAATGGAAATAACAATCAAATTGCTATGCAAACAAACATATACTAATATTTAAACACATAGTAAAAACATATATTAAAAACAAAAACAAAACAATACCTGTATTTCTGTGTTACAATAAAAAGTCCCTGTTAGTTACTTCTAATTTGACAATTATAAATCAGAATGAATAATAATTCGAAATAGAATTTGAAAAATATATTGGACTCACCTTAAATTACAGAGTGGTGTCATTTGTATACCAATTTTATTGTTATTTTCATTAAACTAGCAGCTCTGAAGAAGCCCGCATTTTGTGAGCGAAACATTAGCAAATTAAAACTTAGAAAAGTGTTTCATTTCGCCTTACGTCCACTGTATAGGGATCTAACACTGAATGTTGGAGGAATAATATATATTCAATTTCTATATTCTGATGTATTTTTTTATGCAAATTCGTTTGATATTAACATTCCGTATTCCTAAATGTAACCGTTTTAAGAATATTTAGTATTTGTGTAATAATTGTTTTATTGCAATAAATTATATTAAGTAGACCGGTTGTTTGCAGTGGCTTGTTTATTTATCTACCTATTCTTATTTTGACAATAGGTATGTTACAAAGCCATGGCAACCAACCGGCCTACTTAATTTAATTTATTGCAGTAAAACAATAATTACCCAAATTCTAAATATTTTTAAAACGGTTAGATTTAGGTATAAGGAATGCAAGTATCGAAGGAATTTACATAAAAAAATGCTTCTTGGTTTCTGAGTTTAAAACACCCTGTAGGGGTTATCAATTAATCATCAAGGATTAATTTGCAAAACTGGTTGTTTATTGGTTGAAGTTTGAACTCAGTAACTTTATTAATAATAGAAATATCGTTATTTTTTGAGAACTTTAAAAAAAATTTAAAATATGAAAATATTTCAATAATGGTTCATTTTAGGTATAGCATGTGATACTATCTAAAATTTATCCCAAAATTTTAAACGAAAATAAAAAATACAAGATTTTATTTAAAATAAGCAGTATGGACTCTACTTCCGGTAAATCCGGAAGTGCCTTATTCATGGTATTATTATATTTAAACTTAACGTTTTTTTGGAAACCACTACTTGTGTAATTTGTGACGCTTGCTTCCCAATTCGGTTAGTTTCTGTAAAGAACAAAAGCGGACGGATCTCGGGCGCCAGATTTGATGACGAAGTTTACTCTCAGTTTGTTGGTCGGGCAGCTATAGTGAAGGTTAAAAATTCCAGTGGTCTGATCGTCTAACGGGAAGCACTTCGGAGAAATAAAGAGAATACACTAAAACTCAAAACTTCTTTATTTAGCACAAAACAAGTTTCTATTATTTTCACAAGAAAACAACATTTATTAAAGTAAAGCACCAACCATACAACCCAAAAGCAGTCAGCGGATTTGACAGTTATAGGGGTGAGAGTTTCGGTAATGTAAACAAAGAGGCGGTTAATTTAAGGATGAGAGTAACGGCATATAATCAGAACGGCGGTCTGTTAAGTGATACGGTAGGTGGTGGGAGTGACCGAGTCGACATACGAAAATGCGCTATATCGACCCGGGCAACGGCTTGAGTGGTGTATTCAAGGCGCGAAAACGCGTCACCCCAAACACAACGCACGGATAAGGAGAAGAAAAGTTAAGGAAACAGAAAGCGGTATCTCTCCAACATGCGGATCGGGGAGATAATAGCCAAAGCGGTATCTTTGGCGGTTAAATTATAAAAAGCAGACTTACTCAGTATTAACGGCAGGACCAGACGGAACAAGTATCGGAAACCAACTGTCTGTTTAATGCAAAAGCTCACGCTTATATAAGGCATAACTTAAGTGGGGCAACTAGCTTACGGGAGGGGACTGCGTGCGCACGAAAGCTTAAGCGGGGCGCTATCGGACTTTGTACAACGGGCCGCCCGCTATCTTTTGCTTTGGATTTACAATTGATAATACGTAAAAATTAATAACAGTTAAATACATAACGAACTCGGCCTTATCCTAACAATTAATTACTCTAATTAATTTAGTGACGGTGCGATACTTAAAAATACAAACGCATCGTTACAAATTTTATAACCCTATATAATTCTGTCTTCCATAACACCCACTTGGTATATTATTTTAATTGTAGATACTGCCAAACAGTGGGACCTTCTTTGTAGTACTGTAGTACTGCTAATCTTTTTTAGATTAGTACGGTTATCAAAGGAATGGAACTCTAACTGCAGTTTTTTAGTGTTTTCCCTTTTGTTATAGTACGGTTATATCCACCAATTCTTACTTAGATGCTTTGATAAAGACTTACCAAAGCTAGTCGAAACGTCGGCGTGTTTTAATAGTATTTTAATTATCCCTCACCAGTACTACTTCTACATAAAAGGTTTCACTGTTTGGAAATATCTATAATTATATACTTATAAATGAAATTCACTTTAAATACTTATAAGTAAAGATAGGGGAAATAAGGGCAGTTTCAACCATAGCCCACATACAACCATGTTAGGAATTGCGCGTTGTACGATTGAATTACTATAATAATCTAAATAAAATACATAGTGGTAGTAGAGGTTGTATTTATTAAATGAATTGGTAAACTTTCTTTTCTAAAAAAAGAAGCTTTAAATAATGATTCAGTTATACATTAGACGATGTTTAGTGCCCTCAATTGTTACCTTTAATAACCTTAATAACGTTAAACGTGCCGTTTTAAAAATCAATCGTATACGACGTATTGTGCTAGTAGACATATGATTATTTGTTATTTATAAATATTACGATTAACTATCATTATGACATTCCCAATGTTTGGGCCTTCTTGTTAGGAATTAGGTGGTAACGAGCCAGTGAAACACAATACCTTTGGTTATTGAAGTTTCAACTGGCTGGGGCCAGTCTTTATCAAGATATTTAAGGAATTACTGTGTTCTCAAAGACTCTAATATAGAGTATCTCTTTGGGTCAGGCCATCAAATTCGACCATGATTAGCATCATTAGTAGACAATCCGTTCAGATATTAAAATATGACAAAAAATATTGTCGAAAATTTATTGACAGACTGTTTGAGACTATAACAAAATTTTTTTCTTAATTTAAATAAGCTTTTGTAAAAAAAAATAAAAAATTTTATAGTTACAAACTATTCGACGGTTTAACCAAACCGGGAATTTGTCTGTGAAAGTAAGTCGGTAATATAGGTACGATACTCAATGTTTTATTAGCAAGAAGTCACAGCCATGATTACAAAATCATCAACTTCTCAGTATGCAGGGTATCGCAAACTTCTGACATCGGAGGATAACTTAGTTAATAAAAAAGATATAACTTTCAAAATTAGTCACATTTAGTACAGTTACTAAGTACACATTAATCGTGTGTTGTTGTGCGTGTTATTTATGTAAATTTTAATTAAAGTACTGTTCATAAATGTTTGGAAAAGTATTTAAAATTGACATTATCTGTGATTTCTTGATACTACTCTTCTTATTTTTACTTGATGTTGGGTTTCGTTACTCAAAAGCCCTTCTGTAGGAGTGCGATACGTAACAAAAGAACGGTTATTCTATGAGTCGACGTTTTGACAACTTAGTTCTGTTGCTTTCACCAGGGCATAAAATAAAAGTTCTTTTTTAGTGTTTACGTCCTGGTGAAGGCAACACAACTAAGTTGCCGAAACGTCGACTAATAGAATAAACCGTTCTTTTGTTTCGTATCCCACTGCTACAGAAGGCCTTCTGGGTAAGAAAACCTAACATCAAATTGACATTATCACCCATTGATGAATTTTAGAAGGACTAATTTATAGTGTACACATTATTAAAGAAATTTTTGAGGAAACCTACCTATAACTGTAATATGTATTAACGTGCATGCTACTAAAACGCAAAACTTCTTAAACTTTTACTGTTTCGCTATAAACTTCGTCCCGTTGGTGTAATGCTTTGGAAGCAATAAGTAACTTTATCTAAACATGTCTTCAATCTTCAAAAAACAATTTGTCATAAATGAAAGCGAGTTGAAAGAAGCTAAGTGACATTCATTAGCAAGAGTAACAATTTCACAGAATTGTACTAGACATTATCTTAATTCTTATACAGCGTGTCCAGAAAAGTTCTAGACATATAGGAATTTTCTTTATTGTTGATTTTACAAAAAAAAGTTATTCTTTATAAAAAGTTCTGCTTGATGCGCAAATAATATTGACATATCAAAACTTAAAATATCATGTACAGGACGGCAAAAAATATATAGAAACACAGAATTGCGTTAAGAGGGAAATACCCTCAATTTCTATTTTAGAGCAAATTGTTTTAAGCAAACTACAGAACGAGGTCAGATACAATTTTTCGTTGAAATATTTTAATTTATAGGGTACATCAAAAACATCTAAAAATCAGTGATCTAAATAAAAACTGATAGTTTAATATGAAAAATTATGTCTCCACATGCCCTCCTTCTTTTTCCATACAAACTATAGTATGCCTTGAAATTTCTGTTACTGTCGCACGTATCATATTGGGAATGATTTCTTGGACACAGTTTGTTATTACTGCTTCAAGATGGTCAATATCCTGAAAAGGCCTATGCCCATACACCATTTTTATGAATCGGCTCCATAAAAAGAAGTCCTGGGGTGTGATGTCAGGCGACCTGGTTGGCCAAGGAATATTTGAACGTCTGCCTATCCAACGTTGCGGAAATACTTCATTCAAATACCTAGTTACTGTGTTAGTACTATGGCATGGGGCTCCATCATTTTGATACCAAATTATACGTCTTATATTTAGTGGGACTTCGTCAAGAAACTCAGACAACTGGTTCCTTAAAATATCCAGGTAAATGGCAGCATTTATAGTGTGTCGGAAAAAGTATTGTCCAACGATCTGATCATTAAAAATGCCACACCAAATATTGGTTTTAAATGAATATTGACTACGGCATTTGATTATAAAAATTGGATTGTTGTCACTCCACCACCGACAATTTTGAGAGCATACCACGCCGTTGCAAGTAAACATGGCCTCGTCCGTAAATAAAATTTTTCTTGCAAAAAATAGATCGTTTTTATATGTCAATATTATTTGCGCATGAAGCAGAACTTTTTATAAAGAATAACTTTTTTTCGTAAAATCAACAATAAAGAAAATTCCCATATGTCTAGAATTTTTCCGGACACGCTGTATATTAGTAATGTCCCCTTACATCAGGTTGAATATAGGCATTCAAATGAAAAGTAATTACTTTCAAAACTAAGAAGGTGGGATCCTTTCAGCATGCAGCCATTATCCGCACTTTATGGAATAATGAAGATTTTATACTTACTTCTTCCAATTTATTAAAATTTCAATGGAGTTTATTTTAGAAGAAAAGTTTTTTATTAAGGCTATTGGGTTTACAATTTTTTGCTAGAGATTTTTGTCAGTGAGTTGGTTTTTTCACTGTTTTGGAGGTATCGATGAATTGAACGTTGAGAAAATGAGACTTGATGATTTATCTGTTCCTGAGTTGTGACTAAGTTAGGCTAATCCTACAATTTTTGATCTAAAAATATGGAAAAATCGATTACTTACCATGACTTTCAGGTTTTTAACCCTTCTACAAAATTGAAGCATTTCAGAAAGTTTTCGTTTAGGAATTTATGGATTTGAAAACAAGTAGTGTAAATTCTTTTTCCAAAACTGTAATTGCAGCTTACTTTAGTGAGCTTTCAAGTAAAATTATGGTTATGGACTTTACAGAAAGTTTATTCTATCCTGCTAGTAACCATCAACGTAAAGCAAGCATTGATTTAGCACATTACGAGAAATTGAACAATTTATGGGATAATATTTCAAATCTGCCAATGCATTTCGGCAACAATGCTAGCAGATGTCACCCAATAAACTTTTTTATTTCCGGAGAAACCAATTCAATGATTTACTTTATCGCACCAATTATCTGGAATTAGATTAAGGTACGGACATTTCACCTCAAGTTGATTTTATCTGTCGGTTAATCATCTTGGAAACTGGCTCAATACTGTGTTTTCATAATAGTTCACCGACTGATAAAATTAACTGGGAGCAATAATTTATTTGCGGAAGATACTTGTATTAGTTCTTAAAATTGAAATTAATGGCAAGTGATGGTAGTATACTATTTTCAATTTGATTTGAATTCAAGTCGTTTCTATTGATCTATTTCTTGTTAAATTTAGAAAAAAAACTGTGATTGTTTTTTTGTTTTCTCCGATTTCTACTTTTAAATTGTATTTGTGGAAGTGTGGGAGCCTTGTAGTCGGCAATCCACATTACAATAACACCTGTGTGACGTTAATTGAGTGTTGACTATGACAGCGTTCCCTCTTTACGCTTAAAAATTTGACAAGTACACACGTGTTTTCAGTGGGTTGCTCCAGATCTACGTCGGAGGGACCGAATGCTTTAATATCTTCTCGTAATTATGGTACTGTCTATTGAGCTATGAACATCAATAAGCCACCGACTTTCACAATTGGTTTGGTTTTAATGGCGAATACCTTTGACCTTTAAGCTACCGAACAAAACCTCAAGGAAAGCTACCTGGTAAATCCAGAAGGTGTGGGAAACTAATTGGAAGTCATCAGCCGACTGCGAATCAAACAGATAAGTGTCACTCTGTATTTTCTTTTTTTTGTTTGTAGTGAACCCGTTAAAGAGGTGTTTATTGTGCATATGAGGTATAATAACCTTTTTGAATTAAATTTTTGCGTATGAGAATTCTTTAACTGAAATGCATTGTTACGTGTTGTAAGTCGGGAATCTTCAATACTTTTCGGTTTATGCAACGGCATTGTCTTTTTTTCAGTTAACCAGTGGCATGACGTTTGATGGAGCTGATTGATGCTTTGTGTTAATATTGTGACCATTTTAATCTAAGATTTGTAAATAAAATTTATTTTTGGTGTTTCTGTCAACAAACCTGTAACAAAGTACGTGTTTTGTTGTCTATTTACTTCAGTTTTTGTTCTGGAATTTGTTAATATTATAAATGTGGTCGGGAATAACGTTTCATGTAAAAAAACGTTTTTGACATCTATTTATCCATGATAATAACGAACAAATACTGACATTTTTAGCTTGACAACTGTTAGTGTTATCGCGCATGAATTGTTATTTTGTTTCTATTAAGTACAAAGTGAAAGATTTTTATTTCAAAGAAAAAAATGCTTAGCGTCATACTTAAAAAAGTGATTACGTTCAAAACAGTATTGCTACAAAATAACCAACATTTAGCAAAACAATCAAAATTCATAGCCGTAGTGAACGGAAGACGATATTTTGGAAACATAGACAATCAGAATAAAGGTTCTACAACAAAATGTTCGGATTTAACACCTTTGCCAACTAATTTGATAAAATCGTTAGAAGCCACGCATTTTCATAATGTGTACGATGATAACTCGGTTGGAGAAACGTCATGGAAAACTATAAAATACATTTTACTGTTTTTTGGGGTAACGTTTATTGGTACGGGAACATATATCCTTCTTGAATTTGGTAAACCTCATATTGGTAGAGATGGAAAAGTAATTTCCGACGAATTTTCTAGTAAGCCATTAATTTTGCAATATATTTATCGTACGTTAAAAGAATGTGAATACTACATACGCCTAATAAAGGAACCATCTAGAGAAAAATTGTTACCAGATGAATTAAAATCGCCGTACTATCAACCCCCGTACACATTAGTACTCGAGTTAATAGATGTCTTAGTACATCCGGATTGGACGTACAACACCGGGTGGAGGTTTAAGAAACGCCCTGGTGTTGAACATTTTTTAGAAACATTAAGTGGTTTGTACGAAATAGTAATATACACAGCAGAGCAAGGAATGACCGTTTTCCTATTGTGGAAACATTGGACCCTAAAAATTTAATAATGTATAAGTTAGTAAGAGACGCAACGCATTTTGTAGACGGGTATCACGTTAAAAATTTAGATAAGCTAAACAGAAATTTAAACAAAGTTGTTGTTGTTGATTGGAACATGAAATCTGTGAAATTTAATCCAGAAAATGTTTTTCGGATTCCAAAATGGGACGGAAATGATGATGATTCAACTTTATTAGATTTAACCGCGTTATTAGTTACTGTAGCAAATTCCGGAGTGAAGGATGTTAGAGAAGTGCTAGCATATTACAACAGTTTCGATGATGGTTTGTCTACATTTCGTGAAAAGCAAAAAATGATTATGGAACAGCAAGAGAAACAGGAAAAACGTCTACCTTCAAGTAACACCGCTCAAATATTATCAAGAAAATTGTTTGTTAATCCAGGTAAATTATAACACAAGTGCCACAATTTCTAAGGAAAAAATCAATGATTTTGTTCTATATGTAATTTGGTTTTATTAAAACGATTTAATTGTAAATTTATCTTGGAACGTTAAAGAAAAATAAATTTCTTGTATTAAGAAAAACTATTAAGATTAAAACTTAATTTAAGTTTTTTAGTATTTTTTTTAATCTTCAACAGTAGGTACTCCATATAGTTCTACGATATTAAAAAGAATATTGTGTCAGATTTATTAGTTTTACTTAGTGGTTTCAATTCGGCAAATTCAATTTTACAGTCGATTAAAACTGTAAAACTTTTACATTAAATTGTCCTCAACATCTGATAAGAATCTGTAACTTTATTGAACCGAAAAATATTAGTGGAGTCAAGTAAAATTTTTAACGAAAATATCGGTTAGAGCTTGGCAACCCGGACAAAATGTTAATTTTGGTGCCAATTACAACATTCTTGAGTTTTCCCCATCCAACGTTTGGAGCAACACCCTTTTTTTTGAAAAAAGGGGTTAACCTTTTCTTGGAGTACTTCTGGCTTTAAAAATTATTTTGACCCACTTTACCTTGAAGTTAAGGAACCAAATTTGCACCGTTTTATTGTCGATGTTCAAGGAACTTTTTGGTTCAAGATACACCACCCTCTGTTCATCTTCCCTCATGTTATGTACGAGTATATGTATATACAAAAAAACACGGAAAAATGCAATCGCATGTAACTCGGTCAAATATTGACAGATTGAGCTGAAATTTTCAGGGAAAGTAGTCAATTACAAACAGCAGGAAAAATTTCAACTAAGAAGATTAGATAGTATTGCCAATATTTAACTTTTAGTCAAATTCTGACTATTTTTTTTAAATGCTCCCCAGTTTGTCCAAATGGTTGTAGGAAAAAGTGAAAAAACAAAATGTAGCTTTCTTTATGTACTTTCTCGTGATATAACTAAAATTTTATCTAACTCAAACGCGACTTCAGATTTCGCTATTTACGGTGTGTACAGGGTGTGTCACGATGATGGTTCGTTAGACGTTTACGGAAAGTTAGACATAGAATTTTTTTGAAAATTTGGTTACTTGCACAGCTAGACCGGATCTATTGATTTAAAATATTTTTAACGTTGCAACGTTGCCGCTCATATGTAAATGTGAGAACAACTTTGGTATTTCAAATAAGACACTCTGTATATTATTATATTTTCAGATTCTACATTGAATTTGTTACGGAATTTTGTAAAGGTACTATGTACCAAAAATTGATAGTTTCCGAGTTATTCAATTTATCTGAAAAAAATGACAGATGAGACGGAATTTTAAAAAACCATATATTTGCCATTTGTCAACCTAGGGTAATGAAAATTCGTATAACTCATCACTAAATATTCTTTTTGCAGAAAGTTTGATCAGATTTCATTCTCCTCGTTCATGAAACCCACTCGATCTTCCTCAAATTCAAGTCAGTATAAGTCACTAATTTTAAATGGAACACCCTGTATTTTGTTGACTCATCTGGAAGCTGGAGTAATTATCTTTCATATAATAATAGGGTTCTCTATACCCAAGTGCATTATTTTTCGTCTTATTCACACCATTATGAGTTTTGAAACATACGAGGTAGATCATTTTGTTCATGTGGAGAGGAGCACCCTGTATTTTTCATTTGCCTCATGTAACGCGTTTTTTGTGATTTTCTAAGTTCTATTTTGAAATTCGGGAATGCATAGTGGTGCATGGTTGTCATGAAAACAGATCAAAATAAAACAAATTGTAATTGAAATAGAATTAATTTACATATTGTAATTTATGTTCGAACACACCGCCATTCACCTCCAAACATTTATGAATTCTTTTCAACATACCATCATGAGTGGCATTTAATATGGTCGATGGTGGTATTGACCTGAGCGCTTGAGTAACTCTCATTTGCATATTTTCCTTGCTGATGATAGGATCTGCATATACTATGTTTTAGACATGACCCCAAAGAAAATAATTCAATGGGGTCAAGTCGGGAGAACGAGCAGGCCAGCGGATCGGCCCTCTGTTGGCAATCCACCGATCCTCGAAAGTAGCATCCAATAAATCGCCTACTGGTCTCAAGTTATGCGGCGGGGCACCATTTTGTTTGAACTAGGCGCGGAGTCGGTGAAGTGCTGGCAAAATTTTATTTTCCATTATTTCCAGGTAAGCTAGGCCGTTCAAGTTCTCGTCATAGAAACAAAAGCATAGGACACTGTTTCCTTTTATAGCACAAAAACATTAAACTGCCACGCTCCTTGAAATTTTTGTTCACGGACCACATGTGGATTTTCCTCTGCCCAAAAATGACTATTATGTCGGTATACCATTCTTGCAGAATTTGGCTTCATCACACCAAATAATGTCTCAACAAAATTTGAATCTTCTTGTGTCTTTACCAAGAACCATTTGAAAACTCAACACGCAAAGAAAGATCTCCAGGATTCAAATGCTGAACCTTGGTGTAGTGAAATAGCTTTCATTTATGTTTTGATAAAATCCTGTGGACACTTTTGAAAGACACTCTCAAATTAACTTCTGCGTCGCGTAAAGATGCAGTTGGATAGGAACTAAAGAAAGCTAAAACCAATATTTCAGTTTCTTCATCGTCTACGATTGGTTTTTGCTTTACTAGTGGGGCTTCGGCTTTTCCGGAAATCTTTCAGAAAAAGCGCGACACGTTTGATCAATCATGCGATTACACTGTCCATAAATAACCAAGAGATTTAGATAATCTTCATTCGTAAATTCCATTTGTTGTGCCCTTTTGATAGCCATCAATTAACTACTGACAGATCCTTCGTAAACAGACATATGAAGCGTGCAGTTAGTAACATTTTTTCTTTAATGGCAATCTTAACTATTAATTTTTCTAATGATCGACCTCGTATGTTTCAAAAGTCATAAAGGTGTGAATAAGACGAAAAATAATGCACTTGGGTATAGGGAACCCTATTATTATATGAAAGATAATTACTCCAGCTTTCAGATGAGTCAACAAATTATTATTATTCCATTTAAAATTAGTGACTTATACTGACTTGAATTTGAGGAAGATCGAGTCAGTTTCATGAACACCCTGTACGAGGAGAATGAAATCTGATCAAACTTTCTGCAAAAGAATATTTAGTGATGAGTTATACAAATTTTCATTACCCTAGGCTGACAAATGGCAAAGATATGGTTTTTTAAAATGCCGTCTCATCTGTCATTTTTTTTTCAATTAAATTGAATAACTCGGAAACTATCAATTTTTGGTACATAGTACCTCCATAAAAATTAGTCACAAATTCAATTCAATGAAAATTAAGTCAGTATTGAAATTTACGATTACAAATACTTTATAATGTAAAACGTAAATAATCACCAAATCTTAATTATCATGCTAAATAGCTGTAATTGCATATTTGAATATAACTTTTAATTTTAAACAACTTTATTTCATAAAATTTTTTCTGTATCGTAAAAAATAAACGTACTTTACTCTAGAGTAAGATTAATATTTTTTAACAAACTTCGTATACGGCTTAAACCAAGAAACATCTGATGAATGCACTTTAGGTTTTAGAAAATGCAGAACTTTTTATGAAGAATAACTTTTTTCCCTAAAACTAATAATAAAAAAGTTTCCCATATGAATCCAACTTAAGTAGACACACTGTATAACTAAATTATGTTTTAACTTTGCAAATATCTTATCAACTAATCGAATATACCTTATTTCTAACTGTTTAATAAAATGCATAACTATTAAAATATACAGGGTGTCCAGAAACTCTCCTGACAAACGAAGACCGGAGATTCCTCAGATAATTTTAAGACAATTTAACCCAATTCACCTAGTCCGAAAATGCTTCCTAAGGGAGCTAGAGCTCTTTGAAGATGGGGCCTTGTAAATAGTTTTTTAAATACCTCCAGAACCTTCTACTTAGAAAAGCAAAAACTGGTATGCTTGTTTAGCCTTCAGAGATGAATCGATTCCATCAATTGCGAATTTCTAGTACCGGTCATAGGCGTCCGTTTTGCGTAGGTCAACGGTTATTTTAACGCATAACTTTTTGTCTTTAACTTTTAAGCATTTGTGACACTAGATTATTAAATTTTCAGGTATTCTAGTACTAAAAGGTACTCTTACTTTAAGTCATTAGGATACACCGTTTTCTAGAAAAATGGATTTGAAAATTTTTGTTTTTTTGACATTAAAGCTAAATTTATATTTTTTGCACTAGTTGGCTCTGAACTGCCAATAAAAGTAAAACCTACGTTTTTCATTGTCAAATTGTTGTCAGTTCGGGAAGTTTAACTTTTAATTTTTTACTTTACCAGGCGCCATCTTCAAAGAGGCTCTAGCTCCCTTAGGAAGCATTTTCGGACTAGGTGAATTGGTTGAAAATTATCTTAAAATTAACTGAGGAATCTCCGGTCTCGTTTGTCAGGAGAGTTTCTGGACACCCTGTATATACACAGATAAGTATTTTTGCAACTTAATCAATTTTTCTGAAAATTAATTATCATTATGTATTAATAAAAGTATATACAAATTTACCTCTTATTTTGTCACCATAAATATTTTTTAATTTATAGGTTGTGTCATTTATTAATTTATTTATTCACTAAAGTCCTATATACGGATCCATTAATTTCGCACATAAATTTTTATTACTTTTTCCTTCTCTTAAACTTTTTATTATTAGTAAGTCATCTTCTTAATCTTGTTGTCTTCCTTATTCTTCTGTTCATTTTTTCTTCATATTCTCTTAAATATATTTCTATTCATTCTCTTGCTTTTTCTAAATCTTGCGTAGATAGTCAATGATCAGCAGTTTTCTTTCCTCAAATTTTCTTCACTTTTCCTATTCTTACAACATATTGTTTCTTATATCTTTCCTCAAAGTTTTAATTCAATTTCTTTTTCTTAAATATACAGGGTGTAATAAAACATGCGCCTAACAATTACACCACGCTATTATACGTTGAAAACCAAGCAATAAACTCTGATACCGTTTTAGTGTTAACTCTTCGGTTAAGGAGGTATTAATGCTTAAACTTTAAAAATTTTTTTGACTATGGTTGAGAATTGCATTGAAATTGTATCAACAACACATAGTTCAACAATTAAAATAAGTAATCAAATATAAATTATAACATTTCGGTAATAGTTTATGTATTAATTTAATATTTAAGAATGCAAAATCTTCGTGATTTATAGTTTTGGAAGATGTTGCAACTATGCATTATAAGCTGGGTTGATGTTTAAAATGTAATAATAAAAATTGATAGCTTGATGTATGATTGACGAATTAATTATTGTCATTTTTGATATTTGTAAAAGTCACTTTTCTAATATTTTCGTAAAACTTCTGCTTCACTCATTATTTATTAGTTACTATTCGCTTATATCATTGTTATAAGTTACTTTGTTCCTTGTGTGTTTCTTCAGTTTTGTGCTTTCGGTTTTGAGAAAAATCATGGCATACAGTTTTCGCGAGTACGCAGATATGTATTTGATATTAGGCGAATGTGGCGGTAATTTTCATCGAGCTGCAAATTTATATGCCGAACGTTATGTAAACAGGAGACATCCTGATGATCATGTTATCCAAAGACTAGATCAGCGCTTAAGAGAAACAGGAAGAATGGATCCTGAGCAGGGAGTTGGTGGAGGGCGACCACGACGTGTGTTACAACCCGAAATGGAAGAGAACATCTTACAGGTATTTGAAGACGAACCTCGACAAAGTACCCGTTCTGTAGCTCGAAGACTTGATATTAGCCATACTGCTGTACATAGAGTGTTAAGAGAAAATCTCTTACATCCGTTCCACTTCCAGCGAGTCCATGGGTTGCTTCCGGAAGATTATCCGCGACGGATAGAGTTTTGCAGATGGTTATTACGGCAACAAGTAGTCAATCCGGCATTCATTGAAAACATTTTATGGACGGATGAAGTCATCTTTACTCGTAACGGAATCAAAAAATAAAATGCACCACTGGGCTGATGAAAACCCTCATGTCTTCCATCAAACTAATCACCAGTTTAGATTTAGAGTCAATGTATGGGCTGGAATTATCGGAAATAGATTAATAGGGCCACACATTATGCCTCGTAGATTAAACGCCGAAAATGTTGTCTCTTTTTTAAACGACGATTTACCTGGATTTTTGGAGGAAGTACCGTTACTTGTCAGGAGAGACATGTGGACTCAATTAGATGGAGCTCCAGCCCACTGGGGGCTTCAAACTAGGGATTGGTTAAACCAAAACTTTCCAGAGAGGTGGATCGGGCGCAATGCTCCGATATCATGGCCTGCAAGAAGTCCCGACCTAAATGTCCTAGATTTTTTCTTTTGGGGCATTTTAAAAGCTCTTGTTTATGAAGTAGAAATTGAAACCAAAGAACAACTTCTTGAACGGATAAATAATGCAGTTAGAGAAATAAAAAATCGTAACATGCTGCAAAATCTAATAACAAACATTATTACTCGGTAATGTTTAGAAGTTGCAGGTGCTCATTTCGAACAACTATTGTGGCCAAAAATTTAAATAAAACTTATTCAATCTTGAGTTATTGCAGAATCACAAACATATACGATCAAGGGTAACTACTGCATGTATCTTAGCTTTAAATTGTACAACGTTGCCAAATTAAAAAACCTTTAAGTTGAGTTAAGTGCTTAAGTCTTTGTCCAAGACTTGGTTTTCAACGTATAATAGTGTGGTGTAATTATTAGGCGCATGTTTTCATACACCCTGTATTATATGTGCGTGCTTTTACACCACTTTTATCTTCTTATTTCACCATTTATTTCTTCGTCGATATCTTCTTATTTTTCATTTATTTCATCGTTGCTTTATATTTCATTGTAGTTTTATATTTATTTCATACAGGGTCATCCCCAAAGTCCGCACCAAATGGGAAACTTATTTATTATGAATTTTTCGATAAAAAGTTATTCTTTATAAAAGTTTGTGCATCCTCTAAAACTAAAAATACGTCAACAAAATGTGGCGTAAGACGCGTAATGTACGAGGTGGATTCAAAAATTTAATTTTGAGTCAAGAGTAAAGTGCCCTTATTTCAGTAAATATCAAAAAAATTTATTTGAAAAGTTGTTCATCATTAAAAATACAGTAAGATTTGAAGTCATGGCCATCTAGAAAAAATTTAATTTTTCCAATTCTTTTAAAATGGTGGCTATAAAAAAAAGATTTGCTTTAAATGATAATTAAACGATATCTTGTATACAACCGTTTATTTAATAAAGTTTGTAATTTACAAATTGCCCAATTATTGTGCTAATTATGGTCAATTTTTTTATTCATTAGAAAAAACTTTTTGTTGACACCAAAAATTGTTCAAAACAAGTCAGTATCTTAACAAGAATATCATTTTCAATAATATTGAGGCATTAAACATCCAAATTAAATTACATCTCAGTATGATGTCCATCCCGCAACAAGCACCGTTAAAATTTTTCTTAGATGGCCATGACTTCAAATCTTGAAGTTTTTTTTTAAAACTTTACTCTTGACTCAAAATTAAATTTTCGAATGCACCTCGTATATTACGCGTCTTTCGCAACATTGTGGTGGTGCATTTTTAGTTTGAGAGGATGCACAAACTTTTATAAAGAATAACTTTTTATCGAAAAACCCATAATAAAGAAGTTTCCCATTTGGTGCGGACTTTGGGGATGACGCTGTATAACTTCACTTCATGTTTCTTCACATATTTCATCTTCTTATTTTTCATTTATATAACTTCTTTATATGGATTTTTCTTATCGGCGTATACATACTTTATAATAACTTCTATTCCATTGAATTAATTTTTTTTCAATACTTCTTATTTTCTTCTTCATTTTTTTTATTTCTTCTTCAACTATATTTGCATTTCTATCTTTCTATCTACCTAACTGACCGTTGATCATTGAGTTATCTTTCATTTTTATTCAAAATAAATCTTTTCAATATTTTTCTTTTTCAAAACAACATTTCAAAGCTAAGTCTATTTAAAATAACTTTCCATCATAACTTATTTTTCAGATCTAAATTTTTATAACTCATTTATTTTGAGTCACCTATTGCGACTCACCTATTATGACTCACTTATTATAAACTCACCCCTCCTCCCTACCAATAACTTTTCTAGAATTTACTTTCAAAACAACTGGTCTAAACTAACCCTTCCTCCCAACCTATGATTTTTTTTCGAACTAATTTTACTTACTTTATAAATCTTATCTTAAATCTTATTATATTCACACAGTGCTAAACTAATTTTAACTTTCAATTTCCAACAACTATACCTTATTCATGTACTATTTATTGCCAATTTATATTTTTCAATTTATTTTCTATCCTGATATTTCTAATTAATTTTTAATTTGTATTTCTTCTTCACACATTTTTCGTATATTGTTCCATCTTCTATTGTTGTTCCCTTCCTCCGGAACACTTCCTTCTTCAATTTCAACTACTTCAATTTAATCATTGGAATAATGGCTATATTCCTTATTTTGTTGTTCAACTATAACGTTTACGTTGTGAACGTATTCATTATTACTAGTACTTCTTTTTCTATTGATGTTGTAATTTCTCGCATAACTTGTCTTATCTTCTTTTTATCTTCTATCATGCTTCTCTTCATTTACTTCTTTGTTTTTAAATTCATTTTCTATATTCATTTCTATGTCTATTTCAATTTTATCTTCATATTCAACTTCTTCTTCCATCTTCACTTGTATTTCTATTTCGTTTTATTTCTATATTTGTATTCAATTTCTTCTTTCAATTTTACTTCTTGTTTTATTATTGTTGTTTCTTGTTTAATTCATTGTTCATATCCATATTTTCACAATTTCTTCATTTAATTCTTCAATTTCAATTTCCTTTTCGTTATCTTCTATACTTATTTCCATTTGCACTATTGGAACTTCATTAATTAATTCATCGTTTATCCTCATATCGTTATTTAATTCTTCAACTTCTTTTTCATCTCCTTTTTAATTTTTACATTCATTTTCAACTTCATCTCCATTTGCATTGTTGTCATGTATTTGTCGAATTCTTCATTATATTTTCATCTTCACATATCTTTATTTCATTTTCCGTTTCATAACCTTTCATATTTATTTTACTATTTGTCGTTTTACCGTTACGATGATCCCAATCTGTTAATGATTGATCAAATTTTTGCCCAATTTGTTTTTCCATTGTTTTCATAGTTTCCTTTGTTTCTTCATGATTTAGTTTTATTTCGTTTTCCAGCTTTTGTTCCAATTTAGCACTACTTTGATTTAATCTTTCCAGAATTGTTTGCATAAATATGTCCATGTCTTGTTTTTCTTTTTTAGGTTTCTCCGGTATTTCCAAAATTTCTACTTTTTTTCTATTAGTGTTTGAATATCCATCATATTTTCTTTATTTTCCATTTCTTTCTAATCAATTATGTCGATTAATGTTCTTCTGCTACGTGTTTTCATTTTGTTTAAAATTTTTTAATCACTCAATACAAATACACAACGTGGACTTACTTTTTAACAACATAAATTTAAATCGAAAATATTTTTTTTTAATAACAATCTGTAGGGTTGACATCGCAACGCCATTCTAATCAACACAAACTCTACATCCGAGTATTACGTAGGACACACGGAAATCAAAACATACGATTGCAAGTAAGCAAATGCGGTCAGCATTTTTTAACGGCCTTGCTTACTAAGCAAACAGGTAACCTACTTCGCATGTATAAAACGAAGTAGGTATGACAACAGAATTCAGTTCGAACCTAAGTTCAAAGTACGAGCTCAGTTCAGACCAGTACAGTTACAACCGAATAATGAGTGCAGTCGAAAAGCCAACAAGTCAAGAACCAGCCAAGTAGTCACAGCATCAGCACCAGGTGAAGACCGGCCGAAGTTCGAATCCATCAGTCCAATTCATCCCGGCCCACGGTCTTCAGCGCAATATATAATACCACAATATTAGGTGACACCGCACCGCATATAGTACGCCAATTACTATGTGCTGACCTACAAAGTTTCCATTCATAATTATACATAGTATAGCTCGATCACGGTATGTCTAATAATAACAAACGATGCTAAACCGATCCGAATGCGAATTCTTTCCCTAGTTCAACCCGGCGTCTAGAGTAATACACCCTAAACGCCACAGTGGTGACCCCGACGTGATGCTCACAATCAGAGGAAGACCAACATACGAAGAGGAATTCATCAGGCAATCAACTAGCAACGGCATATCTAGAACGCCCCACTCGGCAACAATCATCGCTGCGCTCTTCATAATCGTGCTATTCGTCATCAAACGCTGGTAAGACCCCGACGCATGCATGAGTAATGGGTGGCTCAGAATCCAAGGAAGAGATCATTGTGCAAAACGCAAATGGCAGCGCAACAGCCAATTTGACCACCGCCGATACGCTCTTTACGATTACTGTGGTTCTACTCGTCCTCATCATTATACGTTTCGCCGCAAAGGACCTCTGTGCACTTCACAAAAGAAAGATAAATCGTGCAGCCACCAAGCTCCAGGAAACACAACAACATGTATAAACGCAAATTTTTATACCTACACAACGAAGATGAACGGAAAGGCCTTTACTAACCCTTTACTAATTAAAACAACTATTTGTTTTATCGTAAAAACCAAAATATATCAATTACGATCTGTGTTAATTTATTTGTATAATTACTTTATGCCAAGTAAAGAATGAATTTAAAAAAATTATTTAATTTGGGTAATTGCATGTAAATATTTGCAAAATTTATTTCTTATTTAATAATTTTAATTGTTAATTACTTTTTAATTTTTGCAACTACGTTCGAAATAATTACACATTTAAATCAGCGTAAATACCACGTTATTACTTTTGTCAAGGCGTTGGGCGACGTTAAATATTATGCGGTGATTGCATTTTTGTGTTGAATAAAATAATTTATATTGAATGTGAACATAGGACTCTAATTATTATTCTTTAATTGTTATTATTTAATTTACAATATCCCAAAGGCTTGGATTTTTAATAATAATAAAGTGTTTTATGATTTAACAAAATTTTAATTTTAGAAAAAATAATCAAACGTATAATTCTACAAATATGAACGTAATCCTAAATAACGTTACGGGAGCTATATTTAGGTAACTAATAATTTGTTACAATTTTATTTAATCTTAACACACATATCTAAATATCCTAACTTAAACTAACATTATAATTTTATGTTTAACGTGTACGTGCGACATTCAACGGCTTCCCGGCAGTGACCTATCACTGCAATATGTAAAAACCTATTGATTTGACTGGAATAGATTTTCCATATGATTAGTGCGGGTTTATTTTTTGTTTACTTACCATAAATTAATTTTCCGGTTGAAAAGAACTGCTGGATTCCGCAATTTACAAAATTTTCTTAAATTGAAATTATTCATAAAGAAGAGTTATTCATATTCTTCGTGTAAAAGGCTATGCACACTACATGATGAAACCGTGATAGCTATTTTTAATATGCAAGTAAATACTTTGTAACTGCTAATATCGTGGTTTAGTTTGCAAAAACTTTTTTTTACTTATTCTTCATACTTTAATTTAAATGTGCATACGTTAAAATCAGATAGCAGACATTCATAAGGTTCTAAAAAACATATATTGTTTATTTCTTCATTCGCCCATTACTCGCGAACCACATTCTGAATTTTCTTTATCATTGCAACATATTTCGCTTGTCTGGCAACATTTTGTTCACTTAAAATTGGCAAATTTTTGAAAAAAGTTAATTTGAAAAGTTTAATCTTCGGCTGTTAAAACGAGTAATATGTAATATAAATCGATCGATAAATTTCTTCGATAATTAAAAATGGAAAGTGAACTGATTAAATATATTACAATTGGTAAATTTATTTAGTCTTTAATTAATTTTATATATTATGCATCCACGCTGCGTTTAACGAAATTTTTTTCATTATAGTTTTTTTTTATAAAATATTTTTTGTGTGTGAATTAAATTGGTTACTTTTAAAATCATTTTTATTATTTAATTAATTCAAGCCCTAAAACTTAAATAATTTTAATTATAAATAAAAAACATAAAGAGTTCTCATTACTCAAAATTTCAATTATTATTGGAAATGTACGATCTACAGCAATATCTAAACCCTCCGTTAGCTTAACGAAATTGTAATAATATTTTTATTCCTTTAAGGTATAAACAAGTTACTAAATAAAACCAAGAAATTAGTGATCAATACAAAAATTTTGTTTGTCCTCCACTGATTTTGAGTATCTGGTCAATTTGATAGGGCCAAAAATTGCAACCAATATCTGTAACTGAAAAATTGGCAGTTACCCTGCGATTTTATGCCTCTGGAGATTCTTTTACTAGTTTACAGTATCTTTACAAAACATCTAGATAAAAAACAGGATTTTTGTTAAGAAAGTCAGCAAAGCCATTGCATCTGAATTAAAACAAAATATAAAAAGTAAGTGATACTTTAACTTTAATAAAGAGGTATTGGCTCACTTAGAATAACGTCAAAAACACGTTCTACGTGACTATAAACAACGATAACAACGATCAATTTTAATAGAGATTCTGCATTTAACAGACATACTTTTTCGTTATAATTTTTAACCCTAACCTAATTTTTTGTGACGGTTCATAATTAATTTAACAGCGCATTGCGGATTGGTCGCACTGTACATAATTAACATTTGCCGTAAATAAAGTTTGTCGTTATCGTTATATCGCTTGATTTCATATTTTACCTTACTGCGCATGTGCACAAATAACTATAACCGCGGAAACTGCTGTTTTAGGTGATCCAGCAGTATTAATTAGTTTTATAAATAAAAAGATCATGAAGTGAACGAAGATGGCTCCATCTCGCAGTATTGGATATTCTTTTAATAAAAGTTCCAACTAAGGAAATATAAATGAAAAATAATGTCGATTGGCCAATACGAAGTTCTAATAAAATTTGATGTTAAAGTTAATTGTAGACAGTGTTACTATAGTTTCGACGCAAGAATAATTAAAAAACAAAGTGCGCCATCTTCAGACAAAACACTACAAAAATTAGTATGTCAGAAACAATTTCAAATAAAAAAGTGAAGTATTTGTATTTATCAATTAACAGATCAAGGATGACGAGGACGAGGATAACGAGGATAACCTTATAAAATGTTACCTTTAAATAATTTTTTATAAAAACATTCAATTACAGGTTGTTTGGGCCTGGATGGAAGTAGAAAATGCTTTTTGGAATATTATCATCTGTTTTCCGGGTGTTTTTATTGATACAACCTGACAACGCTAGTAAAGTTGTGGGTGCGATTACACACTTACACAGTTTCTTGAGAAGAAATGAAGAAACTACAAATTTATATTCGCCCGGAAGTTTTGATGTAGACATAGAGATTTTAGATTGGTCAGTGCATACACAAGACTAATTCAATGCCTTCGCATTTATTTTATCTCTAAGTAATCAACCTAGTAGAACTTGTATTGCTGTGAAACAAATGCGAGACAAAGGGCTCACTGATTTGACAGAAACAATATGCCTATGGACTCACCATGGCATTTTGTGGATACCACAATATTGTTTTTATCCGATAACTTTCGATGAAAACCAGAACTTTGTCTCGCGACCACTCCATTTTTAAGACTAATGTAACAATATTTATTTGTTAGTTTCGATCACGTGCATTCGTATTGTTCAACTGAACTCTTTTAGCGAGCAAAATGAGCTTACACTGACTTGTAATGAGGGAAGCACTTTTTGTCAAACGGAACAGTTTGGTTTACTTCCTGCACTAGCGAATGCTCGAGTTGTAACATGTAACATTACAATATTTTGTCAACCGCTTTAAGGCAAAACAGTACACATAATAATAAATGGTCAAAACAAAAAACTACGAGAAAGACAATAAAACAAAAAAAGAAACAAACATTTATTGCTAAGAATTATAACAGTTCCTCAAAATGGCTACCAGTTTGTTAAATATATAGCGGGTTTATTTTTAAATTCCTCAGATATACAAGGTGGCCCACCGAAAACGAAACAGACCATTTTTTGGAGTTATGTTACACTTTAAAAAAACGGTAGGACAGGTCAATTTTTGTTTTGAAGAGGACATTTTTAGAAGACAAAGTTGACCCTGAAATAACAACAGGATGGCCCCGGCAGCCATCATGTCGAAAATCTTAAATGGCATGATGGGTCAATGAAGTATCTGTCATATGAAAGCCCTTTTAATTCTCTATACAGTTTATTTCGGTCAGGGGGGCCCTCACACCTTATTTTTTAAAATCAAAAATAAGTCAGAAAATACTGCAATATGATGGAGAATACCAATTCATGTGTGCTAGAGACATTCATTACAATAAAATTGGTGCTGATAAATCAACAGGGCCCCCATCTCAAAACTATAAATTTACAGGGCAGGTCAAGTGGCACCTCATATGAAAGGTATTGTAATTCTCTATTCAGCCAAGAACATTTTATTTTGTGAAATGGGCTTAAGGATGGCCCAAGGACCTCCTTTTCCTAGACAACAAAAAATGCAAAAAATGCTGAACTCGTTGTAACATCAATTCAACTTTAAAGTGGACCTCTTGTATTGACAAAATTTCTCTGTAGATGCTGAAAGGGGCAGCTCCTTTTTCAAAAATGTTAATTGTAATGGGGGTCTCCTTACGCCCTTTTCACGATTAAAATGTATTTGGTTGAATAGAGAACTACAATACCTTTCATATGAGGTGCAACTTGACCCGCTGTGTAAATTGGGTTTTGAGTTGAGGGTTGTTCATTTGTCAGGCCAAATATTTTTATCGTTAATGAATGTCCCTAGTAAACATGAATTGGCATTATTGGACATATTGTAGTATTTTCTAATGTTTTTTTAATTTTTTAAAATAGTGCTGTCGGGGGCCCTTGAAGCTCTTTGACGAAAAATGAGATGCATACAGCTGTATAGAGAATTGAAGGGGCTTTCATATGAGATACCTGTCGACCGATCATGCCAGTTAAGATTATCGAAATGGGAGCTCTCGGAACCACCCTGAAGATATTTCAGGGTCAACTTAGTCTTCAGAAGATCTCCTCCTCCAAACAAAAATTGACGTGTCCGAGCGTTTTTTCTTAAAGTGTAAGATAGCTCCAAAAAAAGGTCTGTTTCGTTTTCGGTGGGCCACCTTGTATTTTCGATTTTCTGAAAAAGCTCTTCGCTGTTATTTACGTTAAAGGAATAAACTTTGGCCTTTAAATAACTCCAACTATTATAATCGATAGGATGCTCTTGCGACAGAGTTATGTAGTCCACAATATCAAAACCTGCATCAATTAACAAAATACACACATCCACATAATCTAAGGATATATCTTATATGCTCAAATAAAAACAATTTTTACATTTTTTTGTTTAATTTTGTCTTGAAAATTAAATGTAAAGTAAGTTATTAGTGAAGTTTACTTAAGTAAATATTTAAAAAATAATTTTTATAATAATTCATTAATTAGAAATTAGAAGTTTTACTAAATGGAATTAAACAATTCATTAATCTTGTATTGAATTAAAAATTTGATGATTAAGAAATTAAAAAGAGTGGTTCCTCATGTGGTTTCTCATCTAGAGTTTAAAACCGCCCTACATCTTCTTGGCATAGACAGAATAAAATTGTCCAAGTCTTTGTGTGGGAGAGGATTCCACTGTTGTAAAAGAAGTTCTTGCGGCTGCCGTCAATTTTGTATAGCGTCCATATGTGGCAGGCATCTTCTCTGAAGCATATCCCATTCATGTTCATTATGATTGAGGTGGTCATGGAAAAACCTTAATTCTTGCTCCATTTAGCTAATCATTAACAACTCTTTCCACATGTGGGTGTGTATTGTCACGCATAAGGTTTAAATTGCTTCTGCAAGAGGTTGAACAGCAGGTTCAAGAATATTCTGGATATATTACTCAGTATTTAAGAATTGATCTAGAAAAACGAGATCAATTTTTCTACCCAGCGGAGTTTCCGCTCATATCATTATGGTACCACTTCTTGGGTATGCCGTAGCCATTTGCTGACGCCAGACTCTTAATCTGCGAGTATCTTGTCTTAATCCGAATTGCGACTCGTCAGAAAAGAGAATAGTTGATCATTGCTCTTGAGTCTAGTTTAAGTGTTCTTGAGCCCAGTTTACGCGATGTCCTCAATTTCCACTGATTAATGGTGGAACCCTAAGGGGGCGTCTAGAGTGAATATTGACTTCTTTTAAACGACGCCTGATGAGTTGGTTGTGGACTGTCATGTCATGCACTGCCTGGCGCGATTTTAACTCAGTAGCAGTCCTGAATAGCAGTAGTGGCGCGTCTTTTACCAAGATGTTGTACCCTGGAATTACCTGTATCTCTATAAGATCGCAATAGTCGGCGTTCTGTGTTGTACCTAGGCGCTTCCGCCATGCCTTACTCCAACATCCAGCATTCCAACTACCTATTCATTTCGTCAGGATACAAATCACGTTTGCTTACACTTATCCATGGGTAACAATTTTGCGAAACAGAGCAGAAATGGTGGGAAAAGTAACACACTAAAGTTAAATTTTAAAATCAATTAACTGTACTTGTTTAATAGATACTTTTGGCAGACAATTGTTTTAAGTTACCTAGCAACCAAACACAACAACGAAAGACAATATTAACAAAAATAAAATCAAGCAAATCAAATAAAAATTGATATGCTGATTACTATGCTCTACTTGTTGATGTGTGTATTTTAAAATAATTTTGTCACGCATTAGTGTTGTAATTAATAGAAAAGTACTAATTGTAGCGTTTATCTAGGAGAA
Organism: Abscondita cerata; assembly: GCA_030710515.1. Classification (NCBI taxonomy): domain Eukaryota; kingdom Metazoa; phylum Arthropoda; class Insecta; order Coleoptera; family Lampyridae; genus Abscondita; species Abscondita cerata. The sequence goes on along the minus strand of JALBCR010002322.1, from coordinate 360,892 downwards.
AAACAAAACCCAAAAACTTCACATACATAAATGTATCAGTTTCCTGCTGATAATGGGAGCTTAGCTATTGAAACACGTTCGGTTAAAGTTTTCATGTAGTTTTTGATGTTTTCTTTTTCTGCAAATTAATGATTGCTTGAATCTTAAACCACTTACAACAGCATTACTGCAGACGTGTGTACTTTCCTCCAAATCGGCTTGAAAAATACTTATAAACAAGAATGTCATAATACTTTTAAGATCTTGAAATATTTTAAGCTATAGTAATGTTCACCTTTGAACAATTCGTACTTGGTCCTAATACATTTACTTTTCAGTAATGAAAGAAAGATAGAAGAATTATATTAAATTGTTTTTAGCAGCCTTTTAACGTAAATTATTGCTATGATCTCTAGTTCCCAAGTTAAACCGGTATGACACTACTAAATTTATGCGAAAGTTATTCTTAATTATTTTAAAAAATTTTTCATATTGCATATATAAAATTGCATGCAAAATTTTGTAAAAAAAATCTACATAATTTATTTAGAAACACTTTCTAGAAAATCATGTGGAAAATTAAAGTAAAGTGCGTCAATTTTCGCGCACATTTATTCCAACTATCTGATTTTTTAGAAAGTGTTTCTAAATAATTTGTGTAGAATTTTTTTACAAAATTTCATATGCAATTTTAAGCATGCAACGTGAAATTTTTTAAATAATTCATAAAAAATATTACCACTTAATTTTCGCATAAATTTACTATCGTGTCATACCAGCTTTACTAATAAATAAATATATAAAAAAATTTAATTTATGTCAATCTGAATTGAAGATAATTTATTAAAAGTAAAGTGCGTCAATATTCGCACACATGTATTCCAACTACCTGATTTTTTAGAAAGTGTTTCTAAATAATTTGTGTAGAATTTTTTTACAAAATTTCATATGCAATTTTATGCATGCAACGTGAAATTTTTTAAATACTTCATAAAAATATTACTACTTAATTTTCGCATAAATTTACTATCGTGTCATACCAGCTTTACTAATAAATAAATATATATAAAAAAATTTAATTTATGTCAATCTGAATTGAAGATAATTTATTAAAAGTTGTGCGACAGTTGCGATTCAAAAGTGAATAGCGTCATAGACATTTTCCTACGTCCACAAATAGTCAATTTGTATGTGTATCCGTGAGAAGGCAAAGGAACGCTTCCAAATGTAAATAAATGTTTGATAAATAAATTGACAGAACACCTTAATACATATAGCATTGTTGGCGCATAGCAACGTGGGGCAGATTTGAATTTAACCGATAAATTTTGATTAATTTGATGTTGAAATTCATATAAGAACCTTAGATTAGTAGTTGTTTTGAGATTTAATTATTTGATTTGATGTGTTTGTGTGTATTTGGGTGTCAAATTGACAAAGATTTTGCAAGCAATTAAGTTTAAAAAAAATAATTTAATATGGCTGAAGAAGTGCGTGCTACACGATCTAAGACGAAAGGAAGAGATGAAGGAGATATAATCAAAATGATGCAAGTTATGATGCAACAAATGAATGAAAAAATTAGTAATAATTTAGATAAAAAAATTGAACAAATGAAAGAAAGAGTTAACAAGCAGGATGAAAAAGAGGATAGAATTTTAGATGAGAAGTTTGAATAACTAAACATCCAATTTTCAACATTAAAGTTAGATTTCAACAAGCAATTGAAATGTTTTTAAGGGGAAATGGAAATCACAGAAGTTATAGAAGTTGCAGTGGATGATGATGAAGAGTATTATGAAAGTGAAGTAGAAATATGTGAAGAAATAGTTATGTATGAGAAGTTAAATGAGAAATTATATGAAGTTAATGAAAACGTAGAAATGCAACGAAGCGAAATGAATTATGAAGAGGAAATTTTAAGCGAAGTTATAAGCGAGAAACCAAAGATGCAAAACGACATAAATACGAGTAAGAAGTTTGAATATGAAGAGAAAACGGACATTAAGATGCCGAATGTAAGCGAAAATGAAAACGAATCAGATTTAGAGCGAGAAACTGACGTCGGAAATGTAACAAAGAGATTGAAAATCGTATAATTATACTTTAGGTAAAGTGCTCGGAATTGCTTCAAATTTTTACCAGTGATAGCCCTTAGTCTACTGATCATAAATATGCAATAAAATTTTGTCGCTCTCAAAAACTGAATTTTTAAAAAATAATTTTCGAACAAATTTGGAAAATTTTTGGGTCGTTTTTTTTGCATTTTTGCACGTTTCCGACAATTCTAAGACTTATTTTTCAGTGAGAAAAAACTTGAAAATTTTGGGGACATATAAAATCAAATTGCATATTAAAATCGTCAGGGTCGTCTCCTTCTTCAGTCTCGATCGGTGGAACAGGCATGGCTGGGTCTCGGGCAAGCATGAAGAATAGAATCAGTGGGTCTTGATTCAAAGATTTGACCATATTGAGGAAAATATACCGGGCGAGGTATCCTCCCAGGAAGGTCTTCTGCCGGTTAGCATAGGGGCCGCTTGCTTTGGCGTGTCGCCTAGAATAGTGGGGTTGGTTAGGTTAGGTTAGGTTACCATGTGGACTCGATTGAGTTGGTGTGGACTCCGGTTTCGGTGTCCTTGAAATGGAGGGGAGTGGTTCACCTGCAGGTTGGTGTAGTTGGGGTAGTCGGTGAGCCCGGAATACCCTTTCCAGCAATCGGAATAAATGGTGGTTCCCGGTTCTATGTATTTTTCAATACATGCCAACAGGGTGTCCGCAGTACGGTCGTTCACGACTTCCATGAACACCCTGCCTAACCCCTTTCAATTCCCCAAACACCCAAGCTCCGTCGACATTTCACACTTTTCTTTTGGTTGTCGGGGGTGAACGGTGTTGGTTGGTAGGTTACAGTTATTACAATTATCTTCTTAAAAAATTACATGTTTGCATGTGGTTTGAGGTAAACGGTGTTGGTTGGGAGGTGCGATCGGGGTGAACGGTGTTGGTTGGTAGGTTACAGTTATTACAATTTTCTTCTTAAAAAAACTTGTCGAATGTGATCCATTTCACAAGAAACACAACAAACCCACCTGCTCTTACTTTCTCTTTTACTCTACTTCAACTTCCGCGTTCCCTCTTGTGTCACACCTCTGACGTATTTGGTTGGGTTAGAGTTAGGTTAGGTGGCCCAAAAGTTTTTAAAAAAATTTTTTAAAGTTTTTTAAAATTTTTTCAAAAATTATTTTTAAAAAACTCAGTTTTTGAGAGCGACAAAATTTTATTGCATGTTTATGATCAGTGGCATGTAGGCTACTTTTGGTATAAATTTCAAAAAAATCCGAGCACTTTACGTAAAGTACAATTTTTTCTTGTAAATCATGGAAGTAAGAAAGGAGACTGATGTGACAGATCGGGGCGACAAAATTGAAACAGAAACCGAAGACAACTACAAGTACGAACGGATAATAAAGCAAGCGACGCCGACGGATCACATGAAGTGACCAAAACGACATTTGAAGCTGAAGATAACAAGAATGAAGAGCTCTACCGAAGAAGAAAAACCAAAGTTTATGAAAGGATTCGAAACAAATGGTGCGACAGGTGCAAGAGAGGACTTAAACCAGGCAGAAAGGGAGATTGAGATCGACGTAGAGATTCATAATTGGCTCCACTCAGGCAGTGATGCGACACTTAACTTCTCCCCTTATAAATCTAGTTTTGTCGGTTTTTTAACAATCCTACCATATCTAGTGCAATCCGTATTAATGCTAGTATTTGCTTGTTGGTCCCGATTTTCATCACGACCGCCAACACTTACATTATTATTTACATTACTAGTTACGTCACCAAAGCTTGTTATTGGTTTTAGTTTTACAAACTTCAGTTGTTTGTTGGTTTGATTAGACGTGTCGTTTACATACTTTAAAATCGAAGGTTTAATAAATTTTTGATTTCTTACAAATATTCTTCACACGTTCATAAATTGCTCCTACCTCAATATTCACAATGTTAATATTGCTTCGTTTCTGACACATAGAACCAAAGTGATTAAATTTATGGCATTTGAAACATTCCTTGCCAAACGCCCTGCACATATTAATATTATGTGTACTACCACATTGTCGACAATTAACGATTTTCTTACCCGTTGCTTCTGGGTTTCTAGCCCGGTACCTCATCAGCGATTTTTGTCTCCTCGCCTCGGTGGTTCTTTTGGCATGTTTTAACCGCATCTTCTAAGGTGATATCATTATCTTCTAATAATTTCTTCGGTAACTCGCCATTAGATAGACCACATATTAGCATACATTTTACCATTTCCTTTTCTAATGAGTAAAATTGACAGACAGCTCCCTTAGTTTTCAACTCAGTAACGAATTGTTCCAATGTTAAATTATCTTGATTTGCATTAAAGAATTTGTATCGATTAAATGTAACATTTGCTTTTGGTAGAAAATGGTTGTTGAATTTATTCATTACTGCTTGTAATTTGTCTGTTTCAGCTTTCTCGAAGGTAAAAGTACTGTAGATTTTATGCAGTTCTTATCCTCCGAAGTGAATTAATTGCGCAATTTGTATCTTTTCATCTTTTTTATTATTCTCTGTTGCAATTAAGTAGATCTCGAATCTTGCCAATTTCCAATTATCAGCTTCACTTTCCCCGGAAAGATCAACTTTTTGTAAAGCAGGAGCCATTTTATACTTATTTCGACGGGCTTGGTTGATTTTTATTTTATTCACCTGAATTATCTTAATTGTGCTCCCCAACATTTATTAATTGTAAATAAAGTAACAAGCTGACATTGCGCTATTGTGCATCTGGTTGTGTACTCGGCGCGAACGTCGCTGACGGGCGCATTCATAACTGGCTCCACTAAGGCAGTGATGCCACACTTAACAGGAAGAAGGCATTAACAGTAAGTTAAAGAAGTTATAAAGGAAAGCCGGTGCGGAAAATAAATTGATCAAAGGAATGAAGTACGAAAATTAAATATGAATCTGATACGATTTTGAAGTAAAGTTTAAGCAAGTAAGAAATGTGAATGAAAATTAGATGTTAAGAAGGAGGTATAAGAAATTTGATAAGGAGGAGAAGTATGAAAGAATTACAATTTCAGTTGAAGAACATTATTTTATTTTGAAATTTTATTAAGCATTAAGAAATAAACACAATGCTTGGGTAAAGCCTCCTACCCAATATTGAAAGATGTTTGAATGAGATAATAAATACAACGACGGAAAAATACCGATTACGCAAAGGTGTATTACCTGAAAAAGCCTGGGAAACACAAGGACAACTTGAAGATCTACGAAAAAATTAGAGAACGTTAACAAAAGAATCAACAAGAAAGGGAAAGAATATGAAAGGAAGATGAATGACAAGATTAAGAAAAAAGTAGAATTTAACATAGGGAACTTGGTTATTATAAGAAAACTGAGAGTGACTGATGCACGACAAAATATTTGAGTTACTTATTAAAGCCATAAACGTTGGTAATTTAAAAAAAAATTAGTTAAATGTGTTCAAGTTAAAAATTATATTTTTTAATTAGGGGAATATATGATCGCTAGTTCCTAAGTTACTAATAAATAAATATATAAAAAATAGTTATTTATGTAACAAGGACAAAAAAGTGCACTTTTATGTACGAGACTGAATTTGCTGGCCGAGGCGTTAGCCGAGGCAAGCAAACAGGCGAGGTTATTAAAAGCACTTTTTCCGAGGTACATATTAATTTTTTCCGTTGACCTTAAATTAATTAATTTTCTATTGTTTACCGTTTACTGAAAACAAAATGTTTAGTAATTTTAAACAAAAATTTTACGTTTGTTCTGATTTTACTGTACCTAATGTTCACTTCACCGTTCAGTATTGTAACATTTGTGTCAAAATTTATTAAAGGAAATAAAAGCTTTCCGCGTTCGAATATTGTACCGATAAAGCATTTGTTTACAACAATCACATAATTTTATAAGAGCACTTGATTATGATAGGTAATAGGTAAAACATGTACTTTTTATAATTTATTAAAATAATAAAAATTACATTTAGGTAGTGTTATTTTGAAGTATATTTAAAAATGTAGTTATAGTTGGAAGCCTACCCTCAAAATTAATGCATTTCTTTAATTGTTTATGATCAAAGATGTAATGAAGTTTCTCCTATTAAACACATTAAAGTCGATTCTTACTAATTGGACATATAATAGTTATAAGACTGAGTTTGTACCGTGGTCAGACTTATAATCATTTTATATTCAATAAAAATATTGCCTGACCGTAAGAAAGTATGCAAACGAAGTTTATTTATTCACTCCGAAAATGTTTCAAAAATGTAATAATCTTCTTTCAGCTTATTGAAAACTGTGAAATTCACCTTGTTTTTGTGTACGAATAAATCTTGAACCCAGTAATGTTGATGGCTTATATGATTCTATTTTTGTTTTTCCTGCAACAGAATCAATATTCAAATGATTTTTCACAAGTAATTACTGTTCTTGTGTTTTCCATTAGCATTATTACTTATTTACATCAATCAAATACAGTAATAGAAAGGTACCCACAATTAACTCACTTCTACTGTAAGTTTTGTATTTTATGATCGTGAAAATTTTGTATCGGAACTCCGCTTCTGTATCAAAATGTTACCTAATAAAATTGTCTAAAGCAATCTCAAGTCGTATGAATTCTGTCTTACCTTATAAATGAATAACTTCGCACATTGTAGAAACTATAAACAATTTATTAATAACATTTCAAAGCACTTAAAATCATTTACTTGTAATTTGAACAACAAATTGTTTTTTGTTCAAAGTTGTGTGGGATTGAGAAATTGAGGTTATAAATGGAAGTAAACAAACAATATTCTGCAGTATCTAAAATGTTTCAGTATGTACCTAAAGTAGTGTAATATCCTATGTAGTCACTAAATTCATCCTTTCTTAAAAATGGGTTTTCATACTGGTTACTTCGACTTTATTTAATTTGACATAAAATAATAATTGACATTGACAGATGTTTGGGGGCGAAAAGTATTACAGTTAAAAAAGTGTTACTTTATGATTATTCAGGGAGTACGTAAAACTCAATTTTATAATGAGGTCGACGGAAAACTCAATTTTATAATGAGGTCGACGAAAAAAGAGTTTTTAGCGTCTGCCAGTAGTTCAATAATATGACGTTTTATTGTCGCTTGAAGAAAAATTAATCTATGTCAATCTGAATTGAAGATAGTTTAGTAAAAGTTGTGCGACAGTTGTGATTCAAAAGTGAATAGTCCTCATAGACATTTTCCTACGTACACAAATAGTCAATTTGTATGTGTATCTGTGAGAAGGCAAGGTGAAGAAACGCTTCAAAATGTAAATAAATGTTTGATAAATAAATTGACAGAACACCTTAATACATATAGCATTATGTTAAAACATGTAAGAAATAAAATTAATTATTTGTAAAATATTAGTACCTGTATCCAAAATTTTCAAATGCATAAGCCATTAGCTTACCAAAGCTTCACATGAAAGCTAAAAGTAATAAGAATGATTAGTGGCAGGGAGACATAAACCGTTGACTTAAATTTTATAATTTCGTAAAGAATTCTTCGCGCTTAAAGAATTTTGCAGCGTGTAGAAGTATTTAAATGCAAAGTAATTTCCTTGAAAACAGAAAAATATGGTATTTAAATGAGCTTTAAGGTATTCTCATTCAGATGAGATAGTAAGAGTTTTGGAGTTTGCCTCTCTCGAAAGATGTATGGTTATGTGCGTGCGGGAATATTAATTGCTTAAATACGCAAGCGAACCTACAATGTATTTAGATTGATAATTTATTTTAGGAAATAATAATTTTATAACAGGAAGAAATTTGTTTTCCTTTTACAACATAAACGTTTCTTCGTATTCGCATCTTAATATAGTAAAACTTAATCTTTATTTAAAATAATTAAGATTATAAATATAATAGAATTGACTACAAACATCATTGTCTGTAATAATATCGTATACTTATAAGTAATTTTGTACGTTTGACTTCAACACTGTTTGTTAAAGATTTATATAGCACACATTTCACGGGTTTCTAAACCCAAACCGACTTGACTTTTAATGTAAGTATTGGAGGTAAATATCTGGAATACTAATATATAGCGTTAAATTGGAACACTGGGGATATAATTTGATTTCTCGTAAGGCATGTTAACATTGTCAAGGGTAAATTGCTACTATTACAAATATATTAAGGCCAGCTGTTAAAACAGTTTTGGAAAATTAAGTTATTATATTAATATTAGTTAATTTACCTATGTAATTCGTTTAGAAAATTAAATTCCCAGAAATATTTAAGAATGAATGAAATAATTAGTTTTTCTCCGATTGACATTAAACGTCAGTTTTAGTGACATTTATCGATCATAGAAGTAACACTTTTACTGCCTAGTCACTAAAAATGATTTTTTCTTCAAGCGTGCTAAAATATGAATTTTACTATACCGCATTGAATATATAGAACGACTACATTATTTTACGGCGTACAATAATATTATTATTTTACGCTCAATTAGTAACTTAGTTTGCCGGTAGAGGTATTAGCACTTTTAAGCAGAAACGCCATTTAAAATTTAAACTTTTAAAAATGTCGCAAATTGAAGGAACTCCACCTAAAATAAAACAAATCGCCGATGCCTTAGTTGAAAATTTGATCCCCAACAAATCGCGCAAAATATATGATTTTGCTTACAATAAATTTTTGAAATGGGCGCAAGAAAATAATATAATCAATTACACAGAAAATGTTATGTTAGCGTATTTTTCCCATTTGGCGGAAACTATGAAAAGTTCGTCATTATGGGCACAATATTCCATGCTAAAGTGCCAATTAAATATTAAACATGACATAAACTTAAAAATTACGCAAAATTAATTTCCTTCTTGAAGCGCCAAGCTGATGGGTATCAACCAAAAAAAGCAAAAGTTTTCTCAAAAGAACATTTTAATAACTTTTTACAAAATGCGCCAAACAATGAATATTTGGCCATGAAGGTAATTTCAAATATAACTTTTTCAATCGCTAAAGTAGATACTATTTTCTTAGATCGTATTAATATTCGGAGTTAGTGGGGCATGTCGTTGCGACGAACTAGTCAATTTAAGAATACAGGATATCGAAGACCTGGAACGTATAATACTAGTAAAAATTCCTAATACTAAAACGAATAAGTCACGGACATTTACCATAGTTGGAGATTTTTATTTAAATTTATGTAGACAATATATGACACTTCGACCTAATGACATCAACATAACAAGATTCTTTTTAAAATACCAAAATGGTAGATGCCACCGTGTCGTTATGGGGATACATAAAATTTCAGGTATACCAAAACAAGTGGCAACTTTTTTAAAACTACCTAATCCAGAGGAATACACTGGTCATACACTGCGACGAACCTCAGCTACATTGTTAGTTGACAATGGTGGAGACATTACCACTCTAAAAGACACGGTGGATGGAAATCTAACAATGTAGCTGAGGGATACATCGAAGACTCCCTTTCAAACAAACGTGAAATTGCCAATAGAATATTAGGGTGCGATGAAGGTAACACATCTACCGTAACATCAGGTGATCTTAACAGGCCTAGTACTTCCACCGCAACATCGAGCATATCCCAGTCAAGTGAATATGAAATCCATCACGACTATAATGACGTCAATGTCAGTTCTAAAACAGCAAGTAGTGGATTAAATATTATTAACTCGACATTACAAAATTGTACCTTTAATATTACTATAAATAAGAAATAGGTATTTTTTCCACTATATAGTTACTACAAAAGAATGTTTGTTTTAAGTTTTCATCTGAAATAAGAGTTAATTATTATTATTGTTGTATTGTTAAATAATTATAGCTTTCTTTCTTACTCTACAAATTAATACAAAAATTTTCCTTTTACAAACCGTGTTAATACACACAACAAAAATAATGTTGTTTGACAGTCATGTTTGACAGTTGTAAAGTTGAGTTAACGCTGTTGCCTATTCATTCTAAAACCACCTCAATTACTTCAAGAATTTGGTTTTTACGCTTGAAGAAAAATAGTATATGCTACACGGAGTCGAACGCCTTTTTGTGTTTCGCAAAGTATTTTGCGGCCTCAGCTGCGCTTCGGCCGCAATACCTTCGCTCAACACAAAAGAATGCGTTCTACTCCTAGTAGCATAATATACTATTTTCTTCAAGCGACAATAAAACGTCATATTATTGAACTACTGGCAGACGCTAAAAATTCTTTTACTGTCTAGACATTAAAAGCAAAACAGTTATTTTGTTTTCACAACTATTTAGAGGTTGGTACCTCGGTTATGTCATATTATGAATGTAACAGTAAAGTACCAACTTGATTTGTCGAGAATAAAACGTCACCATAACACTCAAAAATCTCGAACATTTGAAAATAACACATAAAAACTAGCAATAAACGCTTAAAGAAAAAATAATATATTTCACTTGGGTTAAAATATATTTTTTCGCTTATTTCTGTCTCGGCTAACGCCTCGCCAGCAAACTTTTAAGCTCAACAATTATATTGTTTAACTCCTTGTAAAATAATCTATTTAATGACTAGACATTAAAAAATAATTGTTTTGAGTATCCAACCAAAAAAGTTACTTTAGTAAATTTAGTCACTGTATAATAAATTAACTATATTAGGGACATTCTGACCCGGTTAAAAATAAGTTAAAAATAATGTTAATTGTCGCATTATTAGCGATGACTTTTACTGGTTCAAAATAAGTAAATAGTTACAAAAAGAAAGACAAAATTCAGAATTTTATTATAATTTTAACTGTAACATTTAGAATTAAATCAAAACAGAATATAACAGCACATAACAAAAATGTAAGTAGATGAAACTCTACATATAATACATATTAATGATTATTGTGAATATTTATAGTAATTTGCGAACAATTTTCCAACATTACTCCACTGGCTTGATAATCCGTTGTGTCTTTTGTAATCATAGTATAATTATTTTTATTTATTTACAACCGACGATATTTTGTTCTTTGGGATCCGAAAAAAGTCTTTCACTAACATTTCTTTTTGCAGCTATAGAGTCTCCAACCCCTATGTCTTTTTAACGTGGTTATATCTGCCTTAGAGTCCACCAACAATGTGGCAGAACTTCTTCGAAAACAATGCGCAGTAAATTTTTGTGGGTTTGGTAATTTTAAAAATTTTGTAATTTCTTCTGGCATTTTTCCAAATTTATGGGTACCAAGCGGTTGTTTGTATGCCTTACCATTATTGTATTTAAAAAAAATTAGGTAGCCAAATTTATTATTTCTAAATTCTTACCTTCTTAGATAGGTATATATTATCTGGAGCTTTCAACAAAAATTCCTGAATTTGTGATTTCTGCAGTTCTCGGGATTTTTTGGCACGATAACCATCTGATTAACGCTTTAAAAAGGTTCGCAGTTTGTTAATATGCAATGTAGTCTGCAACACGGAATATGTAGGCCATAAAGTCGAAGATTTCAATTTCTTGGCTAATTCTGCATAGTACGTCAGTAAAACGTTTTCTGAAAATGATCCAGTTTACTTGTTAATGCGATAATCCATACATTTTCTATAACATGATATAATTTTCTGGATTTTGTAGGCAACAAAGTATATTCTGCATTTTTTACCAATTCTTCAATTTCGGGAGGTGTTAAGATTTCTTCATCACTTTCCATTATTTTAGAAAATATATCTAAACACAGATTAATCTCTTCTCCAAACAACTTAATGTTAAGATAAACAGATAAAAAATGGCGATTTTCAACTAAACAATTCAGAAACAGTACATAACAACTCAGACTTTACTTAGCTACGGCAATCGTAATGTGATTTAAGCAGGTACATGGAATCCACTAACCTCTATCTCATCGACAATCAATTGATAAAGGAAATTGAATCAAATTGAATGTAACAGTGATGTCTTATTTTTCGGTAGATATTATCATGTATACAATTTAGGGTCTAATCGACAATAATAATTAGAAAATACGATTTAATTATTACCTATAACATACAATTTGAAAAAATATCATAAACTGTGAGTTGTATCCGTTATAAAAAATTTAATTTTATCATTTTAATTTGATTTTTTTAATCACACTGTACAAACAATTGGAGAAAAAATTATATGTTTCACACGGCAGAGAATCAGATTTACTTCTCTGCCTAGTTAACAAATAACTATTATTAAGGCGTCAATTAAATCACAGAAATATTAAAATCAAACATGTATAGACACAGGAAATCAAAATAAATTACTTTTTCTTCAAATATCAGGATGCTAAGACTTTGACCTACTATTTTTGACGCTAAAATTGCTCTTTCTTGTACACACCCGGTTCTATTAGCAACGGAACTAAAAGTACTTTTACTGAGGCTTTGAACAGACGTAAGTTGCTAAGCAACAAACAATTTTTACATCGAACGATAGGTACATACCTATATTAAACAATATACTGAGATTATTTTAATTAATTCAGCAACAATTTTATATTTTATTGTTAATATGAAAGTAGTGTAGTTTAAGTTATTAATTAGTTAGTTAGTGGAATGGTGTTTAATTTTACATATGAAATTAATTTAGTAAGTGCGGGTTGATAGGACAATAAAAAAAAAGAGTCGTCAAATAATAAATAAACGGAGAAAATAAGAACTAAGACTATAAAATAAAATTATTTGAATATTAAAGGCAAATACTAATTTATATTGGCGGCGTTAGTCAGGACCACACAGAGTACTTTAAATAATTATGAATATTTTTGGGTAGGATATGATGTGTTGATTTTTAGTGAAGACGTAGAACAACATCAAAAACATCTTACTACGATTCTGACAGAATTAAAAATGAACAACATGAAGATTAATACTAATAAATGTGAATTTTTCCATACTAAAATAATTTATTAGGGATATCAAATAGAAATTAAAAATAAATTATAGCTTCAGTCAAAAAATATTTTATTTGAAGAACTTTGCTATAGTTGCGACTTGTTAATATCTGCAAGTCATCATCAGATGTAAATTTTCTAATTACAGAATGACAAATAACACGACATTAATCAACAATTGTAAAAATAAATAAACAAAAAATTTGTTGGTAGGTGTTTAATTTTGACAAAATTAATAATTAATTTATAATAATTCATCAAAATTTGTTTAATCTTTCAATAAATAATTTCTATCTGAAGATTTGATATAAATAATTTCAAAATAGAAACTAATAATATCAGCATAAGTCAAGAAAGGTTACAAGAAATATTTCGTTATTCACCACTCAAGGACTTAAGAATGCTGAGGGGATTTTTAGGAATCTTATTACCGTACATTTATACATTACTTTTATAAGAGAAATTACAGAAGAATGGCGAGAAAAATGCAAAAGATCGCAAGAGGAAGAATCCATTAAAAGAATAGAAAGAAGGATAGAAAACAGAGGAGGATATAAAGGATATCAATTTGAAGACGGATTAATCATCAAAAATATTTGGGAAAAGGAAAACATCGTTATTGGAAAGCAGTTGTGTATGGAAACTTTACAAGAATAACATGTACATATAGGTATGAGAAGACTATGGATAATTTTAGGGAAAGATTTTATGAAAAATGTGATGTCAAAGATGCAAAGGGTATTGTAGGAAAGTGCGAGCTGTGTATTATGGGAAAGGAAAGCAATTATATCAACAAACATTTAACAAAAAGCATTATAGCAGAACCCTTGAATATTGTTGCGATTGATTACATCGGAAATTTAGTATCTGGAAGTAGGGGTATAAGAACATTCTGGTCGTAGTCAATATATTTTCTAAAGCTTTATCCGAGTAAGAAATGAAATACCAATTATTTTTTAAATAGTATAAAAAATTATATTAATGTGTTAGGTAAACCGGACAACATTATGGTGAGTAATGCTACTTAATTTAAAAATGAAAAATAATTGAATTTTTTAACGAACAAAGACATTAAGGGATACTACTGTTCTATTCAAAATCCTTGTGCAAATCCTGCAGAGAGATACGTTAAAGAAGTAATTAAAATGATAAGATTAATGACCTATCAAAGACATAAACGTTGGGTTAGATATTTAACGGATATTGAACGATTCATGAATGAAACACCTAATACAATCACAAATGAAGCTCCAATCACTGTAATAGAAGGGTAATTACCTGCAAGAATGTGGATGGCAGCAAGAAAGGTACAAGATTTAAACGCATTAAGAAAAATGGTAAAGAAGAGTCTGAGAAAAGCAGTAGAAAAGTATGAGAAAAGACAAAATGAGAAACTTAAACACCTGAAGGAATATGAAATTGTAAGTAAGGTTATAATAAAAAAATTAAGAGTTGCAGATGGATCGAGAAAGATCACACCCAAATTATTGTTACCTTACGAAGGGCCATTCACATCGTGACAAGATTTGGAGACGCAACGTATGAACTTCAAGATGAAGCAACACAAAGAATAAGAGGACAATATATATATATCCTATAAGTAGAGAATAAACGGAAAATGATCAAGATTCGAATTATGAAAACAAAATTAATGTGATATAAGAAAATGAGACAAGATCAAATAGTTCACTTTTAGAAACAAATGTAAATATAATTAACATTCCCAAGGAAAAAGAGCAAAATATAGAAGAAAGGTTTGAGCAATTAAGAAAAGGTTGTTTGAAGGAGAAATAAATTATGAAGAAGTTAAAACTTATAAAAATGAGAATAAAGATATAAACGTAAAAAAACAGGAGAAGGATTAAATTTTAAATTCGATTTTCTAAAGCAAATGTACATTTCATTTCATTATTTATTAGTTGTAAGTGTTAAAATAAAATTATTGAATCGGCAGTCTGTACAAAGAACTATATAAAAGTGTACCCGCGAATTCATAGACATGAAGCTGCATGTGTGGGTTTTACCGAGATACTGTCGCCAAACGTTTACCTAGAAAAGATAAAGCGGTATCTGGAAAATGAACTCAATGATTTGTTTGTGTACGAACGCATTTTATAAAAAGTCAAAGTTAGGTAAATATTGTGGAAGAGGGGAAATTAACATGTAAAAATTGAACGTCGAAAAGTTGACATGTAAGAATTAAGGACATTGAATACTTAAACGAAGAAGTGTTAACATGTAAGAATTAATTTAAATCGGTCGATTGAAATTAACAGTTAAAATTTAAAGACGTCATGTATTTTCAAATGTGATATAAAATTTATGGTGAATAAACAATACAAACCGCATCGTCGTTGCAGCTGCGTCGTTATTTGTCTTGCGTTGTAATTATTATTACAAACAATCAGTGATAAAATGAATAAACAAATGTATAAAAGGTATAAAAGGCTGCAACAAAAATAATTCACTTCAACCACGTAAAGGTTAGTTTACTATAAAATTGTAAATTAATTTATATTCAAATGTTAAATGTAATTAAGATTAAGTACGTAAATTTTTCATTTGAAAACTTGCAAGTAAAAGTAAATTAAGTTTTTATTAAATTTTGAAAATGTGTTATGAATTTGCGTATAATAAAAATTAGATGTATGCAATGGATATAGTATATTGAAAAACAAGTGTCACAACACCACTTTTTGTCGCACGAAAACAAAGTTTGCAGACCGACCGAAGGGAGGTCTGCAATTGTCGGAGTGCGACAAAAAGTAGTTGTGGCACGTGTTAATATTTGACATAGTGTTTTTTGTGTTTTAAAGCTGCGTTGGTAGAGTAGTTGACATCCTAATTTCAAATGTTTTAAATATTTTGAAACTAATTTCAATTTATATAATTATATAAAACACAAAAAATTAACAGGAGTTTATGATGTCCAAAATGTCACTGAATATGAAGAACGCCCTCAAAAAGGGCAGAAAGGGTGAAAATTTTGAAAAACGATACTTTTTCAAAATCGTTTCGCATTACAACCTTTATAGTTATTTAAATTTGCGGTCGTAGCTCTGCAGTTAAGTGCGTTAGCTGTTAAGCAGGCACCTCGGGTTCAATTCCCGGTGCAAACATCGAATTTTTCGGCCGTACTCTCTCGCAAGGCAATGGCAAACCAGTGAGAGTATACTTGCCTAGTAAACCTCTCAACTAAGCCGTTCGGAATCGGCGTTAAACTGTAGGTCCCATGTATATGTGTCTACTGTCACGCACAACACATATACATGCGAGGGGTGCGCAACATCCGGTAACGGATATGCGACTTCAAGAAGAAGAAATTTTAAAAACACATTTACGATCGGAAAAGACTGATCTTCAATTTTTGTAAAAAATAATTATTAAAATGGAAGATCTAAGTTGTACTCCACGTGTATACCTTGTAAGGGTTCAAAACTCACCCCGAAAACAATTACCAATTTCCCGCAATCAAATTCGAAAACAGAAATTGTTACGAAGTGGATTTTCCCACTCCGACAGGCCACGATGCACGCCGACCAATCAGAGAAGAGACCCCACTTTTACGGGCGTTATCAACACCGCCAAAACGTTTAAAAGCGAGAGCTCAGCATTAGAAGACACAGAGTTCTTGTCCTCTTGCGTAAGAGGAAAACTAGAACAGAATTTTTGCCTGGTCACGGTGCGAACACGAGCTTCGCCGTAGGTGACAATTTAATTCTAAAGACTCCTGGTGGAGGATTAGAAACCGCTTGCCGTTTAAATAAAATAAAAATAGCTCCGATATTCACCTGAAATCACCGCTAATCTATTTCCGCATACCTGTAATTTATCCGTTTTGAGTATCCGTATTAACAACATCCCCTTACCTGGTGTTACGTGCAGAATACGAATTCTAGCCAAGCTAACCGTCTCTGGACACGAGTCGGTAAATGCTTCAATGCACCACGTCCGATCCTATCCTACCCCAGTTTGTTATAGCTTCGAACCCGTAAATTGCCCTGTGTGCAACGAATATACAATCGTCCCCCGTGATCCTTGTTTTCCGTAATCTTAATTGCTAAAGGATATTTCACGATAGATACAGTTGAGCGTTAGATAAAGCTGGAAACGTTTCTAGTGCTTTCATCTACATAAAGTCTCGGACGCGCCGTCCCAGATCTGTCCTGAACTATTGCCGTGGATAGATAACATTATCTCCGAATTGTATTTTCAAGCACACTGTCCGATTAACTTTTCTAGGTTAATAACCCGTGCCTGTAAATAAAAGAGGCTTTTCAACAGCTCGAGATTTAAGTTGAATTAGAATTATTTTCACCGGAAATTAATTGACACCTGCGTACAATTAAATTCATTAACAATCACACGTTAAATTTCAGCCGATTAACCCTGTTTGTTACAGCGAGACAAATTATTGGAAGTAGATCGACTGCCGCTTAAATTCGCAACCGTTGGATGTGGCTGTAATCCCAATCCCGTTAGAAGCCGTTATTTAGTTCCCGTTAGAAGCCGTTCCTTGGTTTTCCGTATTATTTTCCGTTCTTTCCGAAGCCGTATTTTGCGTTTACCTTTGACCGCTTGCCGACCGCAGAGTGCTTTATTTTCCTTTACGTTAATGAAGAACCGTTGTTTTTATGTTGATTTTTTATTGCGTACCGTTTTCCTGTTGAATTTCTACGTTGACAAAGTAATTGTATTTATTTTGTAGAGTTGGAATTGTGATTTTCAATGTTAAAGCCGCCGTTATTGAATTAATTGTGTTTGTTTAACATTTTGAATTGTTGGTTAAAATACTCACACAAGTTATATTCGTAAACCGTTTATTGTAAATAATTGTTGTATATTATTGGCATCTAATTTTCTTAGTGTGCACAATATATGTTGTTTGAAAGTTTTGTGCGTTCACTTTTTTGCAGCAACCAGAATCCGTTACTACGCAAAGCATTGAACCACAGAGATACCGCTCTTGTTACCGATACCTGCGCTGAGCAACCCCGTACGTTTACATGACGCCGCCGAGCAGTGGCGTGCTAACGTTCTCCGGGATAGTGATAGTTTACATAGCGTGATCGAGCAGGCACCTGACAGAAACTTGGTAGTTTACAACCTAATGCGAATTAGCAAAAATACTGTTGAAAGTTTGTCAAAATTATGTGTGAAATTATAACAAGAAATATTCACATTTTACAACATGGTGCGAATAAAACCATTACTGAAAATGTTGGTGCAGCTTAAGTTGAAAAATGAAATATTGTACAAAAATTTTAACATTTCTTAATTTCTAAAATTAACTACCTTTTTAGAAGAAGCAGAAACATGTTTTGCCAAAATATTACAAACATTTGAAATGGAAAATATTAAATTTGTGGTAGCTTGACTTACATTTACGAACTGCAACGTACCCTTAACTTTTCATAATGCTTTAATGATTGGATATCTATTCAGGTACATGCAGATTAAGAGCTCACATTGAGTAGTATTATTTTATTGAATATTACAAATATTAATTTAAGTTGGTTTGAATAATTATAATCATTCCTAGAACTAAAATTCATGTTGCACGAGCGTTTGCAATAACATTTTCATATACAAATACTTATATAAGTTACGATCTAGGGATATCCCACATTATCGATACTTTCTTACAAATCGTACATTAAAATGTACTACAATAACAATTGGTATTAACAGAATAGGCTACGCTTTTACAATTACCCAATCTTGAAGAATGTACTGGAGTATGTTCCTGTCAAACTTCAGTTTCGGCATAAGCAAATTGTAGTTAAAATTTAATTATAATAAAAATACATGGTCGTTGAAAATCGTCAGCGCTGTAGAAGATCCAAATCAACTTCGTTAACAAAAATTCAAGTTTCACAAATTCTTTCTAAAAATATCACATCTGATTAATTCACACAAACTTGCAATATCCACAATAAAAACTTGTCAACAACTAGACACAATTCCAGGACTGTAAAATAATTACTGTATTTTTGTTTTTAATCAATTTGAATAATAACCTTAAGTAATTTTATTTGTATTTTCAGTATAAATAAAATATAAGATGAACCATTTGTACTAAATGTAGGTATATTTTCTGTTCCCCAAGAAATTTGTCTAGTGACTTTCTTAAAGTGTATTGGCAATTCTAGCGTTTAACAATTGCGCCAGAATTTTCAAATTTAAAAGGTGGCTGTGTTTAAATATTCATAAATTTTGATACATAGTGTTGTTTGTGTAGGCATAATGGAAAGCGAAACTATAAGTAGTACTCCGCCAGAATTAAAACAATTAGCAGACAACGCATTACATAGTTTAATGCCAAAAAAGTCACGACATAAATATGAAAAAGAATACTCAAACTTTATTACTTGGTGCGATCAAAACAAAGTAAGCTCGATTACTGAAAATGTGGTATTGGCATACTTTGAGAATATGAAGCATTCTAAGAAGTCTTCCACAATGTGGTCCAATTACTCGATGTTGAAGACTTGTCTAAATATAAACAAAAATATTGATATTTCAAAATTTCTGAAAGTAACTGTTTTTTTGAAACACAATTCCAAAAATTATGTACCAAAAAAATCCAAACGAACATATCGAAAAGATTCTTGTTGAAGCAAGCGATGGTCGTTACCTTGCGATGAAAGTAAGTATGCCTAATAATAAAATAACAATAATTGAAACTCGTTTAACTCTATTGATATACAACATGTACTTACTTTTTAGAATGCTTTAATCATGGGATATTCCGGAGCTTGTAGACGAGAAGAACTAACTCATATGAGCATCAACGACATTGAGTTTAGAATGGATTTAGTAATTGTATCTATCCCTAAAACGAAAAATAATGTCGCACGTGTGTTTGCAATAACAGAACCTACATGGATAAATTTTATTAAAAAATATTTAAACCTTCGCCCTTCACATACACCACACCAGCGGTATTTTCTTACATATCACGACGGAAAATGTAGCGTCATTCCTATAGGTATAAATAAAATAGCTCAAATGTCAAAAAGCATTGCTACCTATCTTAACTTATCCAATCCTGAAGAATACACCGGGCACTGCTTTAGGGGCAGTTCGGTATCTGAATTAGCAAACCGTGGTGGCGACTTAATAACTATTAAAAAGCATGGAGGTTGGAAGTCCTCAGCAGTTGCTGAGGGCTATATTGATGCTTCCATTAAGAAAAAACTTGAAGTCGCACAGATCCTGTCGCACGAACATTACACCAATGAACCTTTAACTTCAGGCAACTCGACACATAGTGACACTAAGAAAAGTACAATTAGTAGTATAACAACAGACGTGGAATGTTCTGACACGCAAAACACAAGCGTTTTCTTAATGCAGTCACTACCAGGTGTGCCTATTTCTACAGGTGACAATTGCACTGTTACAATTAAAATTTACAATAATTGTACTATTAATGGATAAAGTTAGTTAAAATATTGTTTGTTAAAGTTCTGTTTCCTAAATCAACACTAAATTTTCTTTAGATATTAAAATCAACTAAATAAAAGCTAACCAAACAAAACCTCACTTAATTTGCTTACGTCAAATTGAAACTAAATTTTGGTTATACCAACGGTTATATACTAAAATTTATACAATTGCGAAATAGAAAAAATAAATTTATTATTATACTAAATTAATACTTTCAATTAAAGACGAACCCAAACCTGATATACAAAAGCGAGATCAAATTTTGAAGCTAATTTGTATTATTTGCTTAAATTTTTTAGAATCTCATTGGTATATAATTTTTTTTTATTAAAAGTACAATAACAATCCATCGCATATGTTTAAATGGCTCTCGTGGGGCTGTATTTTGAAATTTTTTAAAGGAGCTTGTAAAAATTTTCGTTATTTTAACGTTTTGTATTAATTTTTTTGAGAAAAAAATTTAAATGGTATTAAATGCAATGTTATTTGAAAGCAAAATTTGTAACTATTTAAGATGCAACTTTTATAGGACGGGTTCATAATTAAAGTTGATTCAATTAAAATATTTCACTTACATTTGTGTTAAAAATAGAATCCACAAAATGTTTGCAAGGTGTACGAAGTATTTTGATGCACAGGGTGTTTAATATTTTATTGTATTTACATGTGCATGACATTTATTGAATTTCAATTTTTATTTTTTTAATTTAATAAAACGTAACAGGTAAAGTAAATGTAGGATTTTATTATTGTGTATAAAATAAAATAAAAACAAAATGGAAATACAAAATGCCAAAAAGGCATGATGGAGCAAATAGCAATACTATTGAGGAAACCAGGTGAAGAGAAAATAGAGAAAGAAAGAAGAAGGAAAGAAAAGAATGAAAAAAATAAAAAAATAAGAAAAAAAGGAAGACTTAACGAATTAATGATGATGATACAAAATATGATGAATTATAAAGAAAAGGAAGAGAAAACAACAATGCAAATAGTTTAAATGGAGGTGAAGATAAAAATGAAAACAAGTAGAAATTGAAGAAATATACAGGGTGTATTAAAACATGCGCCTAATAATTACATCACGCTATTATACGTTGAAAACCAAGCAAAAAACTCTGATAGCGTTTTAGTGTTAACTCTTCGGTTAAGGAGGTATTAATGCTAAAACTTTCAAAATTTTTTGACTATGGTTGAGAATTGCATTGAAATTGTATCAACAACAGATAGTTCAACAATTAAAATAAGTAATCAAATATAAACATAACCAACAGAAAAACACCAGAAACTGCACAAAAAAATTACTCGGACACGTGTTTAGTTTCAACAGCTAAGCTGTCATCATCAGCGATACCGATACTAAAAATAAAAACAACGGGAAGCTTATATATACTATCTGCTTATAACGCATCGTTAAACTTAATTGATTCTTAGATAAGCTTAAATAATTCCGAAAATCCTAATGGACCGTTATCATCATAATTCATAAGCAAATTTCTGTTTTTAAAATTTCTAAACTTTCATAAGAATCAAGTTCGTTTTTATTATCTACCCTCTTAATTAATTCAATGTCGCCTACTCTATGGCCATTTTCAAGCATATGCATGGCAACACTGGACCTATCTGTGCGATGATATTTGACATGAGCTACGTGCTCTTTAAAACGAGTTTTAATAGGTCTCTTGGTTTGCCCTATATATACTTGGTTACAGTCTTTACAATTAATTTTATATATTCCCGATTTATCACACATTTCTATTGGGTCTTTCGGATTGCCTAAAAGATTTTGCAAGTTGTTACTACTAGAAGTTACTGTTTGATAATCAAATTTTGAAAATATTTTTGAAGACCTTTTGTGTATGTGGGATAATTTGGTAATTTGACATATTTCTTATCTATTTTGCTATTACTAGTTCCTAACGTTGTAATGTGTCTAATGTTTAACTTATGTTTATGTTTTCTAATTATGTTTGTGACAATTGATTCTTGAAAACCATTGTATGATGCAATCTGCTTAATATTTCGCAGTTCTTTATCAAAGTTTTGTTTTGACAATGGGAAATGTAATAATCGGTGAATCAAAAGTTGAAAGATGCAAGTTTATGTTGCATACTATGGTTGGAATCATTTGTTATAAACCTCATAGTGTTAGTGTCTTTACGATAAATATCTATATCTAGTTTTTGCTATTTCTTGTCACTAAAGTGTCTAAGAAAGGTAACTTAAGGTTTGTTTCTGTTTCATAGGTAAACTTGATCGGCTCAAATTTTGAATTTCAAATTTCTACAAATTGCTGAGGGCTGTAAACTTTAGTGTCGATGCAAAAACGTCATCTACATATCTAGACCATAAGTGCTCTTATAAAAATTATGTGATTGTTGTAAACAAATGCTTTATCGGTACAATATTCGAACGCGAAAGCTTTTTATTTCCTTTAATAAATTTTGACACAAATGTTACAATACTGAACGGTGAAGTGAACATTAGGTACAGTAAAATCAGAACAAACGTAAAATTTTTGTTTAAAATTACTAAACATTTTGTTTTCAGTAAACGGTAATAAATAGAAAATTAATTAATTTAAGGTCAACGGAAAAATTAATATGTACCTCGGAAAAAGTGCTTTTTAATAACCTGCTCTGTTTATTCCTCGGCTAACGCCTCGGCCAGCAAATTCAGTCTCGTACATAAAGTGCACTTTTTGTCCTTGTTACAAAATAACTATTTTAGATCAGTTTCAAATTTACCCATGAACAGGTTAGCCATAAACGGAGATAAGCTGTTACCCATTGTTGTACCATAATTTTGTTGATAAATATTATTGTTAATTTGAAAGTAGGTTTGACTCATACATAATCTTGCTATTTTAATAAAATTATCTACTTCTGAATTGTCTAAATGGTTTTGGTGTAACATATCTTTCAAATAATCTAAAGTGATATATATCGGAACGCTTGGAAACAATGAACAGACATCGAATGAAACTAAACTTTGAATTTATTTGACAACCATTTAGATATCAGATAAGTAGGAGCATTAATACCTGAAACAATGGGACGCATTGCTTTTTCGGGTTTATGTATCTTAGGTAAACAATACATTTAAGAAGAACCGGATAGATACGTTAGTCTAAACCTAAGTTGTTTTGGTATAATATTTCCACATTCTAATAAGACTCTACGGGTATCAGAAATCATTTTGGGAAGAGGATTTTAGATATTAATGAATAGGGCCTTCATTAAGCATCACCTGAACTGACTCAAAATAATCCTCTTTGTCCAAAAACTACTTTATTGCCTTTATCTGCTTTGAGATAACAACAATTTTTCTCTTTAAGATTTTTAACAATGTTTATTTCTCTCGAGTTAAATTTAAATTTTGGTAACTGCTGAATATTATCTGAAATTTGAATTTTAAAGGCATTCCTAATGAATTTTTTAGAGTTATCATCTAAAAGTTTGATCGAACTTTCAATTCCTACAATAATCTTATCTATGGGCGGTTTGTTAAATTTGAGGTTATATTTAAGCCTTTATTCAACAAAGTAAATTCGTCATTGTTAAAAATCTCCGAAGATTTGTTTACCACTATGTTAAATTTTTGGGGATCAAGTCTGTGCGCCTCTTTTTCTTTTTTAGATAATTCTGTGATCTGTTTGTTGTGGGTCATCTTTTTTTTGCCAAAATTTGTGTTGAATAATTTCATTAATGTGGTGCAAAAACCTAATCCATTCAACATACTCGTCATCATTTAATTCTGAAGTCAGTTTTACATGTAACTCATATGCTTCTAACTCTAATTTACCTAATTTACCATAATGACATTTAATTTCCAAATCTAACCATTTACGCTAGCAAATTCAAGCGTCTTTTTACATGAGTATGAATTAAAATTTGCATAAACTTTAATAAATTTTGGAAAAACACCTGCTTTGCCGCAAGATTTAAGAAATTCAATGTCACATTTAATAAAAGAAATCTTACTTTTAATCTTGAAGAACCTGTTCCGTAGTGTAGACCTGGAAGCCATCTTGATCAAGGGAGGGGAACATTAACTGCAGCATCTATTTAACCAACAGAAAAACACCAAAAACTGCACAAAAAAAGTATCGGTATCGTTGATGATGACAGCTTAGCTGTTGAAACACGTGTCCGAGTCAAGTTTTTTGTGCAGTTTCTGATGTTTTTCTGTTGGTCACATTAGACGCTGCAGTTGGTGTTCCTTCCCTTGAATCAAATATAAATTATAACATTTCGGTAATAGTTTATGTATTAATTTAATATTTAAGAATGCAAAATATTCGTAATTTATAGTTTTGGAAGATGTTGCAACCATGCATTGTAAGCTGGGTTGATGTTTAAAATGTAATAATAAAAAATTGATAGCTTGATGTATGATTGACGAATTAATTATTGTCATTTTTGATATTTGTAAAAGTCACTTTTCTAATATTTTCGTAAAACTTCTGCTTCACTCATTATTTATTAGTTACTATTCGCTTATATCATTGTTACAAGTTACTTTGTTCCTTGTGTGTTTCTTCAGTTTTGTGCTTTTTTAAAAATCATGGCATACAGTTTTCGCGAGTACGCAGATATGTATTTGATATTAGGCGAATGTGGCGGTAATTTTCATCAAGCTGCAAATTTATATGCCGAACGTTATGTAAACAGAGACATCCTGATGATCATGTTCTCCAAAGACTAGATCAGCGCTTAAGAGAAACAGGAAGAATGGATCCTAAGCAGGGAGTTAGTGGAGGGCGACCACGACGTGTGTTACAACCCGAAATAGAAGAGAACATCTTACAGGTATTTGAAGACGAAGCTCGACAAAGTACCCGTTCTGTAGCTCGAAGACTTGATATTAGCCATACTGCTGTACATAGAGTGTTAAGAGAAAATCTCTTACATCCGTTCCACTTCCAGCGAGTCCATGGGTTGCTTCCGGAAGATTGTCCGCGACGGATAGAGTTTTGCAGATGGTTATTACGGCAACAAGTGGTCAATCCGGCTTTCATTGAAAACATTTTATGGACGCATGAAGCCACCTTTACCCGCAACGGAATGTTTAATATGCACAATATGCACCACTGGGTTGATGAAAACCCTCATGTCTTTCATCAAACTAATCACCAGTTTAGATTCAGCGTCAATGTATGGGCTGAAATTATCGGAAATAGATTAATAGGGCCACACATTATGCCTCATAGATTAAACACCGAAAATTTTGTCTATTTTTTAAACAAAGATTTACCGGGATTTTTGAGGAAGTATCGTTACTTGTCAGGAGAGACATGTGGCTCAATTAGATGGAGCTCCAGCCCATTGGGGGGTTCACACTAAGGATTGGTTAAACCAAAACTTTCCAGAGAGGTGGATCGGGCGCAATGCTCCGATATCATGGCCTAAATGTCCTAGATTTATTCTTTTGGGGCATTTTAAAAGCTTTTGTTTATGAAGTAGAAGTTGAAACCGAAGAACAACTTCTTGAACGGATAAATAATGCAGTTAGAGAAATAAAAATCGTAACATGCTGCAAAAGCTAATAACAAACATTATTACTCAGTGCACCAAATGTTTAGAAGTTGCAGGTGCTCATTTCGAACAACTATTGTAGCCGAAAAGAGACTATAATTTAAATAAAACTTATTCAATTTTGAGTTATTGCAGAATCACAAACATATACGATCAAGGGTAACTACTCCATGTATCTTAGCTTTAAATTGTAAGCGTTGCCAAATTAAAAAACCTTTCAGTTAAGTTAAGTGCTCAAGTCTTCGTCCAAGACCAAATTGGTGTTAGAGTTTTTTTATTGGTTTTGAACGTATAATAGCGTGGCGTAATTATTAGGCGCAAGTTTTAATACACCCTGTGTAATGATACGAACATAAATAAAGAAGTAATGAATTGAATGCCAATAGTGCAAATAGAAGTAAATATAGAAGACACTAAAAAGATAGATGAAGAAATTAATGAAGAAAAAGAACAAATTAAAGAAATACATGAAGAGATTGATGTGAACAATGAAGTAAACAACATAGAAAGAAGCGTAATACAAATACGAAATACTGAAATAGAGATACAAATGAATATAGAAGAAGACGTTAAAGATGACAAATTGAAATGGAAATATAAATTAATAAAGAAAGAGGAATGTATATATGAAGATAAAGAAGAAATTGAAACAGAGGTAATCAGACAAATGAATATGGAAAATGAAATTGAATATGAAAAAGATGTAAAAGAAAGTGAAGTAGGCGCAAGTATACCAAAGATGGAAATAAATAACAATTTAAAAATAGACAACGAAACGAACATAGAAAAAGAAATAGAAGTAGAATGGACAATGGAAATTTCGAAACGAAGAAAATTAACCTATAACACTAAACACTCGTAAATTTACAACGGCTAATTCACGATTTGGTTATTTCGGGTATTTCCGATAGTGCAAACAATTGTGTGAGCTTTAGTAGCTGCATTTCATACATACATTTAGTCGTATTTATAAAGAGTTGGTACGAAAGTCTTTTTGTTATCAGCTTTTTAAATGTTTGTCGTCAATTTTACGAGTATTTAGTATTAATGTGATTTTTTTGCATTGCGTATTTTACGATAGTTTAGTGTTTAGTATATAAATTAAAAATTTTATAAGTTTATTTATATTATAAGTTTTAGTATATAAAAAGAACAGGTAACTTTACAATTAATGTTACCTATATTGAGCAGATAAATTGTATATTATAGTTTTCAGAAAATATTTGATTTATATCACTTCACCATGTCTAAGAAATGGTTAACACAAGCCGAATTAGAAGCTGAAATAAAAAAATTATGGAAGGTGAACCTGTTGATAACGATGAAATCCAATCATCAGGTAGCGAAGATGAAGAAGATATTGTAGAAATGGAAGTAGTAGATTCAGAAGATGATAGAAATTCAGAAGACAACCATATTTTAGCTTCAAAAAAATTGAAGATGGATCAAACCACAACATGTACTTCAAATCAAGATGGGAGTAGCACTCTGTCCGATATAGATACTGAATATGAACCAGAAGATAATGTACCATTGTCGTTAATTGCTGACAACCTAAAGCATATTATTTTTCCGAAAAAGCTTTCAATGAAAGGCAAAAATGGACACAGATGGTCTGCAAAAGAACCACAAAGACAAAAAAGGATTCCTGCTCGAAATATAATTCATGTCATACCTGGAAGCAGAGGACTTTCTTCACATTTACTGACACCAGGTAGTTGCTTCAAACATTTTTTCACTGATACTATATTAGATAAAGTTGTCCGTTACACAAACGAACAAATTACTTTGAAATCAGCTATTTACAAAGAAAAGGTTGACAATATCTAAGACTTGCAAAGACAAAATTGTGGCACTCATTGGTCTTCTAATTTTTTCAGGAGCAATGAAAAATAACCACCTAAATGCAAAAAAAATGTTTGATCCTACAATATCGGGTAGTATATATAGGGCCGCAATGAGCTGTGATCGATTTTTATTTTTATTAGACTGCTTACGTTTTGATGACAAACAAACAAGAATTGATAGAAAAAAAATTGACCGGTTTGCTCCAATTCGAGAGGTTTGGGACGAGTTGATTGCTACGTGTAAATCTTCTTACACCCCATCTACCTATACGACTTTGGATGAACAACTTTTAGCATTTAGGGGTAGATGCGGATTTCGTATGTTTATCCCAAATAAGCCAGCCAAGTATGGAATTAAACTAGTTATGTTGTGTGATGTGGCAACAAAGTACATGATTGACGATGAACCATATCTAGGAAAGGGAACTACAACTGACGGATTACCTCTAAGCACATACTACGTAAAAAATTTAACAAAGAGCATCTATGGTAGTAACAGAAATGTCACTATGGATAACTGGTTCACTTCAGTAAGTATTGCTGATGAACTTCTGCAAGCTCCTTACAAATTGACTCTCGTCGGGACTTTACGTAAAAACAAAACCGAAATTCCGCCAGATATGTTAGAAACCCGTGAAGGCAGCCAGGAACATCAATTTTTGTTTTGATAAACACAAAACTTTGTTATCATATTTATCAAAAACCAAGAATAAAAAGCTGGTAATTTTACTATCAACCATGCATACGAATGGAACACTAAACAACGAAACAAAAATAATCCATTTTTATAATGAGACTAAATTTGGAGTCGATACATTTGATCCGATGTGTTCCAGCATGAACTGTGGCCGTAAAATCAGAAGATGGCCCATGGCCATTTTTATAATATGATAAATATTGCGGCAATAAATTCTTTAGTCATATACAACTTCAATAGAAACAAAAATGGTGGACAACCTGTTTCCAGAATGACATTTATGCTCGATTTAAAGGATGAGTTGATCAAACCTTGGTTACAGACGCGAATTAACACCCCTACTTTACATCGTCCAATTGCCAAGATATATGTAATATCTTAAATATTGATATGTTTTCTGAAGGACCTGTTCAAATAGAAAAGAAACGTACAATTTGTTCTTTTTGTCCGTCACGTCTTCGTAGGATGACAACGAATTATTGCAACCGCTGCAACAGACCTATCTGCGGAGAACATCGTGCTTCTTGTTGTGTGAATTGTGCAATTTAAATATGTTTTGATATTAGTATATGAATTTTCTGTTTTTTAAATGTTATTTTTGTTCTCTGTTTATTTACTGATTAAAAAATTTGAGATTTTGAATAAAAATATAAAAATTGAAAAAGTCGTCAAATTTACGAATGTTTAGTAATTGTGTAACTTATACAAGTGTTTAGTAGTCTAGGGTTAAATACAGAGCAGGATGATAATATTGAAGAAAGCAAGAAAAAGGAAAATTAAGGGTGAAAATGAAGAAATAAGAAACAAAATTATAATGAAGAACAGAAAGAGTAATGGGAGGGGGTTAATACAATGTAAAAGATAAATCAAAGGAAGAATAGATAAACATAAGAAGAAGAGTACAACGAACAAGAAATGGAAATAAGAAAAGATCAAAACTGAAGATAATAGAATATGGGGAATGTACGAGAACGAAGAAAAGGAAGTTCCCGGAGGACGGGAACAACAACGATGGAAGATCGAGGAAGATACGAAAATCCATCGCAATACGTATAACGTAGTAAAAAGAAGTGATTGATTATATGAATGAAATCGAGGCATACAAGAATATGATTGGAAATTTTAAAATAAGTGACTAAATGAACATTAAAAATATCTAAGTTTGACCTCCTATTTTGAGCACCCCACAATTGGAAACATTTGTAGTTCATCCACGCATAAGTTCCAACTCTCTTAAACTTATGGGCATAATTAGTTATTGGAATTTAACATAGCGTTATTATTAGCATATCGATCATCATGTGTTTATTTTTAGAATGTCACCCTTCAAATAGGGTAACGCTGTGGAATGCAGACATACAACTCTTAAATACCTTTCAAAGAAACGAAAATTAACTGTAGGGAGTCCAAAATCGATGTCGATGTTACTTTTATGCTCAGTTCCTAAAGCGAAGTCCTTATGACCGTCTCTTAATTATTATGAAATTAGTTTTGTACAACCTTTGTGATATAATGGCTGTAGGAAATAAATTTCCTTTATATTCGAAATTGAAACATGAAGAAAGAAATACGATATCGACACTATCGCCTATCACATAATCGGCGTAATATCTTGAACAGTAAAATTCAAGATTTACTAAACAACAGTATTAAAAGAGCGCCGTAATCTTCGTATGCGAAAGCATCCCTATTAGTTATAAAAAAGAACGGCGAATCTTGACTTGTAGTATCTCTAATAAAATACCGGCTAATTGTCGGTCATAATACATAGATCGTTTTAAGTGGTATAGTGTTTACTTCACAACCCTCGATACGGGCACTGATTTTCACCAAACACCTGTACATCCTGATTCAATTAAAAAACTAGCATTTGTTTAAAACAGTTTTGTCACTATCTTTTAAGAGGAAATTTAAGTTAGTAAGTAACAGATTGCAATTGTCTAAAAAGCTCTCAATTCAAAAGGAATGGCACCTGATCCCACTTCTGATGTAATCAATGAAAGTTAATTTAATTATCAATTGACTTTTAATATAAAATTTATACACAAAATCACAAAAACAACTAAACAATGTAACTTCAATAATAACATGTTATCTGAGCATCTACAATAGAAAACAAAATTTGTATGTTACAATTGCTACACAATTCTAATGTACCTTAAACAAACAGTTCTACATTCGACAAAAAAATAACATACATTAATCTTAAGAAGCGTTTACTCATTTCTAAAGTATAAGAAATATGTAAGACAACTCGTAAAATGAAAACTATATTATACATAAAGATATTTTAGAAATAAATCAATGCTTGAAGGAAATTACATAAAAAATTTGGACTGAAAAATTAATTTTTTCCAGAAAAAAACGGACTTTTTATTTTCTAGAAATAGTGAGAATATTGGTTTTCCTCACTAGTGAGGAAAATGTCATTTGGCAAGAATGTACCTATAAAAAATTTAAAAATAATTTTTCATTAGGTTGGTTTTTTGGGGAATGTCGTGAAAAAAATATTTGAGTCTAATAGATAAAGAAAGCCTTTTTCCACTCTCGCCTTCCTAATTGTTAGACAAAGAACTACAATTCACTAACACTATTTTTTTGCATTCTTCGTCAACAATATATGTATTGGAATTCATACACACATTCTGAAAAGAACATATGCACTTTTGTCATAAATAAAATTTGTCCAAAAGTGTACTCCAAAGTTTCCAACTAGTATAATTTTTATTACGTAAATTCCTAGGGCTCTCGATAAAAAACGCACTGTATAAATTAAATTTCAACAAAATCAATTATAAAGTAAATAATGCACAAATAGAATATCGTTATAGCAAGATACAAATTGTAGCTACCTTAAGGTAAATTCTCGGTGAATTTACCTCACATATTGTTTTTAACGTCAGGTGCAGAATATAGCTTTATTCAGCTTTGGCATAATGGTATTATGTGATGAGTCTAGTTCAAGTCAAATTGTCTACGTTTAGCCCAAAGAATTTTACGGATTTCATAATTTTAAAAAATGAAGGACGTGTGTTTAACAATATTGTGTCGATTCATAACGCATATAATATGCATTGATGAAGCATTTTCAATGCATTGGTAAATTTAGATTTTAAATACATTTAGTATATATACCTTCAGTCGAAGTGTTTTATCCAGACGAAGATTATATTTTCCAACAAGTAAGTATTCTTATTTCACTATACTTTCTCCAAAAAATAGTTCGGGATCTGTTGAATTAACATTTTCATAATGTATTTTTGTTGTTAAAGGACAACGCCCCTATTCATACTTCGCAGGTTGTGCGCAACTGGATACAAGAAAATAACTTGGAGCTGTTACCCTGGCCAGCAAAAGCCCAGATTTTAACATTATCGAAAATGTTTGGGCTCGAATACTTGCTGTTATCCGAAGACAACAAGGGCCAAATTTTATACCAGTAAACCGTAATGCACTAATTGCAGCCATTGATACCGCATGGGAAACGATTAATATTAATTATATTGATACCTTGATAGCGTCAATGAGCAGACGCCTCCAAGAATGTATCAATAATAATGGAGGTCACACCCATTATTGATTTCTTATATTTATTTATATAGTAATACCTTTATTTAAAAAAAACGTTTTCATTTAATTTTAAACTATAACTTGGTATCTTAATTATAATTATGTAATAAATTCTTGTCAAAAACTAAATATATACGTTGACAATAAGAATTGCCTTAGTTTTTATTTTCACTTTTTATATTAACTACAGAAAAAAATGAAACGTCATAAAATATACATTTTGTAAGGACTAAATATTATGAATAGAGAGTTTAATGATTTTTTTAATAACTTACAATAATTAGTAGGTTAGATTTATTTAAAAATAAGTAATAATCAGTCAACCCAAATAACCATGTTTAGTTTTTGATTTAATTTAAAAGTTATTGCTTGTAGACGTTTTTTAAATCAAAATTATTTCTAATTTTATTTTGTAAACATTTCCTAAACAAAATTTTGATTCGATAATTAATCGAGCTATGGTGTTTAATTAGCGATACCTTCAAATATATTCTTTAAAGAAAAAATTAAGTAAGCAACGTAAATTACCTATTTTCTAAAACGTGCTTAGTGTAATGATTCATTCTACAGTCCTTCTATAAGATAACCCCTGCTGAGACTACCTGCTGTTAGAATTGTAAATGATACCCTTAAGCCCGCTTCACAATGTGCAAACTTTTGTTTACAGAAATTGTGGTGTCCAAGTTTTAAATTTCATGAGTGTACCTAAACACCTGATCCATGCCAGACCAGTTTTTTTAAAGTAGACATTTCACTACGCGATACATTTTTTGAAATATTTTTGATATGTTTGGTTGAATTTTCAAAATGATTACACAAAACGTTTTGTAGTACACGTGTTCTGATACTGGAAATATCCTAAAAACGCTTTGGGGACAAATCGGACTTTTCAAATTCTCCATGTTAAACAGAATGCTTCAGATTTTCCGGACACACAGTATAGGTAGTCAAAACTATTTGTCGTCGTCTGAAGATTTAATATCGTAAAACTGAAACATTGTAATCCTGTATCGGAGAAAATATGCACTAGGAGCGAAAAATTTGGTACGAAACTTTTCCATCCCATATCATTCAAAGTATGTTAGTGTGACTTGTGTATTATGTGTTTAAAATATCCCGTTTGAAGTCACTGTGTACTTCATTCAAAACATTTAACTCAGTGTAATGCTTTCTTTAATAAAATAACTAATAACATTAAAACAACTAAATAAATTGTAAATATATAAAATAGATGTAGCGGACTCTTTGAAATCACAAAGCAAGTTTTTGTTACCAATTACACTAATTAATAAACTTGTTTCACATAGAACAACGCAAATTGAAACTATATCAAAATATATTAACTTAATTAGTGGTTTAATTATAAAGTACGATAATGATTGTTTACTAATAAATTCAATAGAACTTCGAAGAAACTTTGTAAAAGTAACTTGAGCTTCAAACGTTCAATATCTACATACAATTTTAAGGTTTTACTTTGTTATAATGGTAATTACTTAATCAGTGTAAAACATGGTTAATTGCCTATAAAGTAAAACGTTTTGCAGCATATCAAACTAAATCTGATGAAGTGAGCAATTAATTATTGCAACTACGGCTTAAAAATGAAACATTTCGTAGATGACTATGTATTTTTTAATTATGTTTAATTAATACAATACAATTTTATATTATTAAAACAATGCAGACTTTACTGATCACAATATATAGTACGAATATATTTGTAAATATTCCAAAAAAAAAAAATTAACGTAGGCTAAGGCTCGACGAATTATGCCCAAAATCTAATAACATTCCATTAAAACTGGGATATTGTAATTATAGACACCTAGACACCTAGACACCTGATGTTTTTGTATGTTGTACCTCACCAGGTGCATTTAACATAATGTTGTTTGTATGTACTGTTCTTACTAACAAATTTTACAATTACTATATTTATTTAGGTAATTATTTCACTAAAATTATTTATTCCAAAAATGTATTTTATATTTTTATTAACAAGAAAGAAGTTGCAACAGCGCCACTGAACATTAATATTTTAATTTACATAGTAAATTGTACAAACAAAGACCATAATATAGTGAATTGAGTTATGAACAAAAATTTGTTGCAAATTTTAATAAATAAAAAAATTAAAATTTTAAACGTTGTGTTATGTTCTCATAAACCTAAGTAATTAACCCTTGAGTCACCTGCAACCCCAGGTGGTGGATAGGGGAACGCTCTGAGGAGGTAGCAAAAGGAAACTTTCGAGCCTCCTTAGGATGGGAGGGTCTCCTCCCGCGGACCGACATAATAGAACCGTACTCCGCCTGCAGAGTGACTGAGTTAGCAGCCCAGCTTACCGAACAGCTTATCCAAAGCCAGCATAATGGAGGAGGAATCTTGATTTTAGTCTAGAAACGGTTACCGCACAGGGGAGGGAGACCGGCACTGTCGGGAGCGTGAGTGTTTTAGCAGGCTCCACCAACCGTCATCCAGAGACTGCGGTTCGGATCCGGTGGGTGCCCAGAACGGATCAAATACAAAAACAACTGAAGAAGAAATGGAAGAGATATTTGAGGAATTGGAAAACACTTGGAGATAGTTCCTACCTTTGAAATAGCACAGAGGGTACGTTCTTAAGAAGACACAATCATTCAGGACGCCACCAAAAAAGGAACAAGACGATTAACGGTTACAACGTCAGGTGTTTAAACGGCGAAGGCAGACCAGGAAAAAAAGTCAATATGCTAAATTTGACATGGAATAAGGAACAAATGAAAACGGAGAAAAGAGAAAACAAGTCTATAAAAGTTTATACTGATTTTGAGGAAGACAGAATTTAAAGAGTGGGTAGAGGAATTAGTAGTGCTGTTAACGTGCTTACTGCATCAGATATGTTAAATGCTTTTGATAAGGTAGTCAACATAAGCAAAAAGAGAAAAGAGCTAGAGTTTAAAGAGCAAGAGAAAGAACTTAGAATAGTTAAAAAACTAAGAGAATTAAGTACGCAAACTTATATCGAATGAAAAAGAAAATTCTTGAAAAATTTGCAAAAGGAATGAAACTAGAAGGCGAAAGAACGTTAGGAAAGTTTATGAAACTAAACATAAAAGAAGAGTCGCCTAATAGAGAATTCGAGCATGTAAGTTTCAAATAGGAAAAGAATGTACAAAAATGTAGTATACTCGTATGAAGCAAGAAATGACAAGGAAATAAATGAATCAAGAGAAGAAAAACGATGAAGGAACAGATGAGAAGAAGTACAGAAACTAGTAGAATAAAAAGTGAATGAAATATATGAGGGCGTAGAAGACATGGTGGGATTCTTGGCCCGTTGCGCTAACGGGTAGGAGAAGTGAATATACAAGTAAACGGATTAGATACCAGAAGGTAGAACCCTTGAATTCCACTCCACTGCAGGAAATATAAATTTCGATGCACGAAGGGAAAAAGACATGGAAACTGTAGTAGTATAAAGAGCGGAAAATCCGATATTGTTTATAAAAATAAAGGAGAAAGATGTGAATGATTGAATTAATCGGGGTAAGAGTAACGTACGTGAGGCATACAGGAAGAGGTTCTTGCGTCAAATGGACGCCGAAATTTGGACGTGCGTCAAAAAAACCCGTGTGACAAAAGGACGTCGGCGACAGAAAGAGAAGAAAATTTGGACGCGTAACAAAAAGACGCATGCAAAAAAGACGTATAAAAACTGTACTAACACCATTAGTTTGGATACATTCCAAGACATTTGTGCGCAAATTGATAGTTTCATAACTGAATCACTAATTAACTTAATACCGCAATTGTCACAATTAATCTTGTTAATAACTTTATGTGCAAAATATCCCTCTAAACAAACAACCGCATAATCTATTAAAGAAACGTTTGTTTCCAAATTACAGTTACCAAATAGGAATGAACAACAATGGAACAGTTTAATGAAGATTTTTTTGTTTGTTTGTTGTTAAATGTTTCTCGTAAATTTTCTATGGTATTAAAAAGCCGATGCAAAACCCTATAACAGTTTAGTATTGAAACTAGTTAACTAGCAATCCCGCCCACATATAAACAACGATTTGAAAATACATTTGTCGGTGTATTAAGATGGTGTTAACTTTGATGTTAAGCCAACAATTGCTTCTCTACAATTGCTTTCTTCATCAAAGGAACGAGTCATTTGTGATAAAATTATTTGGAAATGTACAAGTTACAATAAATGCAGATTTTTGGAACAATGCATACCGTATGAAATGAAGTTGTGAAGAGTGCAGTCCATAACTACGTTGTCGGTTCCGGAAAGGTAAACGCAAAAATAACCTGTAATCGAATGAAAAACATGGCTAAAGAAAGTGGCGTAACCACTCAAGCTGTGTTGGCAAATATATCAGAAGGGCTTGCTTTGACTGTAGCAGGGCAACTATCTACGATCCCTTGTCTGAAGCAAAGATAGACCGAGCGCGACAACAAAATGAAACTGTTCGGGCAAATCCAAGGTATGCAGATGGTACATTTAGTGCAACTCCTGTATTGTTTGGACAATTATACACTATTCACGGAGTACAGTACAGTAGCGTCGTTCCTACAGTGTATGCTCTGCTTTCTAATAAAAACAAACATGTGTGTTTCAACAATTAAAAGTGTTAAAACCAGGATTGCGCCCTTCAACAATTATGATTTATTTCGAACGCGCTCCAATAAATGCAGAATTTCCTAATGTCAGAACCCATGGATGCTTCTTTCATTTTACATAATTCCTCTGGAGACATATTCAAGGAGAAGGATTACAAGCAAGCTATACCGAGGATCCTGACTTTGATTTACACTTACGTCAAATGGCAGATCTTGCTTTCGTTCCACAGGAAAACGTTGTTGCTGCATCCGAAAATTTACTTGATATCGAGTTTTATACAGAAAATGAGAATTTATTACAGTCATTGATCAATTACTTTGAAGACACTTGGATAGAACGACTCACTCGATAGCCACTGTTTTGTATAAACCTATGGATTTGCTACGATGTGGTAGAACAGGATATACTGGGCATGAATAATGCTATACTCCGTTTATTCTTAAATTACTATGGATAGGGAACTCCTTCAAATTACTGTAGCCACTTGCAAATAAAAGAATTGTCATATACAAAACGTTTCAAGCGAAAATAGTTTATGTAGTTTATGACTACAGCATTATGATGGAATTTCTTTTACACTCACTGTTTACCTGTAATGCTATTGTATTCCTAAACCCCCACAGAATAAAGCAGAAGTTCTACAACATTTTTTTATTTCACGATTTAAACGTTTATGGAATCACGTACCTAATTTAAAACGGACACAATTCAAATTGTTACAAATAATAAAATGTACATATTATTAATGACTTTCATTATTTATTTATTAAACTGCTCAGTTTAATGACATTTTATATTGCAAAGTGGACGTCACGAAGAAAATAACTCATTAATCTGGCTTGTTATTTTGTCTTAAGGTAATTACATAATTAAAGACAATTAAAATTGTCAACGTCACAGTATAAGTATATATAAAGAATTTCTACAACATTTTTTCTTATTTCAAGATACATTATTTACTGATTAAGGACAATTTAGAAAAGACACAATTACAAACATTCCTTCTACATTTTATTTTAATGGCTTACAATTACTACTATAAATAAATTAAAATTCATCTTCTTCTGATTGGGAACTGCACTCAGCATCACCAGCTTCCTTATCTTAGCTGTCCGTTATAATTAACGGTCTTACTTCATCTATAACTCGTTCTGCTTCAAAAGTTTCTTGTATTAATTTATTAGTGTGTTGAACACTCTTTTTCCACATTTCCGGAGTTACATGATATAATGCAAAGTTCCATGTACTCAACACTTTATACTCGTTTCCTGACATTTTACTAATATTCTTGTCACAGAAAGTTTTTGAAATAGATCATATCATTTCTATGGGGTTGAGGTGGCAATGGTATGGCGAGAGGCGGAGTACTTCATGTCCATAAGATGCAATTAGCTCATCAACAAAATATTTTTTCTTTTTGTTTTGCCTTGCCAAATTCAACAAATCAGCTTTTAGTAAGCTTTCTTCAAAATTGATTCTATTGTTCTTCAACCATTGAGCAATTTTCTTCTTTTTCCAGGTCGAAGGAAGGAGTGAAGCGTTCTGCTATGGTACGGAGCATTATCCATAACAATTATACATGGTTTTAATTGCTTTAAAACTTTGTCCTCTAACCACCTTTCGAACACTGAAGAGCTCCGCATTCATGCAATCATGATAATCCAGAAATTCTCGTACCCCCCACCCCCACCCCCCCACCCCCCAACCCATCTCTAATAAACACATTTTTCCTTTAAAAAAAAAAAAAAAAAAAAAAAACTCGTAAACCTATTTCTTTGGGTAACGACATGGGTCTGCTCATAAAGCACTTTTCTGTTGCACGTTTTTTTTATATTTAAAACCCAACTCTGTCACTACTTTCCAAAGGCTCGTTATACATATTTCGGTACACAACTCTCTTTCTATAATTTCACCCTGTACCTTTTTTAATGTTACGTGCTCTTTTCGAGCATACATGCCGTAAATAATTTGTTTAACACCACGTTTGACATAGTCTGGCAGGTTTTCGGGTTTAAGCTTCATTCTTCTTCATTTTTTAGGTTTCAAATCCTCTCCTGTACTTTGGAAACAGTTTTTGGCTGACTCCCACCGCAGCCGCCGTTCTCTCTTGAACAGATTTCACACTTAACAACACTTCATTGTTCTCCTTCTCTTCACAAAGTAGCAACTACGTTAAGTAGCACTTGCCGACCCTCTCTATGCAGATGTTTTGCGTAACTCATTTTATAAGTCACACCACGAATGCAATTGCAATACCTACTGTATAATAGTGCCCATGTGAAATTTGGAATTCCTTATATATACCTAATTACCTTAAGACAAAATAACAAGCCAGAGTTATTTTCTTTGTGACGTCCACTTTGCAATATAAAAATGTCATTAAACTGAGCAGTTTAATAAATAAATAATGAAAGTCATTAATGATATGTACATTTTATTATTTGTAACAATTCTTGAGTCATTAAATTTAAAATGTACGAGGAATGTATGAATTGTGTCCGTTTTAAATTAGGTACGTGATTCCATAAACGTATTACATCGTGAAATATAAAAAAAATGTTGTAGAACTTCTGCTTTATTCTGTGGGGTTTAGGAATACAATAGCATTACAGGTAAACAGGGAGTGTAAAGGAAATTCCATCATAATGCTGTAGTCATAAATACTATTTTCGCTTGAAACGTTTTGTATATGACAATTCTTTTATTTGCAAGTGGCTACAGCAATTTGAAGGAGTTCCCTATCCATAGTAATTTAAGAATAAACGGAGTATATCAAAGGATGTCACAACAGCTTTTCGTCAAAACTCAATGGAGGGCACCCCATCCTTGAATGTTCTGAAAAAAAAGGCAGTTTACCTAAAGTGAAAGTTGAGCAATATATCGTTAAAGTTCAATCATCCCGTAAGATGGTATACAAGGACACTGCAAATCGTATAAAGTTGATTGTTGCTGATTATCAGAACAGGCCAATGTTAGAGTACTTACGGGGAATTGCTCACAATTACAAGCATAAATTGAATCTCACTGTTTCAAAGTATAATTTGTAATTTGTTATGTTATTAAGTGAAGACAAAAAAATGTATAAAAACAAATAAATTATAATTTTTGTTTTTACTATCTTTTAAAAATTATAATGAATCATAAGAATGGTAATTGTACATTATTTTATTGCATGCGCCTTTTTGTCGCGCGTCCAAATTTCTAGGTCCTCTTGTTGCCAACGTTCTTATCGCCGACGTCCTTGTCGACGGGTACATTTGACTGGCGTCTGGCTTTTGATGTATATCCCAGGAGGAGAGATTGCCATTAGATTAAACGGAAAAAAGGAAGAAGGAAACGTAAAAATTAGAAGAGAAAGTGGCGCAGTGTATAGAGACGAATGATATTAAAATGGCGAATTATAAGAAAATGACGCTTAATATAATGGATGTGGATGAAACCGTGGAAAAAAATTGAAGAGGCAATAGAATAGTTCATCGAAAGGGAAGCAAAAATAAAAGATAAAAAGATAAAAAAAAAGTTTTTGAACTTCAGAGTGTAGAAGAGATAGAAGGACATGGAATATAATAAAAGTTGAAGCAACAAGCGAAATCGGAAGAATACTAATTGAGAGAAGGAGAACAATGTAACGTTCCAATAATATTGGATAGAACGTTTATACGCTATAGTGACGTTTAGATACCGTATTTAGTTTGTGTTTAGATGTTGTTTTTAGTGAAATCAAATTTAAAACAAAAATATGGGCCGTTTCCCACCCAGACAATCGAAATTCATTCGGGCATCATCACTGCAAAGAGGAGGAGCTGACG
Source organism: Abscondita cerata (assembly GCA_030710515.1). Classification (NCBI taxonomy): domain Eukaryota; kingdom Metazoa; phylum Arthropoda; class Insecta; order Coleoptera; family Lampyridae; genus Abscondita; species Abscondita cerata. The sequence goes on along the minus strand of JALBCR010002322.1, from coordinate 320,430 downwards.
TAAGAATCATCGAAAGAATTAAGTTGGACAGGGCGTTACGATTATTAGCAATGCAGCTTTGGATTCGGATCCTAATTTGAAGTCAGTGGCGTATCTTGCTGGGTGTATGGTAGATGTTGTGATTGTGGCCGAAGTGAATAAAATGGGCAGTAGGGGTTAGCTGCAAAACAAAGAGTATGGTAAAAGCTGTGGGAGTAGTAGTGGAGGAGACGGCGAGTCTGGTATTAGGCGGAGTTAAGTCTCCCCAAATAAAGAGAGGTGTGAATTCTGTCTAGTGGTAGACATCTGGGAGAGGAGGATTGGTATGATCAAAAAACCACTGATCTTGGGAGGTAACGTATATGAGAGATTATTGCCGAGTTGGCGGGTACCCTCAAGCCCTTGTTTGGGAATCGAGCCGTCGCACCAACCGAGAGTCTGTTATAGATATTACATGTGAGTGATAGATGAGAGAAAGAGGTTAAATAATGAAAGGTAAGTAAAGAAGATAGCGTAAGTACCCATAATAACTGGGCAAAGGGGACGAAAAGGAATAAAGCAAAAGGTATGAAAGTAATAAGAGATGGAAAATAGATGAGGAGAGCTTACAAATAATGAAAGAAAATTTAGAAAGAATGAAATAGTACGCAGATGAAATTGTGGCAAGTGCAAATAAATTAACGAAAATTATCGTTGAAGCGTGTAAATGTTCTCTTAAGAGTAAGAAAAATGTAAGAAATAGAAAAGCAAAATACTGGTAGACGGATGAGATAGCGAATGTTAGAAGAGCATGTGTTAAGTTTAGGTGAACAATAACAAGAATGTATGGAAAGAAAAGAGAATGAGAACAGAGAGAAGAAGTTTTGAAAAAAAGACTAGGAATGAGGTCAAAAAATAGGATAAGTGAGGTTATGGAAAAATTATAAAGAGAATGTTGGCGAAGAGATTGATAGAATGGATGGATGAAAGTAGTGTGTTGTCGTCGGGTCAGCACGGTTCTCGGAGAGCGGATCTTCAAATTTGCGGACAAGGGTCAGGTCGTTTGGGTATTAGCCGCAGGAAAGCATGCTAGTAATACTCGACATAAGAAATGCTTTTAACAGCATGGGGTGGGGAGGAATTGTAACGGAGCTTGTGGATTTAGGGTTTCCAGTGAGAGTGGAAGTACCACAAGGCGGTTCTCGGGCCCCCTGTGGAACATATATTATGACAGAGTGTTGTTGTTGCCCGAAGGGATTCAGCTCTTGAGATACCCGGATAACCTGGATGTGTTAGCTGCTACAATAACTCCGGAGGAGCTGAGAAGATGCGATGAAACGGGGTAAGAATAAATACAGGAATGGATGGGGCAGAATGGTCTGTCTCAACAGAAGCCCTATTGATAGTGGTTGGAATGGAATCAATGGCAAGGGAAATGTGATAGTGCGAATGAAGAAAGATGAATGTGAAGGAATTAATTACTATGTGGTTCAATTTTTTACGGGTCATTGGAGATATGCGTCATGTTTGAGAGGATCGGAAAGAGAATGAATGTGGAGTGCGTGTATTGGGGAGCAAAAGTTGATAAGACAGAGTATATTCTCAAAACTTTGGGAAAATAACACAAGAGAAGAAATGGAAAGGAATGAGAAAATATTTAATGAGGGCGAAAGTACGAGAAGAGTGTAAAATGTATGCAAAAGGAATTCATGAAAAAAAAATAAAAGAACAAGGAAATACAAGATATAGTGAAAGACGGAGGATGAAAGAGACCCCTCTACTAGTAAAATACTTGCAGGAGCTACTGAGTTGACGTAAAGGTCGAGATGTAATTTTAATGGGTATGTCAGATTTTAGAAACAATTCCTAGGGGGTATGTGCTAGGGTCTGTGAAAGGTTTTCACCTCCTGTGCAAAAAAAGATTAAATTAGGTTAGGTTAGGTTACGTAGACATTATTTTGAAAAAAGTAAAAGCCAACAACTTGCATGGCATGCAAACCGCACCAAACAGTCAATTTCCTAAAAAACAATGGCAACACCTGGAACGTTTCTGGTTACTCATGTAGCCAAATATGCCAGTGTTGATAAAGAATTGTAGTCAGACCGAAAAAAATTGCTAAGTTTTTTCGGTCTTCCAATTGCAAAGCAATACACTAGGCACAACTTACGCCGTTGTTCCTCAACACTCCCACCAGAATCAAGTGTAGATATTACAATACTCAAGAGATATGGGGGTGGGCGTTCGAGTTCTGTTTGCGGAGGGTTACATTAGAAAATTATGTTTCAAGTGGATTATAATTTAGGTAATTTTATGACATCGTAGCAATTTCCAATTAAAATTTAGTATTTATTTACCATAGCAACCCACAAAACTAAAATTAATAAGTGAAAATTTGTTTGACAACAAAACAAATCCGAAATTTAATAAATAAATTTAATTCAATTAGTGTCTATCTTTGATTCAGTTTTATTAGAGTTTTTTCTTGAAATGGTAATGTGGTGTTATAGTAGAAATAAGAAAATGGTTATTTTAACCGATGATTCACTGTTTAACTGGACCCCACTTTAACGAAAACAAAACAGAATATAAATAGTAGTATTAAAAATTTCATTGAACAATTATCATGTTATATCTCTTTTCAAAACATAAACATATCATAATTTTAACAATACATGTAGATAAATACAGTAAAAAACCTATAAATAGTGGTCACTAAAATTTACTGCAAAACTGACCGGTATATGGAGGTGGCCGTTATTGGGAGGAAACAAATTTATTTCTCTGCATTGTTTATTAAACCTTTTAAGTATGGAACATAATACGGTTCGCTATAGGGTACTATATATCTGCATTAAAAATAAATATAAATGTGTTGATGCAATATTAAATAATTAGACGATATAATAATGGAAGAGTTATACATATTGAATACATAATATACATTTACATAATATGTACCTATTTTTTAATTGCTCGTTATACCTATAACAATAATTAATTACATACCATTTAATTATATTTTTGTGAAATATTTTTGTATTGAGGTTTGTTTTACATTTTTAAGTTTCGTTTGTAAAACAGAAGATTCACATTTTGACAAAATTTGAAGTACTTCTACCGCTACTCTTCTCATTACAAAATAGAAAATTTTGCACATCTTTTTCACAAACTTCACCCATATCTTTAATGTTTGACGTAAAAACTTCGGCTTCTTCTGCACCACTTTCGAATCACAACCTTCACTATAGTTTAATTCACTGATTATATCTTGAATACTTAAATTGGGGCTTTCGGTCAAAATATCACAATCAATAGATGCATAATTTTCAAAGCTTACACGTTGATTACCTTCTAGTAATACAGGAAAAAGCTGAGCTAGTGGAATTTTGTCTTCTTCATCGAAATCTTCTTGCAGGACCTTTTGCTAAACATTTAGCAATTGTAATAGGCAAAACGCTTCTCTAGGCTACTGATATCCACACTAAAGCGCTGGTTAAATTGATACTTTTATCCGCATCTTTAAAAGGACTTCGGTATTTGTGAATGTTGGCAGCTTTTTGATTAAAAACTTCCTGTAGGCCATCTTAAAGTTTTGGATAATACCTAGATCCAGTGGATGGCAATGGGATGTGGTGTTTGGGGGTAGAAAATGAATGTTCACATTTTCCACCGTCACTTTGGGATGAGACGTGGCATTATCCAGAAATAATAAGACTTTTTTATTTTCTTTTTTTATTTTTTCATCAAATTTTTTTAAATCATAATCTCTATCGTCATCCAAGCTTTTTTATTAGATACCTATTCTAAAGGCAATTTGTTGATTTCATATTTGTACAAAACAAAATTGTCAATTTTTTGTTTTGCAGCTTTTACCACTACATTAATCGTTTTTTAAAGAGAACATTTTGTTTAGCATCGCAAGGTAAAAAAGTCCGGTCTCATCAGCATTGTACACATTTTCGGGTGAATACTCCTTCAATATTACTGACAGCTTTGCTTTCCAAGCTTCTACAATGTCCAGTTTAATATCAGCTGACTCCCCGCAAATTGTTTTAAAGGTTATGTTATGTATTTGACAAAATTTCTCAATCTACCTATTTGAAGCTTTAAAATCCGTCATTTTCCGCAACTTCCAATGCTTTCCTTTTTATTAAAGGTCCAGATATAGGATATTTTTTATTTCTATCTTTACAAAACTAATTGTAAACTACTCAGTTAATTAATTTCTAAACCTTAAGTTCTAGGAAATTTTTCTTCTGCTTTGTATTAAACCTTCTTTAAACAGCTTTTTTTTAAATCACATTTGTTTTTTAAAATATCGTTAATTTGTGTTCCTTCCAACACTAAATTTTTTCAGCCAACTTTCTAAGCACTGGTATTGAACTTTTCACTTTCCACAATTATATCAATTTTCTTCTTTAGAGACAAACGTTTTCATCTTTAACGACATTGTAATTTTTCTGTACGCTTATATGTAACACCACTGTTGACATACTAACTGAAACTATGTACGATTTTTGGAGTGAGCTTAATAAGCCTTTTAATTGCACTTTCTCATTAATGAGTGTCTATTGTAAGTCGAACAAATTCTTTAACTCCGTTCATAAATACCGGTAATTACTTAAGCCTCACACAATTAAACAATTATATTTTATGCACAACTTGAACGAGAAGCTGTTGTCTACTAATGATCTTACTTTAAAATGGCCGAAAATGGGAGGTAGAATTACATGTATATTTCCAAGAAAGTTTACAAATAAGTGGCCGTGGCCGTTATCGAGAGGTGATCGCTATTAGGAGGGTCATTAATATGGATATTTCCGTATAATTGGTTTTTGACTTGGAAAATTAGGCCGGTTTTAGAGGTGGCCGATTTTAAGAGGTGGCCGAAAATAGAGGTTTTACTGTACCATCAAAAATCAAAACTAAATCTATGTGTCCAAATAGGCATTTAAACAATCGTAGTTATAACGTTGGAGACAAAATTTTCCCCTTGTTCTTATAAAATAATAATAATAATAATAATAATAATAATTTATTTGTTGCCCAACAGTACAAGACCTTAACAGGACTATTCATATTAACGCACTAGGATTAACTTATAAAATTAATGGATTAATGTATTAAACTAACAAATTACGGTTAATTTTGGTGTAGTTAATATCACAATGATATGATATGGTATTGAAATTGTTACACATTATATGTACAGGTGATTTTAACATAAGGTTAGTATTTGCTTTGAGATTGTAAAATGTTATAGGTGATCGGCGAGTTGTATTTGGTACTAAAAATTTAATTTTTGATACAATATCGATACAATCTATTTGGTTATGTAATAATTTCTACAAAACTGTTACTGAATATATCTTACGATGGGTGCTTAAGTACTGTGATTGCTGAGTAATTTTTTCTGAACTTTTAATTGAGTTAGGTAAATACTTCCTTCTTATTGGAGAACCAAGGATTGGAATAAAACACTTTTTCAAAATTCTATTTTTTCGCTTACTTTAAACCAAATCTATGCATTAACTGTGACAGGTCCTCTTAGTACCTCTTGAAGGATATATTACTAAGGAACAGTACAAAGTTTTTAGACACTCACTATTTTCAAAATTTTTACAGGATCTAATGATAAACCCTAAAATTTTTTGAGATGATATGACAGTGTGTGATATATGATTTGTGATATGAAAACGACTAGCCACAAGATAAATATGAGCGCGTAAGTTCATAATATTACCAAAAATTTTTACTTTAATAAGCGCCAACGTAATTATCTAATCGAAGTTAAAATGACGAATAGAAAACAAAAGAGACAATGTCAATAATGAGAGCATAATACTCCTTTAATTTATTACATATAACGCAATGGCAATGTGAATACCCTTACCATTGAAGATACGCAATTTTATTTAAATCCGTGTGTAGCCTAGAAAACTAACGTCAATTCGAATTACATTTTTATTCATCTACAGTGTTTAATCTGGTATGCTCAATTTAACTATCTCCATTCGGGATTAATGAAAGACCTCAAAGTTATAAAAACACACCTTTGACGTCTAGCTTTATTATCTCAAGTAAGAGGAAAACTTGGGGTTAGGTAGAATTCTAAAAATACTACCCCTCCTTTTTGTTTCCTACTAAAAATCATGATTACACTACAACTTGTGTACATAATTAGTATAATCCTACAAAAAACAGTTACAGTTTGATTTATTATATTGGTTAAACTGTACTATTTTAATTTAAAGGGAAAAACTGCCATCTACATATTGTACATAATTCTTACTAGCAAACTAAAAACTAAAACAAAGTTAAGTTGATTATTCAACAACTATGAACTATTAAGTACATATAAAATGAATTATTCGTAACATATAGTGCGAAAAACACAACAAATACATTACACCAAGGAATTGATTTACTAGATTTTCCGACGTTATTACAAAGTTACATTTTTATTGAACTTTTTTCGAAATAAAGATTAAATTGTAACAAAAATCGGTAATACCTATTTTACCGTAACCAACAAATTCTTTTATACAAAGCGTGATAACAAGAATAAGCTCAGATAAAAAATAAAATATAGGCGCGGAATTTTTGTTATAAAATCGTACGAAGTAAAATAAACAAAAACAATGTTTATTTTGTGGCATTCTACAAGTTATACGTTTTTTGCGTAAAAACTATGATACTTGTTACAATTGAAACTATTGATTATAAATAAATATATGTTAGAAAGAGTTTCGTTAAATGAACCACCTGTTGGAAGTGTTAATGGTAGATGTAAACGAAAGTAGAATATCAATATAATCACGTAACAAATTATTTATAAGAAATTTAAATGAAAATCGTTAAACTAATGAATACGAAAGATTTCAGAAACATTTCCTTTTTTGATTTATTAATGTAAAACAGAAAATTTATTTTGACTCAACGTAGCATCTGGTGCAAGGGATTTATTTGTAAGAAAAAGATGTATTTTCTTGTTAGGGAAGAATGTTTGGAGAATTTGTAGGAACATGTTGACATTTACTTAAAAATCATTCAAATTTGCAGATTTCTTTTTATATCTACAAATCAGCTTATTGGAAAAAGCGACCCCGAGAAATCAATTTTTTTTGTTGTTACCAAACTATAGACAGTTTAAACTTAATTTTTGCTATTAATATGTACACTACAAAATTTACATTAATGATACACTTTATGATGTAAACTGAACTTTATTATAGTTTTTAAGGTTCGAAAAGATCTCAAGAGCTTTAAAAAAATATAGCATGTCAATATATTGTACAGGGTATTTTACAAGATATAGCTAATTGTCAGTAAAAATGACACCTACTTAACGCTCTGTTATAAAGTAACTTAATAGTATATTATTAAATTAGTTGTATAAGCAGTCATAATGGAACGAGTTGAACAATAGACCCCTTATATAACGAATTCAATACAATATTTTTTCCAATTGCTTTATTATTTTAGTAAATGTACAAAATTTCTTTGCTAAATATAGTAACTTATATAGAGTGCGCTGCTAAAATATTATTCAACGCTTTTGCGTGTAATAAAAATTTTTTTTTCTTCAAGCGTGCTAAAATATGAATTTTACTATACCGCATTGAATATATATAGAACGACTACATTATTTTACGGCGTACAATAATATTATTATTTTTACGCTCAATTGGGTAACTTAGTTTGCCGGTACAGGTATTAGCACTTTTAAGCAGAAACGCCATTTAAAAATTTAAACTTTTAAAAATGTCGCAAATTGAAGGAACTCCACCTAAAATAAAAACAAATCGCCGATGCCTTAGTTGAAAATTCTGATCCCTCAATAAATCGCGCGCAAAATATATGCGCGATTTTTGCTTACAATAAATTTTTGAATGGGCGCAAGAAAATAATATAATCAATTACACAGAAAATGTTATGTTAGCGTATTTTTCCCATTTGGCGGGAAACTATGAAAAGCTCCGTCATTATGGGCACAATACTCCATGCCAAAGTGCCAATTAAATATATTAAACATGACATAAACTTAAAAAATTACGCAAAATTAATTTCCTTCTTGAAGCGCTGCTGATGGGTATCAACCAAAAAAAGCAAAAAGTTTTCTCAAAAGAACATTTTAATAACTTTTACAAAATGCGCCAAACAATGAATATTTGGCCATGAGAAGGTAATTTCAAATATAACTTTTTCAATCGCTAAAGTAGATACTATTTTCTTAGATCGTATTAATATTCGAGTTAGTGGGGCATGTCGTTGCGACGAAACTGTGTCAATTTAAGAATACAGGATATTTGAAGACCTGGAACGTATAATACTAGTAAAAATTCCTAATATCTAAAACGAATAAGTCACGGACATTTACCATAGTTGGAGATTTTATTTAAATTTATGTAGACAATATATGACACTTCGACCTAATGACATCAACATAACAAAGATTCTTTTTTAAAATACCTCAAAATGGTAGATGCCACCGTGTCGTTATGGGGATACATAAAATTTCAGGTATACCCAAAACAAGTGGCAACTTTTTTAAAACTACCTAATCCAGAGAGGAAGGAGCACTGGTCATACACTGCGACGAACCTCACGCTACATTGTTAGTTGACAATGGTGGAGACATTACTAATTTAAAAAGACACGGTGGATGGAAATCTAACAATGTAGCTGAGGGATACATCGAAGACTTCCTTTCAAACAAACGTGAAATTGGCTAATAGAATATTAGGTGTGTTGACAGGTAACACATCTACCGTAACATCAGGTCATTCAACAGGCCTAGTACTTACATCGCAACATCGAGCATATCCCAGTCAAGTGAATATGAAATCCATCACGACTATAATGACGTCAACGCCAGCCCTAAAATCGCCAAGCAAGTAGTGGATTAAATATTATTAACTCGACATTACAAAATTGTACCTTTAATATTACTATAAATAAGAAATAGGTATTTTTTCCACTATATAGTTACTACAAAAGAATGTTTGTTTTAAGTTTTCATCTGAAATAAGAGTTAATTATTATTATTGTTGTATTGTTAAATAATTATAGCTTTATTTCTTACTCTACAAATTAATACAAAAATTTTCCTTTTACAAACCGTAAGTTAATACACACAACAAAAATAATGTTGTTTGACAGCGTCATGTTTTTGACAGTTGTAAAGTTGAGTTAACGCTGCTGCCTATTCATTCTAAAAACCACCTCAATTACTTCAAGAATTTGGTTTTTTTACGCTTGAAGAAAAAATAGTATCATGCTACACGGAAAGTCGAACGCCCTTGTGCTTTCGCAACGATTCATTTTGCGGAGCCCTCAGCTGCGCTTCGGCCGCAATACCTTCGCTCAACACAAAAGAATGCGTTCTACTCCTAGTAGCATAATATACTATTATTACACTCAATTGAAAAAGTAATTTAACATGTATTTCTATTAACATGTTACTCAATGTCTTTAAATGTGTTTAGTATTAATTATTTTTATTATCGGACACTTCATTAATACAGGGCGAAACAAAATGCACACCTAGCAATATCTCAAATTTTTTTGAATGAAACACCTTGTATGTTTTTTCAGGGATTCTAGTATTTAATTAATTAGCTTTAAACGATATAGTATATGTAGGTTTAAGTTAAGGAAAACGGTCAATATTTTATGAAAACCGAAAAATATTGTATTTTATGTGTAAAATTAAGGTAAAATTTTCTATAAATTTTTTTCGTACATTTTAGCTTAAAGTTATAGTGAGGCCCAGACTTTTGGTTCTCACTCTGAAGATCATCCCTATATACTGAGTGGCGTAAACTTCTGACATTGGAGGATAATAATAATAATTATTATCTTTATTTGGGTTTTAAAAACATCCTAGAAAAATCCCTAGAATAATTAACAGGTTCACTGCCACGGCGGTCATTTAGGCCTCTACTAGCATTGTGCTCACACGCCATGGCGGTCATATAAACCACCAGGCAGCGTCGTTATAAATACGACTGAAATATCAATCTGACCGCCGATTACATTCAATTTGTGTATAGAACGTGACCGCTCGGGCACACGAACGTCTGACTACCTATAAATTATGTGAAATATGACTTGTGGGAGTTTCATACAACTTATAATTAGAGTAAAATTTTATTCAAGCTAACTTCATCACTTTTACAATTTGTGATACAGTTGTCAAAATGAATTAGAATATAAGTGAATACAGATGCATTGAGTTGTGGGGAGATCCCTTCACGTCTTCTGATGCTTCGAATTGAAACATGATAAACAAAAATGTGGGCCACTTTCACAATCAACACAATATGTCGTGACTTTCTTCACTTTAGTTTTGAATTACTCCTCTCATTTTCTTCTCATAACAACCTCTGCAATATTTTCTTACAACGGGCGCGGATCCTTCTTTTTTCAAATAAGTGTGGTTCCTCAAATTTTTTCTTGTAGCAACTTGCGGACCAAGGTCTTCGCCTGCCGCACATAATCCTCCTCAATGCAGTAGATCTTCTACTATTATTTCTCTAAATTTAGTGATAGTGATGTTGGAATCGGACAGGTTTTTGAAAATTATATATGCATTTACTATAGTAGTGCCCAAGATGAGTTCAATGGCGATTTTCCTATACCATTTCAGTGAGCGACAAAGAGATGAATTATAGGTTGCCATTTGGTCTGACAAATCAATTACCGATTTGCCAGCATTGTATTCGACAATGGCATTCGATTTAGTGATAGGTCCTCCATATCTTTCTACCATCCTCATGCTATCGGTGTGTTTCGTGGATAGAATGAGTACATCCCGCTTATAATGCCATTTCATAATACAAATACCTGCCTCATTTTCTTGCCCAAATATTTCCCCCTTCTTCAATTTTTTTCCTGTTACCTCTTTCGGATTGCCTTTACGGTTAGCTCTCAAAGTTCCGAGAAGATGTGTTTGTTTGTCCAATAGACGATTCGCTAGTTCAATATTTGTGTAGTAATTATCAGTGATTACGGTACGACCTGCGTTCAAGAAATCCTTGGACAGATTCATCACTACAGTTTTTAGAACTGAAACCCTTCTGTCTCTCTTTCTTTTCCAGCATAGATTTGCAAGTTCCACACATAGCCTCTACCGCAACACAGCTTGAATAGTTTTCTGGGGTATATACTGCTTCATGACTAACCTGCCTTGAAAAGGAACAATGCTCTCGTCAATGCAGAATGTTTCGCCTGGTGTGTAAACGTTTTGATAATTTTTTATTAGCGCGTCTGCCAATGGTTTCACTTTATGCAGTCTGTCTACTTCTTTACATGCATCATTATTAGAGAAGTGCCACATTCTGAGCAACAACTCGAAGCGATTGCGGCTCATAGTTTTTGGAGCGACATCATTACGGAATAAGACTTCTCTGCTCCAATAGTGTGATAAGGAAGGCATTCTGACCAAATCCATGTACCCCAGAAGCCCTATGAATTTCAGCATTTCTGCTCTGTTTGTGGGCTGCCAGTCGTGAAGTCGCGATTTGTTTGATGCGTTTGCTGTTAGTAGTGTTGCGTAAAGATTTGTCTGGTCAACACTTGAACCAATAATTTCATTATCTATAAATGCGTAGAAACAGCTCCTTGGTGTCACTCCTTCTAAGGCTATAGCTGCAGCATAGTTTGGATTAATGCCATATTTTCCATCGAAATGGAATTGTTGATGATTGCCAACGGGGTTTGTCCATCTCATTCCATTTCTGTTATGAGGTTCATCTTCAGATGCGTGGTTGTCGACTCCGCCGATATCATTCGAGGCGGTAGCCAACAGCAGTTCTGCATTTTCGAGAAGCACAGCTTCCTGTGTCTGGTTGTCTGATGAATCATTGTCCATATTAGCTACTAGTTCATGTAGCTGATTTCCTGTATCTGTGGTATTGTTAATAGCGATAGTATTCATTTCACGGGAAGCAGAACTCATAAGTGTCATATTAGATGTCCCCGACTGTGGACAGTCATTGTCCATACACGTTGTACCTGAGATGGGTACACTCATTGTATTTGGTCGATTCGTATGCTGACGTATACAGGAATCTGATATTCTCCCGCTCTGTTTCTTGTTTGAAATTTCATTATCTGAACTATTTGAAAAATCAACTTCTTCAGAACTTGAAGGCATACGCGTATTTCTAACCATATTTACACAAACTATTTCTTGAACATCTCAATATACGTACACAACCGAACAGAACTGGAATATGAAAAACACACTAAAGGAACGAACGTACATGAGAAACGATTCAACCTAACCTAACACAAGGAAACAGCATACGTTGAGTAGAATACGCCCGAACGGCAAGTGACGGTTAGGCCTGACTGCTAATGTTGACCGCTTGGCGCGGGAGGCTCACAATGACCACCAGCGCCGGAGCGGTCGTATTGGCCGATTTTGAATTTCAAGCCAAATTTTTTTTTCTTTACATGAAACCGAGTTTTGTTTGTGTGTAAGTGTAGTAGTAAGCATCCTTGAAGCAATTGTGGGTTTGGCCTCAGATGAAAAAATTTAAAATATATCTCGGTAGTGAACCTGTTAAAAACCCAAAAGGGCGAAGTTCAGATAGGTCTGCATAAATCAAACCATCTCCTCTTCCACTTAACATCACAAATTATACTGAACAAATAAACAAAAATAATAATAATTGAGAGATAACGCCTAAAAGCTGCATCAAAATATATGAATTAAATGTAGTTACATAAAGTAGTAGAGTTAAATATGTCTATGTAATAAAAATATATATAAATTATGTTTAAACTTATTTTGTGCCATGCCCTTCAAATTGTTGGGTAAGAAATTGTAGGTACGAGGGGGTATAGAAAATGAGGTTTCTTATTTTTTTCCCACAGATAATTAAATTATTTACATCTTTTTATACATCGTTGGAAAGGTTAAACAATTACCTACTTTTCTACATAGTCACCCTGACGGTCAATCATCTTCTGCATCCTGGTAATCAGCTCTAATGCTGGCGTCGTACCACTCGCCCGCCGCGTCGGAAAGCCAACTGACGACTTCCTTCTCGTCGGACTGAAATTTCTGTCCCTCAAGATGTTTTTTGAGAGCGGGAAACAAATGGTAGTCGCTGGGTGCAAAGTCCGGACTATAAGGATGGTGATCGAGGACATTCCAGCCAAATTTCTCAATTAGGGTGGTTGTTTGATGTAACACAAGTGGCCGCGCATTGTCGTGGTGCAAACACACGCCTTTTGTCAGCATACCCCTTCTTTTGTTTTGGATGGCTCGCCGAAGTTTCTTGAGAGTCTCGCTGTAGTTTTCTGAGTTGATTGTTGTTCCTTTCGGCATGAATTCCACTAAAAGAACCTCTTTCCTGTCCGAGAAAATGGTCGCCATAACCTTCCCCGCTGACTTCTGTGTCTTGAACTTTTTGGGCTTCGGCGAGCTCGAGTGCCGTCACTGTTCCTTCGTTTCTGGGGTGAAATAGTGTGCCCAGATTTCGTCTCCAGTCGCAACAGAGTCAAGAAATTCTTTACCTTCTTCCTCGTAGCGACGGACACATTCTGTGGCACATTCCACGCACTTTTTCTTGTGTTCATCAGTAAGCTGCCTAGGGACCCACCTGGCAGACACCTTGTTGTAACCGAGGACCTCCAACACAATATTCTGCACGGTGAAGTAGCTACACTCTTCATTAAGATCTTCCACTATCTCATGAAGGGTTATTCTCCGGTTATTACGCACCATCTCCTCGATTCGAGTTGTTAGTGAGTCCGGCACACTCGGCCGCCCCGACGGCTGCTCATCGTGGACGTTTTTCCCGACCTTCAGAGAACTCTGGCACCACTTCCGCACGTTTATACACTTCTCACCGTATACGTCCACTAACTGGCGATTGATTTCAATTGGATGAACCTTTTTTGCATTCAAAAAACGAATGACTGAGCGCAGTTTGCACCTGGTGGGTGAGCGCAGGAGTAGCGACGGTGTGTCCCGAAGTCATGCAAAACGTTCTAGACTGTAGCGGTTGAACCAAGGAATGCAGCGCGGTCGACAGATTTTGCCTAGCATATCGCGTTCGGAAATGGCATCGTTGGAGACCTTACTTTTCTATACCCCCCTATATTGTACAAAAATGACCTTTTAAAGAAGGTAGTCTAATGAACGGGTAATGTTTATTACAAATGTAAATACTGTGAATATCAGTTCTGAATTTGATTACATTAAATAAGTAAGACACAATCGCAGTAATTAAACTGTGATAATACTAGAGACTCACACAGTCGTATTAAAATAATTCTTTTTAATAGACGCCAAAAACTGACATGTCGACATAATAAATTCTTTTTGATAAACGCTACACTAAGTAGACAATTATATTGGCGGTTCCGGAGTTTTAAAACAGTATTATCGCGAAAACTGGGTACGAACTTAATTTCCCAGAGACTTCTAAGATTAGGTATTTTGGTCTGAAGAAACTCTAATATACGCATACTAGAAAAACGAGAAATAACACCTCTATATAACTTCCAACTCGAATTTAGTTAACTCCCGTTGTCATACGCGCATTGCGCATGAAACTAAATTCAGCGAAAGCTGGACATCTACTACTTGAAAATAGCAAAACGCCTTTATTATAAGGACTACTGCACGTACCGCTACTAGAACTAGACGATGATAACTTCTAATTAAATTGAGGAAAATATAATAATACAGCAGAAATTTTGTCCCAAAATGAAGCCAACGATTTGATAATCTGCAGCGCTGCAAGATAAGAAAATCAATGCAGAAGTCACGTACGCACCAAACGAAAAAAATACATAACTTTCTGCTCCATACACTCCTATAGAAGGCTGAACTAGAAAAATAAGATAATTAAAGGGGTTTCTTCCCCATTATGAAAAACAATATTTCCGTGTGACGGAAATTCAACGCAATCTAAACATGCACAATAAAAACTTATCGGTTATTTTAAACGGGAAAGTTCTAACGAAGGTCATACCTTTGCTCTAAGGCAGAAACCCCCAGATGAAACTAAACTCAGAATCTAATAAGAAGAACGAAAAGCTGAAAACCCAATAACAAAACCCAACTCCAAAGTTATGATCTAAGAATTCCCATTATTGTGGCTTTGACCTACGAAAAACCACCGACCACAACAGATCATCACCAAATAGCCGTGGACGCTAAAACCAAGTAAAGAAAAAAAAATTGTGACCGATAATAACAAAACACCATAAAGGTTGGTGATGGTCGCCCCCGGAACAGGGTCGAACGGCTACAAAAGCGTGCTGCCAATTTAGCATAAAGTTCCAAAGTCGGACGCCACTATAGTTGTGTTCCGAGCCCTCGGCGGCAAACAGGCTTTGTAAAAAAAGTTCAAAATTGACTTCGGATCACGAGGAAATCATCAGTCCGGCTGACCAACTGGTCATACATTAAATCGCTAAACCCTCGCTATCGAACAATAACGAGACACGTTAAGAGTGACAACGTCAAAATAGAAACGCCTGTACTCGAAAAGAGCCGCAGGACGTAAAGAAGTTCAGAAAAACGTAAGGAAAATAAAGATTAAGAGTAGTGCAACAGAATAAGAATGAAGACGTTCCGACCAATCTACTAAATGGGTGCGTTGTGGTTCGACACCGTTACTCAAGAGTTTTAAGTTGGAAGAGGGCGATGAACATGTTACAATATTATTTTGTTGGGTGACGAAATTCCTCATTCCGGGTGTAGACGGTACTTTAGCGCGTCGTGGTGGAATGCGACCAAAAGAAGTAGTGGATGCGATAAGGCAATGCATTCTGGGTTTTTGAAAATTTCGACGTTTTTGATTTCTACAACCGTCTTTGATCGGCGTGTTTTAAGTATCCGTCCACATCAATCCTGGATGTATTAAAAGTAACTTTCCGAACAAATATAAGGGAAAAATTAGTTACTGCTGAGCACGCCGTAAAGTTTCTTTTTATGCCAATTTTTGTGAATATTTCGTTTTCTTCGGGGTGATTTGCACATGTTCTTTGTTTCTATCATAGAATTTCCTCCGGGTCCTATTTTGAAAGTGGGATGTTCGCCAAAAAGAATTAATGACATAATTCACGGTGGATGCCTATTTAACCAGCAGGAGTGTCTTGACGAGGAACCTGTCGTAAGAGCTAGATGTGGTATACGAGGATCCACAGCCGACTTCCACTTCTCATTTCTACTTGCATACCTTCTCAAGGATCAGCGACCGCCGTACTACATACTTTCGTCGTAATACAGATAAGTTCATTAACTAATTCTGCCGATATACTTATATTGTGATTGTACCTTATACGTTACCTTATTGCGATACTAATTACCCTCCTAATTATCGATTGAAAGCGTGGTGACGATAGAGTCATTGTACATGCGAACCGGTAATAAATAATTATCTGTATTCGCGAAGAGGTCTGTTTATTGGGTACGATTTGAGGTTATACCGACGTAAATAATAACCATAGGCGTCGCTCTGGGACTAATTACCCAGTGGCGTAGTAAGATATCGATATTTACCCAAAAAGATTTGTGAACATTATTTTTGTAGACTTAGTATTCCCATCCCACTCTCGACTGGAATAGCTGCCGGCCAAGTTGTCACTCCTGTTCGCTGGTATTTAACTGAATTACAAAATAATTCCGTAACAAACACGTGACGGGATCAGTGAATTACGGAATTCCCATAGGCAACCTTAACGATACTCAAGAGTCCGTCACCTAGCCACATAAAACGGTCCGAGAAACTTTGGAGCCAACTTTGCCAGAAATAACGAGAAGTATCAGAAACAACATAATTTTTACACCAAACTGCAACCTACTTCAAATGGTGCCGGATGGCGACGAAACTCATAATAGTCTTTTGCGCGGACAAAAGCGACATACAAACGATTATGAATATCTTCGTAAACCTCACCAAAAGTTTTGCCTCTTTCGGCCAAAAAGGTACGATTAGCAAAAGCGAGTGGCAGATTCGGTAGTCGTCAAATAACGTGAACCGTCAACACAAATCTCACGCCCAAAATTGGCAAAAAACGGCGTCAAGCCGGTAACCTCGTGAACAGCGGTCCGAATTGCCCAAGCAAGTAAGAAAATCGAGCAAAAGTCACGCACCAAACGAAAAAGAAAACAATATTCTCTACCTATAGTATGTATGTTCTACATTGGGGTGACCTTTCTATCTTCAACATTACTTGTCTTAGTTAACCAATTCTGTCTGATTATTCTTGTTCACGTCATAAATATCATGTTTATTTTTTTATTATGTTGTGAAAACAAAAGAAAAGTTATTCACAAACCAAGTGCGGGAAGAAGGTTTTCCTGCATGATCTTTGAATAGAGGAAATTCTAGAATAGTTTTCCCGCAAATGGTTTGTGCAATGTTTATTGTAACTAACAATAAGCGATTAATCAACAGAAGGAATCATTTTGTATTAAAATAAAAATTTAATACCAGTATTTTTCGTAGTTTTTCGAGCACTAGTGCGCGAACAAAAGCTTCCTGATTGTCCATTGTGTTACGTAAACGTCATTCCCCAAGCGGCGAGTAGAAAAACAATGTTAATAATACTCTGGTTTTCTTTTTATAATTGACTATTGTTACTAAAATTCACCATTACAAACATTTTACAATGTAAGCAGATATGTAACATTCACATTTTTTGAAAATCATTTCTGTAACGTAAGGTATACCTGTATAGGAACATATTAAGCGTTCATCTTTACATAAAAATGGATCATCGTTTGTTAGAATGTTTGGATACTTCCTTCTGCATATTTGTTCGTAGTTGCTACTCGAAGGTATTTATATGAAAAGTCGAAAAATTCCTAACAACTGACGATTTATCGTTTAAACAAATTTCGGGTGGAATCGTGAACGCTCTAAATTAACATAACCAAAAAATCTATTCTGGGCAAAATGAAGTTTGCCGGGTCAGCTAAGTAAACATTATACAAATTTAGTCAATAAAAGCTACAGTAGTGTAGATGTGATGTTTGAAAATGTAACAGATGCACATCGTTACTGACACTCAAACAAATTTGTAACCTAGTCTACAGGAGCAGTTAGTTCAAAGTCAGAATATTATAAAAACGTAGCCGACAAACATAGCTGATGTGACGTTTGTAAACGTAACAAAACGTATGGTGTTTGCTGGGATGATTCTTATTGCGTGTGTAGAAAGTGAATGTTAAGTTAATTCTCATAAAGGTATTTGTTAAAAATGCAATTGTATTTCACCTATATCTATTTTGTATCAATGAAATTTCTTTTAATTGAAGTATACCGGACGTATTAAGGTAAACATTTAAAAAAACAATTCTGATTACTTTCATGGGCACCTTTTTTCGATGCAACCATAGATATAGGAGTGGGGTAGATATGCCGCTACTTGTACTTTCTAGGTAACAAACTGAAGCTTCGTTTGGAGACATCAGTTAATTTTTCGTTTGTGTTTAGTTACTATATTTGAAATTTTCATTAAGCTTAAGTTTATTTGTACTTAAATTTGTGTAATTGTTAGAATTAAATACAATTCGTTATGTTTTTCAATTATTTTGCAACGCCACTGACTTCAAAGGTTAATTTTTAATTGGAAACATTCAGCTTCACTTTCTGTTTACGTAAGGTGTATCTACACTACTCCTATATCATTGGTTTCAACTGTTGTTTGTTTGAATTTTTTTTTCTTCTAATTCTTTTCCGTGAGATATCAGTTTGAGATATACGATAATCGTATTTTATTTTAACTTATTTTTCACTTTAGTGTTAATGAAATTTCAAATTAAATAAGAACAAAAAATTGTAGTAATTTACTTGCTTAATTTGATGAACAAGTTCATGACATTAAATGTGTATAAGTCACTGTTTGGATATTAAAAAATTTGTCATAATGTTATATTATTTGTCAGCGATTTTATTACTAAAAGAAATTTCGTAGAACATCGGTTTAAGTTTAGTAACTAAAGTCAATATTGTTTTTTTAGTACAGTTAACGTAACTCTTGAGTATATTGTAACAAATATAAATAAAAGGTAAAACTTGACACCAGCCGTATAGTAGTTTTATTCTTCAAACTGTCCTTTTTGTTTAGTTCAAGGGATTAAGTCATAATTTAGTTAGGAATTTACTTGGAACGTGCTATGTAATATTGGGAAGTATGCGGCTCGGAGTCATGACATTAAAATGTATGGTTCTCCGATAAGAAACTTTGCTTTATATTCCACAACTTAATAGAGCTTTATAATTATATAACATTAAATTGTCATCTAAGTTGTCGAAGATGTTATTTTTTTATCCCAAATTAGTTCACAAATCTCAAAAATAAATAAACACCTTAGATGAGTTGAATGTATCATCACTTAAAAACAATGAACGTAATTGGTGGTAATAAATTTTCTGCACGTACTGTCTAGAAAATTTAAAGAAAATTAAACGCCACTACTAAAATGTACAAAGGTTATAAACTTTTTTTTACTATCCACCCTTATTTTTTATTACACTACCCTAAGCAATTTACGGTACTTCAACATTAACAAATAATAACCCCATAAGCCAATGCAGAGAACGTCTATAAACTAAGTATCTACATAGCTTTTGTCTCACAATTTAAATGTTTCTATTGTCCATCTAAAATCGCAACTTTGTTTTTACTATTTTTCTAAAATTTCTAATATACCTGCATTGTGTTTATTGTTTATCCAATTACACAATACATACGAAACATAATGTAAAAATGTGTCATGTAAACACTGTCATCATTTTGGTTGGGTGTTAAGTCACGTGCCCCAACACTGCTCCATAATAAAGATTATCATTATTATTATTATTATTATTATTATTACGTTGAGCGCTAAGACAAGCGGGAAAAGAGGAATGACTGATAATCGAACTTGCGAGTTTGGGCGAAACGTCGGTATGTATGTACCACCTCCACCTAGAAGGAAGACACCTTTTAATTTCTGTCGCTTAATTGGGGAAAAATATCTCTTAACTGTAGATTTTTGTTCTATGGCATACCCAGTTATTCACCTCTTAGAATTATAGTCTAACCACTGGTGGACGCTATAGATTAGTGGAATAGTTGATGGTAAGATAGATATTAAATCACGCCTAGTTATTAGCGATATAGTAGGCTCTAGGAGAAGAACCGTCTTTGATAGCATTGTTACATGCACAAAGAATTCGGTCATTTATGAATAAAAACGCAATATAAATTGGGGGTGTGCGACATAGCTCAGAGAGGAAAAGCACGAGGTTCGCAAGGAATCTGCTTCCGTGAAATAACCTGGATCGAATTAGATGGTCGTTGGGTCGTCAAACATTAAGAAATTCGTCAAACGGGGGTCAAACTCGGATGACGTGGTGATTATCTTCTAGCCATCGTTTACCGGAAACTCGACCTGAAGGGATACATTCTACGACCTACCTTTCGAAAGTACTATTACGAACCTGTAAAATCATAACAACGCACACAAAACATAATCAATTACGTATTAAAAAGGTTTCAGACAGCGAGAAATTAACACAGTTTATTGCACTTGAAACATTTACATAATATAAGAAAATAAATAATCTACAATCTAAACAACGGTAATAAAGATTGTCACAACAATCTACAATTAAGTCTTATCGACCATGTGATCCCTAATTTACAAATTTTTAATTACCCTAAAAACACAAAAAAATATTATTTATAGGTTTACATTCGTTAATTCAAATTAACACGGTCAATATGAGTATGATTGAACTTGTTCGTCACAACATAAATTGTATTAAGTAATGACCTGGAATTATCTTAAATAACTGAATTTCGGCAAACACAATGAGCTTAATAAAGGTCCAACTCAATAGTCAAGCAAAGCACTTTTCAATAAAAATAAGCAACAAGCTACAAATTACTTGAATTTAAACCTTTTTATTTAATTTCAGCAAAGTTCTTAAATTTTATTTATTTAATTAAAACGATATTATAAATAGCTTAAGTATCGAGCCGACGGTAAACGCTGGGCCGCAGAAAGCGAGGTACCATAAGCCAATACTGGGTGAGAATACTAAATTCCTAGTTACTTTAAACACCACAAAATATTTTGCAACAACGTATTGCAAAATAAGGTATCTACCTTTTTTTTGTAACTTCAAAACAAAAAATTTTAGTTTAACCACAACAATGCCTGCAACACACACAAGTTTCGTAATGAGCACTAGGCGACGAATGCCTGAATCTAAATGAAAAACACTTATAGATAAAGGGCAGTGCACGTACCGCTGCCAAAATTTTTTTGTTGAAGAAAATTTTGAAATGTGTTATAGGTAACAAATTGTGTCTAAATAATATTTTTAACACAAAATAACAAGCAAAAGCAAAAATTTCTGCGAAAGTGAACGTATTAGAGAGCATCCCAACAAATATATCTACGAGTGTTATAGGTACTAAATTTAAAGGGCGGAGGAATTGTACATTTGTTGCACGAAACGTTGCCTGCAAAAACGACTTAGTGGTTTTTGATGCCCCTCCTCAAAGAATAAACGAATCATCTAAATAAAACTTATAGGAGGAAATATTTACCTATCATCCTACTAAATTGTGTATAAATAACATTTTCAGCACAATTTAACAAGCGAAAGCAAAAACTTTATGCGAAAGCGAACATATTTAGGCAAATCTACAACCAGAATAGCAACAACGGTTACAGTATGTATATGTTTCTAAATTCGCGCCAGATCTAGCAATTGCAGTAGAAATCTAGATAACCGTTTCTTAATTTAACTTTAAAAGTTAGAAAGTCGTTTCGTTTTTTATCATTAATTAGATTTCAAGGAGAAACTAATGCTAGACTTCGATTTAAGCTGAAAAAAACCGCGAATTGAACACTAACGGCCAATTTTTCAATCATTGGTTAACTTTAATTTTGGGTTTACTGTTGTGGTGATAATTGTTGTCATCATTGTCTCCTTGGAAATTAACCAAAACTTAACCTTAACTAGAGATTGAAAAACTGCCCCTTAAAGTTAGAAGCACCTAACCACATTTTTTTTTAATTATAATGTTGTTCTTTGAAGATAACGAGAATAGTGATAGATCCATTCAGTTTACAATATAACAATACCACTATAACCAAAAATGTAGATTTAGAAACCTTTAATCAGCTGAATACAGGTGGGTTGTAGTTTTATACATCATCCCTGTCATCAGTGCTGCATAATTCGAAATACCATTGTTATACAGACGACACCGAAATTTATCATGATGTAAATAGGATTAAAATGCCTGCATGAGGTTAATTTTTGGGATTCGTAAGTACCAGCGGATTAGTCATAAACTCATAGAATTTGGGTTGGGTAAATGTGAATAAAAGTCGTCTATGTATGCCGTCACTTCGTACATACCATTATTGTGAATCATAGACAACCTTATTTTTATCATAAGTTTACATTTAGAACTGATGTACACTCATGAAATTTAAAACTTGGACACCACAATTTCTGTAAACAAAAGTTTGCACATTGTGAAGCGGGCTTAAGGGTATCATTTACAATTCTAACAGCAGGTAGTCTCAGCAGGGGTTATCTTATAGAAGGACTGTAGAATGAATCATTACACTAAGCACGTTTTAGAAAATAGGTAATTTACGTTGCTTACTTAATTTTTTCTTTAAAGAATATATTTGAAGGTATCGCTAATTAAACACCATAGCTCGATTAATTATCGAATCAAAATTTTGTTTAGGAAATGTTTACAAAATAAAATTAGAAATAATTTTGATTTAAAAACGTCTACAAGCAATAACTTTTAAATTAAATCAAAAACTAAACATGGTTATTTGGGTTGACTGATTATTACTTATTTTTAAATAAATCTAACCTACTAATTATTGTAAGTTATTAAAAAAATCATTAAACTCTCTATTCATAATATTTAGTCCTTACAAAATGTATATTTTATGACGTTTCATTTTTTTCTGTAGTTAATATAAAAAGTGAAAATAAAAACTAAGGCAATTCTTATTGTCAACGTATATATTTAGTTTTTGACAAGAATTTATTACATAATTATAATTAAGATACCAAGTTATAATTTAAAATTAAATGAAAACTATATAAATAAATATAAGAAATCAATAATGGGTGTGACCTCCATTATTATTGATACATTCTTGGAGGCGTCTGCTCATTGACGCTATCAAGGTATCAATATAATTAATATTAATCGTTTCCCATGCGGTATCAATGGCTGCAATTAGTGCATTACGGTTTACTGGTATAAAATTTGGCCCTTGTTGTCTTCGGATAACAGCAAGTATTCGAGCCCAAACATTTTCGATAATGTTAAAATCTGGGCTTTTGCTGGCCAGGGTAACAGCTCCAAGTTATTTGCTTGTATCCAATTGCGCACAACCCGCGAAGTATGAATAGGGGCGTTGTCCTTTAACAACAAAATACATTATGAAAATGTTAATTCAACAGATCCCGAACTATTTTTTGGAGAAAGTATAGTGAAATAAGAATACTTACTTGTTGGAAAATATAATCTTCGTCTGGATAAAACACTTCGACTGAAGGTTTCATAATAGTTTCCAAAATATCTAAATACGCAGCAGAATCAAGACGTCCATCGATAGCCCAACAAACTCCTGGACCCCGCGCGCTAACCCAACCCACACATTCACAGAAAAATAACCACTTCGTTTTTAGGACATATGTGATTATTTTCGTAACGAGTTCCTTCCATTCTAAAAACTTTTAGTGGTCCATCGTTGCGGCTATTGAACGTTTTTTCGTCGCTAAAATCACTCGATTCCAAAATTCCAAAGGTTCGTTCACATATCGCCTTGCAAATTCCAGACGACGTCTCATATTTTCGTCACTGAGAACTTCTTTCGCAGCAGCATTATACTTCTTTATTCCCATCTCCTTTAATCTTTTTGTGCAGTTATACGGCATCCGGGAAAATGTGTATCTGCTATAGCCCTGGAGTATGTAGCAAATGGTTGTTCTGTTACGTAATGAAACAACTCGAGATCTTGAGCACGTGTAGATACTTTAGGTCTACCACTTCCGATGGCTCTTTCCAAAGTGTGTTCAAGATTCCATTTTACTCGGTAATGCCCTACGGTGCTTTTGGTATATCTAACATACGTGAAATTTCACGCACGCTACGGCCCGCCGCTAATTCCGAAACAATCCGCGCTTTCAAATCAGCACCGAGATGAGGTGGCATTTTCACAACACTTGAAATTTTAAACTAAAATGGAATTTACATTTCTTACTTTATTTATTGGTTCACACTACCCCTTCAAACAGTATTTATTTTACATACTTCTAATGACCAATGTAACAACCCTTAGAGCAATATGACTCAAAGGAAGTAAATTAAACAAGCAAGGATATTCTATTGTTATTGAAACTTATTCATAAAGTAAAAGCCATTTCCTTATAATGCTAATGGACAGGATTTTCTTTTAAGTATTAAGATTACAATAGAGGACTTATAAACTTTCGAAAATATCTAATTATAAATATTTACACTGCAATTGCGCTTTTTCCTTAATAATTTCTTAGCAATAACATACACGTTCTTGGTTTTAAGTTGTCATAAATTTGATATGATATAAATTTGTGTTTCTAATATTACATCACAAACTAATCTTTATTCGTCAAAAAATCAGTTCATATATATTTATTATTGAGAAGAGAAAGTTGCGGAAAACAAGAAGATAGTGCCAACCAAATTTTTACGCACAAAGAAGAGTAAAAAATTATAATTTACTTCGCTTTTTTTTTATTTTGGAAATTTCCCGCCCAAATGATGCTAATAGGGACATCATTTTTTTTTTGCATTCTTAAACACTGATTAATTTAAAACATTTTTCTTCTGTCAACTCCATAATATTACCTAAAACACAACAAACCCACAAAAGGGAGGACAAAAAATAAATAATTTAATTCTCCCGCATAAGTTTGTTCGCCGTTTTGTTTAGATTCGTCCAAACCTGCAAACGCATTCGCGCGCATTTTCTTTGATGTCGGAGAAAAACCGACAAGTTGCGGGAACGCCGCAAACCGTTCGTGGAACAATCAGGACTTGCGAATCTGTTCTAAAATTCGTACGTAGCACCGTCCAAATTAATGTTCCGATTGCCGTTCGGTTCGTTGTTCTGTTTGTTCTCGGTTTGTTGTTCAGGTGTGTACGAAGCTTTACAATAAGCATATTAATATGAACTATATCTTATGAAAGGAGAGTTATGTAACTATAATTAACGACTTAACGTTACGTTAGTAGATTCCATTTACTATTTACACATATTTTCTTGGAACATTCGATAATTAACTATCGGGATATGATGACCCTATACTTCGCAGGTTGTGCGCAACTGGATACAAGCAAATAACTTGGAGCTGTTACCCTGGCCAGCAAAAGCCCAGATTTTAACATTATCGAAAATGTTTGGGCTCGAATACTTGCTGTTATCCGAAGACAACAAGGGCCAAATTTTATACCAGTAAACCGTAATGCACTAATTGCAGCCATTGATACCGCATGGGAAACGATTAATATTAATTATATTGATACCTTGATAGCGTCAATGAGCAGACGCCTCCAAGAATGTATCAATAATAATGGAGGTCACACCCATTATTGATTTCTTATATTTATTTATATAGTAATACCTTTATTTAAAAAAAGTTTTCATTTAATTTTAAACTATAACTTGGTATCTTAATTATAATTATGTAATAAATTCTTGTCAAAAAACTAAATATATACGTTGACAATAAGAATTGCCTTAGTTTTTATTTTCACTTTTATATTAACTACAGAAAAAATGAAACGTCATAAAATATACATTTTGTAAGGACTAAATATTATGAATAGAGAGTTAGTAGGTTAGATTTATTTAAAAATAAGTAATAATCAGTCAACCCAAATAACCATGTTTAGTTTTTGATTTAATTTAAAAGTTATTGCTTGTAGACGTTTTTAAATCAAAATTATTTCTAATTTTATTTTGTAAACATTTCCTAAACAAAATTTTGATTCGATAATTAATCGAGCTATGGTGTTTAATTAGCGATACCTTCAAATATATTCTTTAAAGAAAAAATTAAGTAAGCAACGTAAATTACCTATTTTCTAAAACGTGCTTAGTGTAATGATTCATTCTACAGTCCTTCTATAAGATAACCCCTGCTGAGACTACCTGCTGTTAGAATTGTAAATGATACCCTTAAGCCCGCTTCACAATGTGCAAACTTTTGTTTACAGAAATTGTGGTGTCCAAGTTTTAAATTTCATGAGTGTACATACCTAATTTGAATTTACGGCATAAGTGGTTACTTCACACCACATTCTCATAATCATTCAAAGAACCATTTTCATACAAGATAGCAATTTTATACAATTAATTGCCGAAGTCAATAAAATAATTTTCTACTTATAAATTTAAATCGGTTCTTAAAAAGTGGCTACTTGAAGATCTTGTAGTTATAAGATAACCATTCCACTTTCATACACATAATTTTAGAACTTCATCTATTCATAAATAGTATACACATTTTGGTTTTAGTTTTTAAGGTATTAGCGGGGCATGGAGGGTTAATTGTAAGAGAGTAGACCGTTCCTTTGAACTATAATGAATTTCTGCCTCTCGAGGCAAAAATTTTGTTTTTTTTGCATACTATTTTTCTTTTCCTTTTTCTTCTTAATGGAGCAAATATTGTTATTATTATTATTATGTCTCAAACTCAATAAAAGTGAAAAAATCATAAAGATCAAAAAGTGTCTACAAAAGAAAAGAAAATGTACATCTATCTCAGAAGAGATATCCAGACCTTTCGCTGTAGAAGAGCTAAAACATGCATTAAAAAGACAAAGTCAAAGAAAGATGCCGGGTTTGAGGAAATACATCCAGAATTTCTGAAAAATTTGGGAAATTATTCTTGAAGTGGCTACTTATGTTCCTCAATGATATTTATAATACAGGTAAGTTAACAACAGATTTAAAAATGAAAGTCGTAGCAATTTTAAAGAAAAATAAATCTCCTACAGACCCAACTCTTATCGTCCAAAAGTTTGTTTAGTGTAATTTATAAGCGTTTTGGAAAGATTGATTTTTCAAAGAATTAATCCATTAACCTGAAAAAAAATTACCATTTGAACAAGCATGATTTCGATCCGGTAGAAGTTGTAATGAATATTGGCATATCGAAGATGGATTTCAGAAGAAATGTAAAACTAGACTTGTCTTTTTGGACTTAACTGCTGCATACGATACCGTGTGGAAAGAAGATTTACTTTTTAAATTGTTCAACGTTATTCCTTGTTTCAAAACTATTTTTATTGAAAATATGTTATCTAATCGGAAGTTTAGAGCTTTTGTTGGAGATAAAAGCACTAAATTTAGATTTTTAAATAATGGTCTTCCACAGGGATCGGTTCTTGGACCTATTCTTTTTAATGTATATATTTCTTATCTTCCTTCTTTACAATATCGAAAATTCGTCTACGCCGATGATATGCCATTTCATTTCAACATTAGATTTTTACAAAATTGAAAGAAAGCTATCTGATGATTTGCGTATTATGGATAATTATTTCAAAAAATGGCGATTATGCCCCAATCTTAAAAGACAGAGGTTTTTGTTTTCATTTAAGTAATAGAGAAAAAGTAGAAAACTTAATGTTATCTTTAATAATACAAAGTTAAACCATAATTTTAACCCAGTTTATCTGGGATTAACTTTACATACGTTTTAATTTACAAAGATCATTTAGAAAAGTCAAACAAAAATGAAAAAAAGAAATAATAATCATAAAAATTAGCTGGAACAACTTGGGAAGCAGATGCAAAGACACTTTGTACAGCTGCATTGGCATTAGTTTATTCTACAGCAGAATATTGTGCTCCTGTTTGGTTGAATAGTTATCATACAAAAAATAGATGCCCAGTTGAATTGCACTATACGTATAATTAGTGAAACCATTAAATCTACTCCTCTTGATTGGCTTTCTGGTCTTTGTAATATTAGCTCCATCGAACATTCGACTAAAAGCTACCCAACTACGGGTTTTTCTGGAAGAGTTGAAGAACCTTCCAGCTAAAGACTTAAATCTCGAAGTCTTGTATGGTTTAGAATTACTTAAGTGAGTTTTCTAAAGTTGAAAAATTATGGTCTGGAGTAGATGTTTTCAATAAAATTTGGTCAAAAGTAAATCGCATAACAGTTCATTCAAAATGCAACTCTATGTTGTTTAAATGGGATGTGATTTCTAATCCAAATTGTGATCGTGGAAACGAACCAGAGCACCGTTGCACATACTGTGAAGAATAAAGCTGCATTATGGCTTACTAATGTGAAGGGACATCTGAAGTTAAGCAATATTTTGTATTCTCTGTCCTGATTATCTGTTTTCCATTATTTTGTTTGCTGTTTCTTTAACCTACTATTTTTTTTTTGATCGGTCCATTATCTGTCGTCACGCTTTTAGTTTTAGTGGTTTTCCTAAACCTTGAAGCAAATGCCAAGACAAACTAGTCCACAATTGCACACACGGTTTCGTTACCACACTATACAGGTTTATACTGATCTTTCTGGGGCACCATACAAAACTCTTACATCACAATACAATATTAAAAATGTAACATACGAATAAATAAATAAAATAAATTATTATTATAATCATAATCTATGTTGTTCTTATTTTAACCACTTCTTAAAGATGCTAATTCAAGAAAATACTTATTGTAAACTTTGTTACGATGTACAAAGTGCTACAACATCCAATAATTGCAAACAACTTTTGACGGGGTAATGTCGGACGAGTTGGATGCGAATAATTTGTCGAAACCACAATCAAAACATGGCCTTATAACCAGGAACAAAAATGAAAAAGATATTAACAATAATTTCTTGGAAAATAATAATGACAACAAAAATAATGATATTGTAGTTCTGGTAAGCTTACCTTCAATGTACATCATTAACATTAACATCAATGACGTATGTTTTAATAATAATAATAATAATAATAATAACATATTTATTGCCCCAACAGAAAACTCCATACATAAGGACAATTACAAGTTAATAAAATACAATGAAAGTGTTAAAAAATAAAATTTGCCTTAGATAATACTATTTTTAGGTTGTCGTTAAATATATCACATGTGTTATTTATACGATTAACGTTATTGCAACTATAAACAATAGGTGAGCGATACATCACCGTTGTATTACAAAAAATGATGTAAAAAAGAGTATGGCTAGGACTATTTGACCTTGGAACAAGAAAGGGCAGCTGACATAATAAGAGCGAGCAATCAATGTTAAACAATGTTTAAACAATGTTGTTGGAGTTATGAACTGCTGAATTTGTTTTAATTTCATTTTGTAAGAATTTTGAGGTGATATGCATTTTTACATTGTCGATTATTATGTGCAACGAACGTAAGTTTGTCCGAAGTATGATAGATTCTTTGTAATATGCAATGGAAGACGATTATTACGATATACACTTTGCAAATTAAATTAAAGGACACCTTTTAGGCAACTACACTTATAATGTAATTCTAATTGATAAATTTGACAACAAAACGAAATGCGTGCAATAATAGAGATGCATGTTTAGAAAGTGGACGTGTTTTGGTGTATTTGTGTAAAACTGATAAAATAATAAATTAATATTCACTCAGTGCCGAACAAGAATAAAATGTTCTATTCTTATCGATAATAATAGTTGGTTTAATTTTATCTTAACCTTTAACCGCTACTTAGCGGTATCTCATACCGTCACCATTTGTCTATTCTGTTTAGTTTTGAAAATAAATATTTCACAAGGGCGCATGTCTAAGTACCTTTCGAAACGCTTTAATACAAACGTTAGTAGTGCAGAACAGTTGCAACGTCCATACTTACATTACTTGCATGATTTTTGTATGATAGGGGTATCATATACCGGTAGGTAGGTAAGTGTCATAAAACACGATATCAATGAATTTAATTACTTGCACATTTTATATGTTTTTAGTGAATTATTTTACTAAACATGTCACAACAAGCTGGACCATCTCGAATGCATCCTGATGACCCAAAATTTGAAGAATGGTGCATGAAAGTTTTAAATGAAGATAATACTTTTATTAGCGATGGTGATGATGGAAGCCATGTTTCTGAAAGTGAGCACGATACAGAATCATTGCAATCTGTAGATGACGACGACATGGAAACAGAAGAAGAATCAGAAATGAACAACAGAGTTCAATAAGAAGACAAGATTTTTATTACGGACGAGATAAAAATCCTACTCTATGGTACTTTTGTTTGTAAACGTTCAAATCAATCAAGTAATTTTTCGTACACAAAGCTTGAATGATATTTTAAATTAGTTTTTTATGAGAATATTTTTAGTTTTTATTTCTTAAATTGTAGGTCGAAGCGACCGCCACCTGCAAACTCCAGAACACGAAGTCACAATTTAGTACGAAGTTTGCCTGGAATACGAGGGCCGGCTAAGGCGTTAGGTGACTACGCAAACCCTGTTGATGTGTGGGATTTACTGTTTACTAATACAATGATAAATAATATTATTATATATACCAACCAGAAAATGGCTCAATGCAGAGCAAAATATAAAAAATCAGGACCATGCAACAGTACAAGATGTAGATGTTATGGAAATGAAAGCCTTTTTAGGATTGCTTATATACTCAGAAGTTTTCAAGGCAGGCAGAGAGAGTATAGAGGGTTTGTTTGCAACAGATGGCACTGGAAGAGATGTTTTAGATGTACCATGACGAGAAGGAGGTTTGAAACTTTATTAGTAGTGCTGAGATTTGATAATGCCATGGATCGAGAAGAAAGGAAAGAGTTGGATAGAGCGACAGCAATTTCAGGAATCTTCAAAAATTTCATTGACAACTCTCAACGAAACTTTTCCATAGGTTGTTTTGCTTGTATTGATGAAAGCTTAGTCCCTTTTAGAGGTCGCTGTGGATTTGTAATGTATATGCCGAAAAAGCCGGCTAAATACGGAATCAAGATTATGTGCCTTACAGATGCTAGAAATAA
This sequence comes from Abscondita cerata, assembly GCA_030710515.1. Classification (NCBI taxonomy): domain Eukaryota; kingdom Metazoa; phylum Arthropoda; class Insecta; order Coleoptera; family Lampyridae; genus Abscondita; species Abscondita cerata. The sequence goes on along the minus strand of JALBCR010002322.1, from coordinate 289,392 downwards.
TTATTTGTACAACGCCTATATTTATTGCGGAAGGGGCTCAGATAGTTACGACTTGTCGGCTGAAGAAAAAATGAAAGTTCCCACGCAGTCTGTCCTAAAGTTAGTAAAACCAATTGAAAAAGTAACAGAAATGTAACAGCAGACAATTGGTTCAGCAGTTTAGAATTGGTGACAGAATTACAGAAAAGAGGATTAACTTTTTGGGTACATTAAAAAGAATAAACCCATGATTCCTGCCTGTTTTTGCCAGATAAAAAGAGAAATTGCAACCAAACTATATGCATATAATGACAATATTACTTTGCTTTCCTTTACTCCCAAGAAGAACAAAGCAGTATTGCTGATTTCATCCATGCACCATTTTCCAAAAGATGATTCTGATACAGGCAAACCAGAAATGATTGCTGATTATAATATGACCAAAGGAGGAGTAGATACTCTGGATAAGAAATGTGAAAATTATTCTTGTTGCAGAAGAACTCGAAGGTGGACAATGGCGGTATTCTTGCAAATGATCAATATGTGCACAGTTAATGCCTATGTTTTATATCAAAGTTTCAAGAATTATAAACCCATGGATCGATGTGATTTCCTTAAAATATTGGCAAAAGTTTGATTACACCATTTATGCAACGGAGATATGATGAAAACCCTAAGTTGCCGAGGGAACTAAGAAGTCGTATAGAATGTTTACTGCAAATAATTATAGCATCAGACGAAAAGAAGCAAATGATGAACGACTCCAAACAAAGAAAACTTGTTTTTTATGTCCTTCTAAGTTAAAGAGAAAAACATTTTTTGTTTGTAGAGAATGTCACAAACCAATTTGCTTAGAACACACAAAAAAAATGTGTGATAACTGTGTAAAAAACAGAAACAAAATTAAAAGTTTATTATTATATTGCAATAGATATTTAATGCAGAAAAGGTATTTTATTTTTAATTTGTATTATTTTCTAAAGTTTCAATAAAGAAATATTAAAAAAATAGTCTCAGATTAGTTAAACATATATGTATATAGCATAATATTCAACGATTTGTATATAGCGGTATCTCATACCGATGGTAGCGGTAACTTAAGCGTTTTTCGGTAGCGGTTAAAGGTTAACAGCGTTAACGTGTAACTTTTGTATTTACCGATCTCGCACCACAACGCATTTCTCATTGTTAATACGATTTTGATCTCGTTGTTAAAACTAATTGAAAATCGTCTTCTATACACTTCTTCGTCTAGAGACTACGTTTTATAGATATACTGCTATCTCTTGAGTACACTTTCGTCGTTACATTTCAAAATTCAAGCTTCTGATTTTTTATTTTGCAATACGAAAATGAAATATACATAATATTCTTAAATTAGTCCAAAAACTTAAAGGATTGGTTCATTATAAAAATAAAGTAGAAAGACCTCTGAGAAGGATAAGGTAAATCCGATTTTTTAAAGAACTCCGCAGGTAGAGAAAGTATATTTCAAAAGACATGAGAATTTTATAGATCACAAACCGATATTGCAGTCATGCATGTCTGAAACTTGATTAATTTACTCATGTTCGTTTTTTCTGTTTTTTTCCAAACCAATTATAGCTTTGAAATAAATTTAATAAATATATCGTGCGTTATTGGTTGATTTACAGAAAAAATCAACAAAATGAACATAGGAAACTATTAAAACTATACGACCTTTAGCAAGGTGGAGTCCTTTTTTTCCAACTAATTTGATCGAACCATTAAGTAGAGCAACTTAAATGATTTCATTTTCAATACTTTTATGAAGAGTGTCATTGTCAATTAAAACTATATAGTGGTACAAAAAGTCGACAATTTTAGAAAATGTCATTACAAAGATACAGTGCGTTTCTGAAAATGGGTGCCACTTTATCTATTAGACTCAATAGATGGCGTCACAGGTGCCGCAAATTAGAGATCTTGCATGTGGCAACGCTGCCATTTCTTGTATCTAAAATGTAAATGAAGTTGCCTAGCTGCTTCCATTGGGACCTGTTTTTCAATTACGTTGCCATATTGTGCAAGAAATCCAGTAAATATATTTTCAGAAACGCACTGTATTCTACTCATTACAAATTAGTTTTATTCTTTCAATGCTATTGTTAACTAATGACGACAATTTTATACGATTACTACCGATGAACACAATGTATGTTTATCTATTACCAAAATATTGTTGTATTGCATTGCTAAACTGCAAGATGACTCGATATCCGTTTTTTTTATAGCAGAAATCCATAGAAATGTTATTATTATATATTGATAATCTAAAAAATATTTTTGGGTTATATAGTGTTTTACTACATGTTGTTGTTAAACAGTTTACAATATTAGGTATAAAATAAATTAATACAGATTCACTTTTAAATCTCTAAACTAAATGGAACAGGAGTTCTATAAAATCAACATACCAATCTCTTAATTAACAGATTTTTTTGGTCACCTGAACTGTTAAGCACATTTTTCAGTTGTTCATACTTCTCTTGAAACTTGATTTTTACACACAATGCGGTAAAGTACGGCTACTATGCGGTAAAGTACGGGTACTATGCGGTAAAAGTACAGCTACTATGCGGTAAAATAGTGGCTGATTTATCTGCTATTTGGGAACGTTTAAAAATAAACTAAGTATAAAATCCGATAAATTGATTTTAAAAAATTTACTTTACACCATACTTGACACGATAATGTACAGAATAAGGGCGCATTTAATTAACTAAGATATAATGGCGCCATCTATACTTCAGTTAAACAAATGAACTGACACATATTAGGTGGTGTATGTCAAAATGGTTAAACAGCAACCCCTAATTAAAATCAGTAAACATAATTTTGTTCTTTTTTTTACTGTTTGATGATGATCGTCGGCCAAAAAATATTGTACAAATTTTGTGTGTAAAGCGATTTTACGGCGCTCCAGCTAATGAGGACAAACAAAGCTGTTGCACCCTAAAATCCTACTTTCCACACCCTAATGTAAATAAGTATTTTGTACTCGCCGCTTGGGAAATGACATTTGATATATGTGTGCAGCCAATCAGGAAGCTATTGTTTCCGTATCAGTTCGGGAAAAATTACACTAACATACACAGACATTGAAGTAATAACATCGTAATTTTTAGTTGTTAAATAGCTATTTAAGTAAACAGTGACAAAACGCTGGTCCCGCAATTATCATATTCGTTACAAAAAATCATGTTTCGTTACGTATTACATACAAGATTTTTTCTAATTTTGACAAAAACAGAGTAAACGTTAAATTGAACGTATAATATGCAGTACATAATGAAATTAAACATGGTAAACATGGTTTGAGAAATATCAACTGCTTTCCTCTTATAAATCTGGTTTGAATAGGGTTTTTTTGCAACTTGTGACATTAGAAATAAAAAAATAAGTAGTTACGAAAAGTAGATGGTTTAAAACCTACAATGATTATGAAAAATGTCACTTTACATATCAAAATTAGAAAAAAACCATTTTCCTAATGTGTTTTGTTAATGAAAACAAGAACTAAACTTGAAAAATCTACACATAGTTATTAAAAATTCATAGTGCCATCTATACATTATGTTAATGACTACAATTGAAAACGTCAATTCATAGCACTATATAATTTTTATCAAGGTAACTATATGAAAATTTGGCATTAATGTAAAATGGATGTTAATATTTATTAAAGGAATACACACCTCTTGCGAGAAGATTGTTCTACATGCGCTCATGTAGGAAAAAGTTCTTCCCGAACTTGATTCGTAAATATTTATTTCGTATCATCATTAATATAACCAAAATTAATATAAAACTTACAATTTTGTATCTAATAAGTTGAATTAAAAAGCAAAATGCAATACAATATGACAGTACTGATAAGCATGAATCCAATTTCATTTTACGATTTGTTAGACACGCCTTGTTATAAACCTTTCTGTCAACACTGTTGCCAATTCATTAATGAACGACATTATTGTAATTTACTTGCCCAAATTAAATATTATAGGTGTCCGTTTATTTAATTTGCCGATTGTACTTCTTTTTATAACATTAAAGTGTATTGTTATGATGCAAAATGGCGAGCCGTAATTGACCTCCTTAACACACGGTACTTAGTAATTTCTTTAGAGCACTTTATCCCTCATTTGTTTTAATAGAATTAGACCATTTACAAACTGTGACAGTAATCAAAGCGGTTAACCTAAAAATGATAACTACCACATCAAATTTCAATTGTTCTGCAAAATTTGCTTTCGTGAAGAAAACAGGCCTGTTGTGACACCCGTATTTCAAACATACTTTAGAATTACACAGGACTTTATAATTGCAATATTTGCTTGAATACAACTACTATAATTTTGCAGTGAATTAAAATTCATAAAGATGATGGCAATCAATTAAACTGTTTTAAACATTTACCCCAATTAATTTTTGAAGTAAAATTACATAGTATAGATCCGTGGTAATGAAAGAAACTCCACATCCAAATTTTATCTCATTTCCGTTTTAACAACATTCGTTTCTATTTCAGACACGTGCATTAAAATTTATTTCATTTACAGACCAAATGCTAATTTTACATTTGACGCAGACTGACATATTGACTTTTGCTTCGTGTTTTGCATTTTTAATTTTAATAATGCTCTTGTGTTGTATAAAATATTTACATAACGTAGGTTCAGATAATTTGAATTGTTTGTAAATATGTATGTACCTACACTGAAGTTTTCAAGTTTTAATTCATTTTAAGGATACAATTACAAACGCGCCGTTAAAGTTCAAAGATTTTCAAATTGAAATCGGTTTAAGGTAGAATTATTTTTCTCTTTTGGCGCATTTTAATAAATCAACAAATACCTACAAATAGAAATTTACGTTTGTTTTTTATTTCCACTACGATGATTAAAGTAAACACCTAAAGGTTCAGAATAAACACAATAAAAACCCTGAGGTACGTCACCAAAAAAAAATTGGTTTGGTGGAGCCATAATAACACTGCTGAAATTAACAAAATAAAACTTTCGTTCTATTCAATGCACGTTTATTCTATGAAATTTATGCAACTGATTACGTTAATTATTGTTGCAATTTATCATAAAATGTTCATACGTTTATTATAATTACAGATACCAAAATGAAAAAGGTTTTCCACCTTTGAATGACTAAAAAATAACTGCAGAACAACGCAAGTCACTTAGAAACCCAGTAGGTAGCGATTACTTTTAGTTACGACTAGCAATAAACTGGGGTTTCATTCTAGATTCAACAATAATTAAACATCATTTACTTGTATGTACACATATAAGAGTGTAATAAAGGAAAATATTTGGGAATGGATCTTCTTAATCAATATTTTCACAAATGATTTTGATAATTTATTTTCCAAGAGATTGAGTGGAATGGCGGTAATGAAACTAAACTTAATTGAAGATATAACACTTTGTAATGCGCCGCTAAACCAAATTGACTCTAAAACGGAATTATCATCTGCAGCGATAATGTTGTGAAATTACATTTGAAAGGAAGGAAGACACATAGGGTGCACTATATTTAATTAAGAACATGTGTGGTTGCTTATATTAATTTTAATAGAATGGTCAAGTTATATGTCTATTCAATTAATTTTCCATCGGTCTCTGATTGTATTACATTAACAATATTTACATTGGATACGTTTCTTAGTGATTGCGTTTAAATACATTACGATAGACTAATACTAATTATTGTATATTATATATGAGGAAATTGTGTAAATGATTCTTTCAATGGAAAATCGTTTACAATTTGTATTATTTCTCAGGTGCTGCTTTTATGTATTGACATTTAATTGAAGCTTAGCTTAGGTTAGCTTCATCCTTAGTCAACAACAAGGATGATTTTAATTGAATTTAACCTATTGTTATCGGTTTTTCAATTTTAAATTAAATATTTATTTTCCCATTAACGGTCTTTCTGTGAAATAAAATCTTGTTTATTTGTCTATTTGCATTGATCCAAATTCAGGTTATCTTACTCCTAATTGTTTAGGTAAGTTTGGTAATTCTAATATTTTATCAATCTAGTCATTTAAGTTAATCTATTCATTGTTCTTTTTTGTACAACTTTATTGTATATAGTTTTCAAATTCTAGTCATAATACTGTATAACATATTAGAACGATACTATAGTACATAAAATGTAAGAAGTCCGTTTTCAGATTAGCGCATATATTCTGCTAATACGTACGAATATACTTTGGTCTTTGTTACACGTATTGTATAAAGAAGACAAAAGATATATAGAATGTTTGTTAGCGCTGCGGGCGGTGAACTAACACATACATCCTACGTTGAAATGGATTTTCCATTTAAGTACCTGTATTAGAAGAAGACGGCATTATAAAGCGGCACGTTGCACCTACTTACAAATATCGACCGCAAGTTATGATGATCCAGTGGTACTACAAATTTTATTTTTATTTTTCTCAAATCGTACCACATAAATGTTATGCAGGTAAGTAACCTGTATATCTATTTTTAAACAAACGAATTAAAGAAAGAATCATTTATTTAAAATATGAATAAAGCTATTGTTACAGCAAACATTAAAATAATTATAATGATATAAACATTAAACTTACTGAAGTATCCTACGTACACAATTAACAATAGATTAGGTACCTATTAGATATGTTATTCCAGTATAACTTTCTCTATTAGTTAATTACGTGTATTTAGTAGGTAATTATAAATAATATAAATCTAACAAGGGGAGAAATTTTGTTTAGTTACTTATAATACGTTTAGATACGTACATCGTACTTCAAAATTAAAAATGCCCGGAAAGTTTTTAAACGAACGTAGTCAAGAACTAATTTGTAACGTATACGAATACTTCTGCCGAGAAAGAGATAATTTTGCTATTTTGGAAAATGTTGAAGCAGTGATAAAAAGAACGTGTAGTGCTCTAAAAGTTTGTGAGAAAACAATAAGGAAAATTATTTTGAGTAAACGAACGGGTACTCCATTACCAACAAGGATTAAAAGATCCTGTAAAAGCCTAAAACTAGAGACATGTCCGAACCATTAAAACATACAATAAGAGATACTGTTTATGACATGTACGCGAAAAAGGAACATGTCACGTTGCAAAGAGTTAAAAATGTATTGCATGATAAGGGATTATTGGAAGCATCACTACCAACTATACGTAATATTTTACGAAGCATTGATTTAAACATAAAAAGACTGCAACCGCAGAGCACTTTGCGAAAAAAAGATGTGGCATTCGCAAGAGTACGATTTTTAAAAATTATATCCACAATATGCAAAAAGAATCGCCTCTACCGGTCGTGTTTCTAGATGAAACCTGGATATTTAATAAAGGGTCAGTGAAAAGGTCTTGGCAGGACGATACTCCAAAGTCTGTGAAGAATACACAGTGTTCTTCAACTGGGAAAAGATATATAATTCTGCATGCTGGTAATTCAAGTGGTTTCATTGAAGATGCAAGTTTAATATTTGCCGCAAAATCAAAGTCATCAGATTATCATGACAATATGGATGCAACAGTTTTCGAAAAGTGGTTAAAGGAGCAGTTACTACCAAAGTTAAGCGAACCATCTATAATCGTGATGGATAATGCACCATATCATTCTCGTCTTGTGGAACGGATGCCGTCTTCTAGCTGGAGAAAATTAGAGATACAAAAGTGGCTACAAACCAAAAATATACCCTTCGCTGACAGTGATTTAAGGATAGATCTTTTGCATCTTGCTAAGCAACATAAAAGTGAAAAATGCTACGTAGTTGATAACATTATTTTAGAACATGGTCATTTTATTCTGAGATTACCTCCGTATCACTGTCAATTTAATGCCATTGAAAACATTTGGGGAATTTGCAAATCATATTATGATAAAAACATTGGTAGAGATGGATATTCTGACAATAATGTACTACAAATGTGGGAAGAGTCTTTAAAACAGTGTGACGGTGATATTTGGAAAAAACAATTTTGCATGCTGAAAACTTATATCGGATGGATGGTCACGTGAAAAGTGCTAGATGTATCGGTAGAACCGTTAATAATTTCTGTCGGTGGTAGTGATACAGAAGACAGTTATTCGGATTATGACGACAGTGAAGTTCCTTTTTAAGACTGCACTTAATTAGTGATTAATTTAATTCTAATTAATTGTATAGGTATTTATTGAAATAAGTACCTATTATTTTTATGTTTACTGTAGCAATGATAAACCAAATTTCTCCCCTTGTTAGATTTATATTATTTATAATTACCTACTAAATACACGTAATTAACTAATAGAGAAAGTTATACTGGAATAACATATCTAATAGGTACCTAATCTATTGTTAATTGTGTACGTAGGATACTTCAGTAAGTTTAATGTTTATATCATTATAATTATTTTAATGTTTGCTGTAACAATAGCTTTATTCATATTTTAAATAAATGATTCTTTCTTTAATTCGTTTGTTTAAAAATAGATATACAGGTTACTTACCTGCATAACATTTATGTGGTACGATTTGAGAAAATAAAAATAAAATTTGTAGTACCACTGGATCATCATAACTTGCGGTCGATATTTGTAAGTAGGTGCAACGTGCCGCTTTATAATGCCGTCTTCTTCTAATACAGGTACTTAAATGGAAAATCCATTTCAACGTAGGATGTATGTGTTAGTTCACCGCCCGCAGCGCTAACAAACATTCTATATATCTTTTGTCTTCTTTATACAATACGTATAACAAAGACCAAAGTATATTCGTACGTATTAGCAGAATATATGCGCTAATCTGAAAACGGACTTCTTACATTTTATGTACTATATTTGAAAAAAAAAAAAAAGAAAAGAGAAATGTTTTTTCGCCTCCTTTCATATAGGTGGACTCCTTTTTTTTGATTAAAATAAAATTTGTTTTGATAAAAAAATTTAATTTTTTTTTTTTGTTCTTTGTTCAATTGCTATGGATGTGAAAAAAGTTTGTTGGGTTTTTGGGGGGGACTACGGTTAACCGAAATAATAATAATAATAATAATATTATTTATTGTCCTTTCAGATTCATTTTACATGAATATAGGAAACGTCATAAAAGTAACAGATACGTCATGTATAAAAAATAATGGTCATATGTACAATATATAAGTATAAAAAAAATACAATAAAACACATTTGTTATGTCACAATAAAAAACAGTCGCAATCAGACAATAAAATCGGCGATTTTGTAATGTACATTGTTTGTAAAGAAACATTTAGCTTTTTGTTTGAAATCTTTAAAGCCTTTTGCCGATTTTATACTAAGCGGAAGAGAATTAAAGGCTTTGATACCCATATAATATGGGCCGAGTTCGAACAATCTAGTCGAGTGAAGGGGAATACTTAAACAATTGAAGTTTCTCGTATTCCTTCCACCGTTAACACATCCGTTAGTTTGAAACAAATTGAAGTTTTAAAAACAAAATGACTAGGCTATACAAATACAACGAGTAAACTGTCATTATTCCATATTTTTTAAATAATGGAACACAGTGGGCATCGTATTTTGCAAAACACATAATTCGAATTATTTTTTTTGAAGTTTAAATAGCCTACGAACTTCGCCGCTAATTCCCCAGAAAATTATTCCGTATGATAATAAATTATGAATAAACGCATAATAATACATAATAATACATTTGTTACTGAGTATGTCCCGCGAATTTAGTATGGCATAATAACCTTTACTCATTTTTTGACATAGTTTGTCTATTTGTTGGTTCCACGAATACTTGGCACTCAATGTTACACCTAAGAAATTTATGGAATTTTCTTGTACAATACTTTTCCTACGAATTTTTAACAAAGCACTGAAATCACTACGAGTGTGAGAATTTGTAAAAACTATGCTGTGAGTTTTTGCAGAATTAAGCACTAATTTATTAGTATTACACCAATCTGACATCGTTGAGATCACATTGTTTGCTAAATTTACTGTAGCGTCAATAGTATCCCCCGACACAATGACTGACGTGTCATCTGCGAATTGACATACCTTAATGTTCTCATTTATTAAGTTCATGTATAGGTCATTGCAATACAACAAAAAGAGCAGAGGTGCCAGCGTTGAACCTTGAGGAGTACCCTTGGTTAGGTTGCGTATGCTGGATTTATGGGCGTAATTAACTAGTTCTTCCTTTTTCCATGAACTTGTACATATTGCTGTCTGTCCATTAGAAATGACTTTAGCCAATTTAATGCATAACCAGATATGCCATAATTTGTTAGTTTTTCGTGCATTATGTGGTGATCTATTACGTCAAAAGCACGTGACAAATCAAAGAATACACCTATTGTAATTTGCTTTTTATCAATACTGTTGAGTATTTTTGTTACAATGTCGTAAATTGCTGTGGTTGTGTTTCGCTCCTTGCGAAACCCATGTTGACAAATTGCAAGCATCTTATGTTTATTTAAGTAATCCGTTAATCTGTTGAACATGCATTTTTCAAAAATTTTGAAAAAACTGACAACAGTGCTACGGGTCTATAATTATTGATATCAAGTTTAGAGCCTTTCTTATATATCGGGATAACCTTCGATATCTTTATTGATTGCGGAAATTCTCCTTGAGTAAAGGAATTATTGATTATTTTTGTTAATGGCGGTGTAATAATATGAGCAACATGTTTAATAATTTTGCATGGTATGTCGTCTGATCCTGCTGAATGTTTGTACGTGACAGTATTTACAATATTGTATACTTCGTTTTCACTCACTGGAAAGAGATACAATAGATTACATGGTGAAATCGTACGCCGAGGATTGTTTTCTTTGGTAACAAACTTGATGTTAGAAATTTTGTCCACACTATCCAAAAATGATTGTTATAAAGTTCGCAGAGTTCAGCAGCATTGTCAATAATGCAATCGTCAACTAAGATCTTACAGGCGTTGTTACTTAGAGTTAGTCATTGAATTTGTATTAGACTTAATTATTTTCCAGATTTCTTTAGATGGATTGCTTGCAGTTTGCAGTTTTTTGGTCATAGTATTGACGTTTCGCAGTCATTATAAGCTTGCTATATTTAGATTTTTGTATTTTGTATAGGATATTTAAATTGGTATTATTAATACGCGATTTTAGCCAATGAAGGTTTTTATATGCATCGACATTGCTTTTATGTCGGTGGTTACCAATTTTTATTTATTGAAACAAATTTGAATTTGATTAATAAAATATTCCAGCTGATCGCTTACGTTGTTTAGTTTTTCAATTTCAGGCCAATCTATTTTATTACGGAATTTATGAAGTGATTAGTGTTTACATCATTAAAGCGTCTAACTAAAATAGTTTTATTGTAAACTTTGTCACCAGTATAATATTAATGGTAGGATTACCGCACAATGATCCGAAAAACCTGTATCCTTCATTGTTTGTGAAATTTGTTAATATATTATCTAGTGAACTGTTAGAATTCCATGTGATTCGCGTAGGATACTTGTCTGGTTTTTTTGCATTCAGCTCAGCTTCATGAACTATATCTCTTACCGTTTGAGTGGAAATTCTGAAGAGCCCGTGCCATAATTCTGCGTCCTCTGATTGCCCAACGAGTCAGCAAACGAACTTGTCAAGCAGTAGTGGCCCTTTGTCTTTGAGGATAAGGACCTCTTTGAACGATTCCATGATCCAAATGCTTGAGCCAAGCTCTAGATATGGCAGAATGACTTACACCCATAAACTGTGCAACTCGTCTTCTTGAATAGCCTTCTTTTATCAATGTAACCGCTCTTGCTACTTCAATTTGAGTTAGGTTACACTCTTTATAAACCCTTCTCCTACCTAACACGTTTACTTCCATGTTTTTTACAGTGAAACTATGCCTTGAAACTGTAAATGGAGGCTCCAAAATGACGTTTCGTTCCAACCAAAAAATTATGGTATTATTTGTTTTTTTGCTTTGTCTGATAAATGCACTATTCAAAGTTGTGCCTACTATTTTAATCTTTAATTCAAAGTATCTTTATTGTTTTTTGACAAATTTATAATTGATTGTACCAAATGTTTCAAAAAATACAGGTAGAATATAAATGACTCCTTTTTCGTTTTGATTGGTTTATTAAAAAATTTCAAGTAGTAATACTTTTTTTTTTTTTTTTGCATCGAGAGACTTTTTAAAGGGACACCGTTCATCACTCGTAAAAAAACCTATTTTCACAGATATTTTTTTCAGTTGGGAGAAAGATATCAATGCGCAGTTTCTTCCAGATTATACGGCATATAGTACATCTTGTAGTACAAGAAAATATAAATGAAAGTCCAATTGAGTGAATATTTTTAAAATGTCGCAACGTGGTTGCTGCTTTACATAATTATTATATTTTTATACAGGGTGTTTAAAAAATACGTTCCGATATTTGGCCCACTCTAGATCTCATCAGTACAAACAAAAAAGTCAAAATAAACAAAAATCAACCGTTTCCGAGATACAACCTGTTTTTGAAATTAAAATAATTTACCCTCAGTAGAAGTGACTCGTCGTATTTATCAAGTCAGTTAAGGAAGTGGGTAAACCAAAGGTCATATTTATTTCAACGAGGTTTTTCAATATAACAAATATCAGTATAAATACAACATTTTAATTACACATTACCAAACATGTCCTCCCTCTATTTGTATACACATTTCGCATCTCCGTAAAGTGAACGCCGCACTCTTTCAAAGAGTAACGGATTTGTACGAATAGTCTGGCAGGCTTCAATTCGTTTAGGCAAATCATCTAAATTATTCACAAGACTTGAATAAACTAATGTCTTTAAATACCCCAAATGCAAAAAGTCGAGTGGAGTAGAGGTCGGGAGATCTAGGTGGCCAGCTACATTGGACCTCCTCGCCCTATCCACCTGCCATTGTAATTTTCGTTTAGGTAATTTCTGACCAAGACTACTGCATAATGCGCCAGGGAATCAATTTTGTGGTCGAGGGGTACATCATCTTCTAACAGCAGTGGCAAGGTATTCCGCAAAAGTCAAGGTACAATTGACTAGTCAAACGGTTGAGGCAGGAAACAAGGTCGTCCTATCAGATGGTCTCCCAACACACCAAATGCCAAACGTTGATTGAAAATCGGTGTTGATGATTCGATTCAACAATGGTGTGCGGGTTTTCGTCGGCCCAAAACATGGCTATTATGGAAATTAAAAATGCCATTTCTCGTGAAACCAGCTTCGTCAGTAAATAAAATTTCCACGTAACAAAATTTGGGTTCTCGCCAACTTTTGTCAGAATTCTTCGACAAAAACACCAGTCATGCGGCACAGTAAGAGCCTGTACCCTTTGAACATATTCATATATGGGTGCAATTGCTGCTCGCGTAACATTCTCCAAATTAGGGAATAATTAATATTTGTTTCAGTAGAGAGTCTTCTAGTACTAGTACCGGGATTTTCTTCAATTCTTCTTAAAATGTTAAGTTCTGCCTCGGGAGTAGAAACTGATCTAGGCCGACCACCATCACCGTTCCTTGATTTAAACGATCCAACTTCAGATAATCGTTGATGTAAATTTGTAAAAAGTTTGGCACAGGGAAGTACCCGGTTTGGGAATGCTTCGGCATAAAGGCGACGTGCCTTATAAGCATTTCCATCGGCCTTGCCATACATGAAATGCATGTCTGCCATTTCTGCGTTGGTATATTCCGGCATATTTGAAAATTCCAACAGCAACAACGACTTCAATAGCAACAATAACACTAACAATGACAGCCACACAATGATTACAACAAATTCGGCAGACAGACACTGACAGAAACGAACAAATTTTGTTTTATTATTTCCATAGCTGACGTGATAAATACGACGAATCACTCCAACTGGGCTTAGTAATTTTAATTTCAAAAACTGCCTGTATCTCGGAAACGGTTGATTTTTGGACTTTGTTTGTACTGATGAGATCTAGAAATGGGCCAAATATCGGAACGTATTTTGTAAACACCCAGTATAGGACAAAAACAAGCCTAAAAACAAATTTTTACGAATAAAACTTACTAAAAAGTATAACAATTGACAAATTAAGTGCAATAAATTTAAACTTTAGAAACGCATTGAGAAAATTTTGATCTTAAAAGAAAAATACCAAATCCTAAATATTTATATTTCGATCAATAAATTAATTTCGAAGAGTTTGATGTATATCAAAGCAACTGACTACTCTCATAATTAAAATGTTGGAATATGTGAAAAAGGCACTAAGATGCACCTTCGATTTTTTGTAACTCTACAAGAAGTTGGTTAGTTTCATTAAACTTCAGTTAAATGACGGTTGTTAACAATTCTTTCTTATTTAACAAATTCAAGTGACTAAGGTCTCTTACTAATAAAAATATAATTTATATAACCACGGGAAACTTTTAAGACACATAACTATTAATTTAACAAATTCAAGTTCTCGCAACACTTACTGAAACTTTACTATACAAAGCACACGTTTACTAGAGGTCCGTGAAGTTGGCACGTCTACGAAAGTACTAACCAAAATTTTATAGTCAATCTTTAGTGCTTCTTAGTGCTTCATGAAAGAAATTGCCTCCCCCAAGCGCTTTAAAAAAAATCAAATTTTAAAGGGCGTGTCAACTTCACGCTTGATGAGAAGCACTAACAAAAATGTTATAGTCAATCGTTAGTGCTTGTCAGTGCTTCATAAAAGAAATTGCCTCCCCCAAGCGCTTTAAAAAAAATAAAATTTTAAAGAGCTTGCCAACTTCAAGTTTGATGAGAAGCACTAACAAAAATTTTATAGTCAGTCGTTAGTGCTTAGTTAGTGCTTCATAAAAGAAATTGCCCCCCCCCCCAAGCGCTTTAAAAAAATAAAATTTTAAAGAGCATGCCAACTTCACGTATGAGAAGCACTAACAAAAATTTTATAGTCAATTGTTAATGCTTTGTTAGCGCTTTTTAGTGCTTCATAAAAGGAATTGTCTCCACACAGAGTTTAAAAAAAAATCAAATTTTAAAGGACGTGCAAACTTCACGCTTAATGAGAAGCACTAAAAAAATGTTGTAGTCAATCGTTAGTGCTTCTTAGTGCTTTATAATAAACTTTATCTCCTCCAAGCGTTTGCAGAAAAAATAAAATTTTAAAGGGCGGGCCTAACAAAAACCTTATACTCAATGGTTAGAGCTTTGTTAGTGCTTCTAAGTGGTTCATACAACAAGCCAACTCTCCAATAGAATTCAAATTCGAAAGGGCAAGCAAACCTTATGCTTTATTAGAAGCACTAACAAAAAATTTGTAATCACCGTTAGTGCTTCTTAGTGAAGTTATCCTCTCCCGGCGTTTTGAAGAAAATTAAAATTTTTAAGCTACATTGACGGAATTCCTACTAATTCTAATGGTTCGGTTCAAGAATGACTTTATTTAATATTACAATTACAAATTAATGATTTGGAAATTATATTTTATAACCTTGACAATGTCGCAGTGTAATTGTCAATTTGACATTATCAAAAGTTACCTGCAATTTTTATAGCGACAATTGCAATAGTGATTTTTTCAATTACAATTTTTAATAAATAAATAGTTTGACATGTTTTTAGTTTTTATTCATTCAATTGTCCTGCCGAATTACACTCGAGGTTTATATTTTAGTGAGTAAATTGGTGTTGTTTTAATTCTAATCTCTTTTCTTTAGCAATTGTACTCGAAAAGCTGTCAATTATTAAAAACGCGACACCGAATGGCACATAATAGTGTTAATTTTCTACCGATACCGTAAAACTGCGAGATAACAGATTTTTTCCGAAATCGGCACAAAAAATAAATGTAATCAGCTGTTTTCATTTTTATGACAAATGTTTGGGTCGCGCATGCGTGATTCTAAATTACATTCATTTTCACATCTCTACCGGCAAAAAGTGAAACTTAAAAATCGTCATATAATGAATCACGTTAGTGCCGATTTGATTTACTTTACTGCCGATTTTTGTTACTTTAGTGACGATTTCAGAAAAACTATTTTTACTGAAACACAGAAAATCTTGGATCCAGAATAAATCGTTTTCTTCGTGTCTGTTGTTACAGTTTTTATTTGTAACTCATTTATAAAACTATTGTAATTGATTTCGGTTACCTACAAAAAATCTTTTAATATTTTGTAAGTTTTAGAAACGTTGCTGTGGACACGTATGTTGTTTAATTTCTTGTTTATTTATTTTGGGGCAAAATAATGTGATACAAGCAATGATTGAAGTAACCACAGTTCAGTGTTTTAAGTAGCATCATCCAAAGTTCGGAAATAACAATTGTACGATTTGTATGATACAAATAAAACAGAATAGTCTGACAACTTTTGAGTCGATATTTGAGACAGCATAAAAATGTGTGCAACAATTCCATAGCAATATTTAAATACAAAATATGGCGGGTAAATCCAGAAATTTTAGAATTGCAATTTTTTTTGCAATACCTGTTGTTGACGTATTCTGAAATTTTGATTTTGTATTTAATGAAATAAAATATTAAAAAATTAGATAACTTTGCTAGACGGCTTCAAAATATAAATTTTGGAAATACGTATTTGAGGTAAACTAAAATATTCAAACGTAAAGAGTGATTCTTTAAAAATGATGACTTGTTTCATGAGCTACTACCAAAGCACTAACATTCGACTATAAAGCTTTCATTATTGTTTCTAATGAAACGTTAATTTGGTACGCTCATTAAATAAAATTTGAATTTTTTTCAACACTTGTGGGAGATAATTTATTTTATGAAGCACTAAGAAGCACTAACAAAGCACTAACGTTTGCCTATAAAATTTTTGTTAGTGCTTTTAATAAAGCGTGAAATTGGCAAGCCCTTTAAAATTAGAGTTTTTTTGCAAACGCTTGGGGGAGATAATTTCTTTTATGAAGCAATAAGAAGGACTAACGAAGCACTAACGGCAGACTATAAAATTTTCGTTAGTGCTTTTATAGGCGTGCCAACTTCACGGAGCTGTTTGCTAGACATGAACGTACAATTATAACTGATATAACTTTACACAGTCATAAGTTTAATACTATGGAATTTTATGAGGAAATATTTAACCACTAGCTACCTAGGACATTTTTCTACAAGTGTCGTTAATATGGCAGCCTAACTAAAATATTTGCAAAATTCGAATTAGTTCCATTTTCTCGAAATCGTGGACCACTGTGCGTTGGCAGAATAATAGGTAACAGGTGTTTATTTAACTTAGTCACAACACTATATCTCCGTAGAAGGTCCAATTAAATTTTGGAAAAAACTATAAGAATACAATATTAAGGAGATTATTGTAAAAATTAATTTTAATGCTAGTGAATGCTTTTTGTAAATCAATGTCTTTAGTTTGCAATATTTTAGAAATAACATTAACTTCGGCTAAAACTTTCACCAAAAATACACACATAAAAAGAAATTCAAATGTTGACATATTTTTTCTTATGCGCGTTGCTTCTTCACGTCCTTTTTTCTTGTTGCTTTTAAGTATTATGTCAAAAAATCCATATTTGACGGCTAATAAAGATGTAATTCATACAGACCACCTTGTTGGATTAAAAGTTTTAGAGTACTCGATTCTTCTGTAAAACAAGGTAAAATTTTCCACCAATTTAAACTAGTACCAAAAAAATTGAATATGCCTCCAAAAACGCTATCGTTCACTACTAAATTCAGATTGTGACTAACGCAGTGCATACATTGGGGATTAGGTTATATATGTTTAACTTTCTATTGCGCTCCCTTATACAGGGTATCCCAACGAAAACTTGACCCCCCCCTATAACGTGAAAACTAAAAAATATTTCAAAATTCGCCGAGACACGTTGATGTTTGTTCTTAAGGGGAGCCTTTTTGACAGTCAAGCCAACTCGATATGTTCATCCCCCTAATGCCTAGCCACCCCAACTTAAAAATTTTAAATGAGACTACCCCACTTGTGGAATATCATTTTAAAGCCCTTTTCATTGCAAATATAATGACACTTCGTTTTTAGAAATCGGTTGAGATTTGACTGAATTATTGGTACAAACGAATAGTTGACAAACCAACTTACGCGTAGTAATTTCTACGGAAATACTCGCCACTCATAAGTTTTTTATCGACTACACACGACCACATTTACCTATTTTTGTTGATGTGTCTATCAAGAGGACAAAAAGCTGAAGCAAATAATAAGTCAGATACTAATTGTTTTTTTGTTTATAATAAGTCTATAGAAAATCAGATCTTCTCTGAATAACAAAACACTGTCACAAAAAAGTCGCCGTTTTTTGCTTGTAACCAAAAAATCGTTAATTTCAGCTTGATCTTGAAAGTTTTAACGTGTTTTAAAAATGGTTTATTTAGTCCCGGAAAGAGTAGAAATTGTTGCAATTTATTATCGAAATAATGATTGCGCTAAAGCTACATCACGAATTTTTAACGCAAATCATCCTGAAAAAAATGTAATCCCCCAGTACGTTAAACAACTGATTGACAAGTTCGTTGCAACGGGTTCGCTTTTAAACAAGAAACGTGAAGTAATTGGTCCAGTTCGAAATGAAGCACTTGAAGTGGCAGTTTTGGGTCATGTACAGATGAACAATAAGCAATCGATTACAACTGTATCTCAAGCTTCCGGCGTATCCCGTTCCAGTGTTCATCGAATTTTGAAAAAATACAAGTTTCATCCATTTAAGATGATGCTGGTTCAAGAGTTACATGAAGATGACTTTGATCGCCGTAACGAATTTTGCGAATACTTTAGTGAACAACTTCTACAGAATCCAAATCTTCTCTACAATACATGTTTTTCCGACGAATGCACATTTATGTTGAATGGCGAAGTAAATAGACACAATTGTCCTTATTGGAGTGATGTTAATCCTCATTTAATTAGGGAATTTCATACTCAGACTCCTCAAAAATTAAATGTTTGGGCTGGAATTTTGGGCGACCATATTGTTGGACCATTTTTCATTCAAGGTAATCTCAATGGAAACATTTATCTAGAATTATTAGAAGATACAATTGATCCTAGGATAACAGAGATTTTAGAAAGTGACGACAATTTACTAGAAAATGAAATAACCTTCCAACAAGATGGTGCGCCCCTGCATTATACTGTGGCTGTGCAACCATTTCCCGGGACATTGGATTGACAGAAGAGGTCTCGTCGAATGGCCACCAAGATCTCCGGATCTATCCCCTTTAGACTTTTTTTTGTGGGGCCATTTAAAATCATGAGTGTACACCACGCAGCCTGAAACATTACAAATGTTATGTCAGAGAATTGTAGAAGAATGCCAATTAATAACTGCGGATGTCTTCAATAATGTTCGAAAAGAATTTGAAAACAGACTGTATTATTGTTTGCAAGCTAACGGGGGTAATTTTGAGCAATTCATCAAATAAATCTGACTATTATTTGCTTCAGCTTTTTTCTTTCATTTCTGACTTTTTTTGTAAACTGATAGACGTTTCAATAAAAATATGTAAGTAATGTGGTCGTGTGTAGCCGATAAAAAACTGTTTAGTGACGAGTATTTGGGTTTGTCAACTTTTCGTTTGTACCAATAATTCAGTCAAATCTCAACCGATTTAAAAAAACGAAGTTTTTGCAATGAAAAGGGTTTTAAAATGATGTGCCACAAATGGGGTAGTCTCATTTAAAATTTTAAAGTTGGGGTGGCTAGGCATTAGGGGGTTGAACATATCGAGTTGGCTTGACTGTCCAAAAGGCTCCCCTCAAGAACAAAAATCGACGTGTCTCGGCGAATTTCGAAATACTTTATAGTTTTCACATTATAGAGGGTATAAACCGTTAATCACATTAGGTCCATCAAAGCCTTGTCCTCTACATTTAGAAAAGTCCATAGGGGAGACCGGGGCTGGTTGTCACTGGGTCGAGATCGTGGCAACGCCGCAATATGCACTCTTCTGAACGCTGACAGGTTATCCCTCAATTTTCAAAGGCCACGTGTACAATAGTTTCAAGCTTGCCAGCGCTGAGTTACGTTATCACGAGCCGAAAGAAACCATTCGTTGTGAGAGAGTAAAATTTTTGTTGGTTATAAAACTTATGTGTTTCTGACTTAATTTAAAATTTAAAAACAGTGACAACCAACCCCACTGCTTTTTCCATACTATAATACGCTGGTGAATTGATAATAAATAATATTTTGTATTGTTTTCAGGTTACATTATGGTTCGAAATTTTCAAAAGAAATCGTCGTCTGATATTCTTTTACGAGTGGTAGGTTAGTAAAACAAAATGGATCTTCAATAAGAAAAGCAGCTGCTTATTTTAAAATAAATTACCGAACTTTGGCAAGATACTGTAAAAAAATTCCCGAGCTTCGACTTCCGTCGGCTATACTAAAAACCATTTAGTATTTAAAAACCTGAACTTGAAGACCAACTAGTTGATCATAAACTTAAAGCATCCGATATTTACTTTGGATTATCACTTAAAAAAGTAAGAATTCTAGTTTATCAGTTCGCTAGTAACTAATTGAACGTCATCATGTTTTGTCTATCAGAAAACTGAAACAACAAGTTTAGCCAGGACCAGCAGTTTTAACAGAATAAACGTTAACGCCTTTTTTGACAATTTAGCTTCATTAATGAATAAATATAAGTTTGGAGTTTATGAGATTTGGAACATGCATAAAAGCGGTGTCTCTTTAAATAAGCGTACTTTTCTTCCTCAACTTTTTTTGTAAAATTGATATTGGTGGAGATATTGTTACAATAATTAGTGTCATGATGATTGCTATATCTCAGTAATTACTTAACGGATCAATAAATAATTTAAACAAAGTTGTACATAATTAAATTGTAAACAACTTTTATTTGAAACAAAAATGTGTAAAATGAATATTTATCTAAATATTTCAAAAATTCGAAAATCTGTGTAGGTTAACGGCTCTTTTGGCTACATATCCCAAAATCTAATCAGATCTTCGGAATTATAAATAAGGTTTGTACAAAGTTTCATTAAAATCGAACGGCTGGTTTGCTTGGAACCTTGTTTACATATGGACGGACGGCCGGCCGGCCGTCAGACATAAATTTTTTTTACTTCATTATAACGTACTAACTCTAATCCGTCGGAAAAAGTGAAAAAAAGGAGTGTTAAAATTTACGATTTGGATACCGTCGCATAACTCCCCATCTTATTTGATAAGATGTGGAGTAAAAATATGTGAACACTGCCTGCGATGGTTGGATTTTGAATAACCCTGGCAAAACTATCACCATATATGACGTACCTAGAATAGTCGCTGATGCTTACTCTCCCGCATTTACTCTTAAAAATATCCAGTCTGACTTTTGGGTATCAGACAGGTATAGAACACATGCAGGAGTATCAAAGGAAGGAATTAGGCGAGAATTGGACATCTTGAACAAAGAGCAATCAAACACTATTCCAGATATCAAAAACAGTTTCGGAAACCAGACTTACGGATCCTTTAATAGACGAGAAACAACCAACTGATCCTAATCAACCATGGTGCAGTGGTTTAGCAAAAAAGCCTATTAAAAATAGTTACTCCGGAGGGACTAAGACCATATCTAAAACATCGACTAGGAAAACAAATCGAGTAAGCAGACGTAAATAAGAAAGTGCAATTCTAACTGACACCCCCATAAAACATCAATTAGAAGAAGAGAAAAATAAACAAAAGAAACTGTGAAAAGAAAAGTTTTTGATTCCGAAAAAAAAAGATAAGAAATCAGAGAAGAATCTAAGAAAAGTTGAAAAATTGAAGGTCAGAGCCGCCTATCCAGAGAGAGTGCATTTTCGACTACTCGTCGAGCACGACTCTCCCTGTAGTTAAAAATGTCTTTCTAGTTGTCATGTCTCTCTAAGAAAATGGCTTCATCATAAATGTATCAAGAGCAAAAGCTTCGTCTCCAATTAAGTAATGTAGTAAAATATAATTTGTTCCCGGTAATTTTTTGGTTCCGGAAAATAGAATGTATTGTTCTGTATTTTCTTTCCCATTTCTGACTTTTTAAATATATTGCTGTCACCTTCTTTTCCATATGACCCCACATCAATTGCTATAAATTTATAATTTGAATCAACTATTTCAACTAACACTATAGAGTTTTCTTTATAGTTAAAGAAAAATGATCCACTGTACCCTGGTGATTTTGTACGTATATGTTTCCCATTGATGTTCATTGATGCTTCTTTTTTTAATTATTTGAAAATTATTTTTACTATAAGGAGGCATACAAATTAGAGCAAGTTTTAGTCTAAGTAAATGTAATACTTGTTTTAGTATTCTCGATATATACGACCTTGACATACGATATTGAAATGCTAAGGAAGCAAAACTTTCTCCTGTTGCAATGAATCTGAAACAAAATAACTACACTAAAATTTTAAAGGGAACTCTAAAAATATATTAAGAATTAATGTTTATATTGCAGGTGAAAATTGTAACAAGCAGTGGAAGACAATATGCGGTTAGACGAAAAAATAAACTTCCTACGGTATCAGAAGCTCCAAAAAGCAATCGTACCAAATGGAAACTATACAGATTATTATCTTTCTTAGATAACATTCTGCAATAAAGGTCTTCCATTAGTAGCGTAAATGGTGGTGATTCTGTGCCATCACAAAACAACGATGAAGAACCCACGGAGTCGGCACAGAATAATATTCAGAAAGGGACTGATGCCACGCTTTCTGAAAATACCCAGGAAGGATATGCTAGCATGAATACTGAACGTGATATACCTGTTGCTCCTACCGCAGCTGGCCTACAAATAAGAAATAAAAAAACGTTCTCGAAGCAGTAGAGATGATATTTTATATATAGAGAGAATCACGACAATCGTTAATGAAAAATATGTCTGAAACTGATGATGAGTTTAAATCATTTGCTATTCATTGTAAGGGTTCAAAAATCACCCCGAAAACAATTAGCAATTTCCCGCAATCAAGTTCGAAAATAGAAATTGTTACAAAGTGGATTTTCCCCACTCCGACAGGCCACGATGCACGCCGACCAATCAGAGAAGAGACCCCACTTTTACGCGCGTTATCAACACCGCCAAAACGTTTAAAAGCGAGAACCCAGCATTAGAAGACACAGTTCTTGTCCTCTTGCGGAAGAGGAAAACAAGAAAAAAATTTTTGCCAGGTCACGGTGCGAACACGAGCTTCGCCGTAGGTGACAATTTAATTCTAAAGACTCCTGGTGGAGGATTAGAAACCGCTTGCCGTTTAAATAAAATAAAAATAGCTCCGATATTCACCTGAAATCACCGCTAACCTGTTTCCGCATACCTGTAATTTATCCGTTTTGAGTATCCGTATTAACAACATCCCCTTACCTGGTGTTACGTGCAGAATACGAATTCTAGCCAAGCTAACCGTCTCTGGACACGAGTCGGTAAATGCTTCAATGCACCACGTCCGATCCTATCCTACCCCAGTTTGTGATAGCTTCGAACCCGTAAATTGCCCTGTGTGCAACGAATATACAATCGTCCCCCGTGATCCTTGTTTTCCGTAATCTTAATTGCTAAAGGATATTTCACGATAGATACAGTTGAGCGTTAGATAAAGCTGGAAACGTTTCTAGTGCTTTCATCTACATAAAGTCTCGGACGCGCCGTCCTCGAGAAAGAGCTCCATATCTGTCCTGAACTATTGCCGTGGATAGATAACATTATCTCCAAATTGTATTTTTAAGCACACTGCCCGATTAACTTTTCTAGGTTAATAACCCGTGCCTGTAAATAAAAGAGTCTTATCAACAGCTCCAGATATTAGTTGAATTAGAAGTCAACTCACCGGAATTTAATTGACACCTGCGTACAATTAAATTCATTAATAATCACACGTTAAATTTCAGCCGATTAACCCTGTTTGTTACAGCGAGACAAATTATTGGAAGTGGATCGACTGCCGCTTAAATTCGCAGCCGTTGGATGTGGCTGTAATCCCAATCCCGTTAGAAGCCGTTATTTAGTTCCCGTTAGAAGCCGTTCCTTAGTTTTCCGTATTATTTTCCGTTCTTTCCGAAGCCGTATTTTCCGTTTACCTTTGACCGCTTGCCGACCGAAGAGTGTTTTATTTTCCTTTACGTTAATGAAGAACCGTTGTTTTATGTTGATTTTTATTGCGTACCGTTTTCCTGTTTAATTTCTACGTTGACAAAGTAATTGTATTTATTTTGTAGAATTGGAATTGTGATTTTCAATGTTAAAGCCGCCGTTATTGAATTAATTGTGTTTGTTTAACACTTTGAGTTGTTGGTTAAAATACTCACACAAGTTATATTCGTAAACCGTTTATTGTAAATAATTGTTGTATATTATTGGCATCTAATTTTCTTAGTGTGCACAATATATGTTGTTTGAAAGTTTTGTGCGTTAACTTTTTTACAGCAACCAGAACCCGTTACTACGCAAAGCATTGATCCCCACAAGAAATACCGCTTTTGTCACCGATACCTCCGCTGAGCAACCCCGATAGTTTACATAGCGTGACCGGAGCCGAGACCAAAGAGAAACCCGGTAGTTTACATAGCACCCCGAGCAGGGACAAACTCGGAGGTTTACATCATATTGAACTTGTTTTAAAGAATTTGCCAATAAGACTACTTCAAATAAAAGCAAAACAGGAAATCATTGAAGTTCTCACCAAGTTTGAGATACTAGCAGCAGATAGTAGTACTATATCTACTTCTTCAACGCCATCTAGTTCAAGAGGATGACAACTCTATCTGATGACAATTAGTATACAATTTTAAATATGTATTCTCTAAGCACTTATTCGAAACCAACTGATTTGACATATACACATAATGCCAAATTTCCTGCAATTGTTTCGGAATCAATTGATTTGACACATTAAACAGGTAGTGAAGATCATTAAAAAAATTTTAATTAGATTACCTTAACGTCAAAAATAATTTTTCTTTTGGTGACGTTGTGTCTCTCAATGTTTTTGGAGCTAGATCATTATAAATTAAATATGTTACAAAATTAAACTGATTTTTATTTAAACGGCAATAACTTCTGAAAAGTCTTCACTATCATTCAAGTGTCTTTTTATCAAACTTACATAAGAGCCTTCTGCCGGTCTGTTTAAGTTCAATGGCTGTATGGGTTTTCTGCTTAAGTAATAATACAATAATAAATCATCGTCGTCTTCTACTTCTTGAAATAAAACTTGTAACATTTGATTATTCATTACTGTATATCAAAAACACAACCGCAAGTTAGTAATGCTGAGTAGTAACTGCAGTGCTTCGGAATAAATTACCTGGCAACTGACGCCGAAAGCATTTGCTGCAGCCCTTCTGCTGCTGCCGGCTGTTGTCCCGCGGAATGCCCGCGTTTAGATCGAATTTCCTCATACTTGAAGTTCTCTATGACAGTAATCTTTATTTATTTACCGAGGACGTAAAGATGCATTTTTTGGCCGAGTCAGCATTTGATGGCCAAAGCACCAACAAACTGATGAGGCCAAAAAAGCATCTTTACTGAGATAAATTCATTAAATGTTTATGTTTTTCATATTTAGATTTCTCAACTAGCAAATCAAGTGCCATTACCATTTTCTCTTTAAGCACATCATAGGAGTGCAAAATTTCACTTTCGAAACTACTGTTCATCATAAACGTATAAAATGTACCACGATAAATCAAAATAAAACTTTTACTAAAAATACACACAACTATTTTATTTGACATAGAATGAATTTTATTTGTGGACGTATATGAAAACGTGACATTTTACGTACTGACATACGGACGTAAAGGGTTATGTCTTTGGTTATGTCGACGGAAAATGATATTGTACACTTGTATCTTCCACCATATGCATTTTATTGATGATTTAAAAACCAATTTTTAATCATTAACGAAAAAATTTAATTGCAAGATAACGATTAAATCCTAAACCTCACATATTTGATACTGTCTGATAATATTGAAAAGAAATTTTGGATAAAAGTCCAAGTAGTAGAGCAGCAGCGTCCGGTGTGGGGTTGGGGATTTAATAACAAAGAAATTAGATAGCGGTAATTTTAAGAAAAAAAAAAAAAAAAAAAAAAAAAAAAAAACAAAAAAGAGTTTATTAAAAAAATTTTTAAAAATAAAAATAAAAAAAAACAAAAAAAAAAAGAGAGAGAGAGAGAGACAGACAAACAGTATAACAAACCAAATAAATATTAGGAGAATGTGACAGAAATAGAGAAAATGTCGCATATAGTTACGTGCGTTAGCAGCAGCTTTGCTTACAATAAATAAGGCTCTTAGTTAAGGTGTCGAATTTCAGGTAAGCTTTAGTTAAATGCTTAAGTTAGAATTATCATACAAATTAAGAATTGGCTGCTATTAAGGCTCTGCGTACACATATCACTTACACACGGCCAGTTACACTAAATCTAAACTACAATAAAAGGGGTAAGTACCTCCCGCAAACCCAAAAGGCCTTTTGTGTCCGCGACAATCGCTCTAAATTAAACGCCCCAGCACTTATTGAGCTGATTGAAAACAAACTTTCGGTTGAGGAGAGTACACCGAATAAAAGTTACTTAAATATTAACTATCGAGCCGTTTTATGTCATATGTACTTGTTTTTCATACGCATTATTATTATGAATAAGTGTCTTAAATACTAAAACTTACCGGTAATCGTCGAGTGTAATTCCGAGAATGAAGGTATTCTCTAGCAACAGTATCGACAGTTCGGGGAAGTTAGATAGACCCAGGGATTCCTCTTAGGAGAGGTGTGCGGAGAAGAACAGCAAGCAAATGACTCCCTCGCTGGAAGTATGCAGCATAAACAACCTCTGTAGACGTGGTATTCACCGGTGGTCTGCGGCTTGATTAATGCTGAAACCGTGGTGTTGTCTTTCATTTATAAGGAATGTTCTTAATTAGCTACTCCAGCACCCTTGAGAGTTATCCCAGTACCGTACACAACGAGCACATAATGTCGGACGCAACGTGCTAAAAGCATATGCAGGAATTAGAATTTAAAAAAATAGGAAAGAAACCTAAATACTCACGGTGAATGTAGCCAGATTAAACGTGAACGCCAATTTGTATTGAAAATTGTGAAACCCACATTAAATAATTTTTGGTGAGAATTTACCTTGAGAGAAAATGTCCGCTGTCCGTCTAGAAAATTTTCAATCTAATTTAATTTCCACCATTAGAAAATTAGAACCGTAAATTGGTATATAAAGTCCATTTTTTTATTCAAAACTTTAAAGCGTTAATTTTTTTCTTGATTTTTGCCAAATTATTATAAAATGACGTTCCACAGGTAGCAGCTGAACTGTTATTAAACACAGGCTAAATACATTATAAAATGTGAGTTATATTTTTACTGTTCCATTTTAATTGATTTATTAGGCATTTACTGCCTACATTTTAATGAAACTCAATCGGAATACATTTTTAATTTAGCGTAAATGCAAAAAATAATTTATTAAACAAAAACAGCATAGCACATTTAATGGAAATTGCAGATTGGTAATTTAATTATAATCTATAACTCCGTTTAGTGTTGATTGAACGTCAACATCACTAAAAATTAATATACATTTTCAATTATTAACTTACACTGTGGTATTGATTTAATCGAAACCAAGAATGGAGACATTTATTTATCGTGTAATCAAAATTATAACATAAATAAAATTTACCGCAACATATTTCTAAGTAAACAAGGTGATAGTAATTAACAAAATAAATTGTTATTTGTTCATACACATCGCGACTTACTTTAAGATTTCCGGGGGTTTTCGTAAACTTTTGCTGATTAATGTTTGCAGAGATTCAAGTAGTTGAAAATTTGATGCCAGATGTACAGCCCTGTAATTTATTCTTACTTGAAGGAACTAGTTTAGAAATTACCGTCATTAAGAACGTGACGCAGATAATTATCAAATCTATAGTAATTTACGACCTAAATAAATTTTAATTAATTAAATTTCCTATAGCGTATTTTTAAGTTAAAAAACTTTTTAATCTTTTTTAACTCAATTTTTACATTATAAGTAAAGTCAATAAAAAGTAGTGTAAAAATGTATTGGAGTTTCCAGAAAAAAATATATCATAAAAACAACGTGACAGTTACATCGATAAACACTTTTCTCCCAATAGTTGTTCAGTATATCAGTTTTCTTTTTGGTCGTAAGTATTTTCTACGAATTTCCGCGTTTATTCTATTTTTGGTTTTTACACGTAGTATATTTGAACTGTCGATCTTAATTTTAAGCTTGTGTATATTTTCATATGATTTTGAGAGCATGAAAACTGTTTATTGAAAATTTATTAACATCAATTCGAAGTACGACATCTTTCTTTATTTATTTTAAAATTGATGGTCCATCATGCTTCTAATGAGATAAAAGGTCAGAGGTGTAAAAATACCAAAAAATTCCCATAAAAATTATTAAACTGAAGATTCCATTTATTGCAGTGGCTACATGTTTTGGCAAACTTATTTTTGCAAGGTAACTTTTTATAGTAATTAATATTAGATGTTAATTTTGAAATAAAAATCTAAAACAGGTAGACGGTATAAATTGTCTTATACAGGGTGTCCCGAAATAAATGTAATAGTAGATTCTTTACATCAAAATTACTGATTAAACTAAACTACCTTGGTGCATTTGTAAGTAATAAAAAGTTACAGGGTGAATTTGAAGTTCTTTAAATTCTTCGAAAAAATTTGGTTAGAGGGTTTTTTCTGGGACTAAAAAACGAATTCGTACTTTACTTTACTGTAGACGCTAGAGGCGCTACGAAATGTACTCTCGGTTTTTAAAAATTGATTATAAGTTTTTTCTCTGGGTGTGTATGACAGTTTTATGAGAATAATATTACCCTCCTATCTATTTTTCACACAAATAATGTCGATAAATTTAACGATTTTCAATTTATTTCTTGTTTTTCTATTGTATGCATTCAATAAAATAAAATACAATTTTGTAGTTATTTACGTAAAATTACCATAGTAAGTTTTAGTTATTTGAAAACAAATTGTAGTATTGACAATTAGCTTATTGACAAGTTACTTTTTTGTTAAATAGTTTATTAATTTAAGTTTCTGTTTTAAAATTAATAATATAGCTGAAATATGCCTCGCCATAATTTCTTTTCTAATGAAAACATGCGAGATATGGTATGTAATTATGCAAAAAGAAAATTTTAAAAAGTTACCCAAATAGATTACAACTAAATCACAAACGATTTAAAAATATTTATGATCGGTTAAGAGATACTGGATCGTTTTGGCCTAAAAGACCTAAATCGTCTATTAATAGATTGGTACATAATGAAAAAACTGTACCCGTATCACTTCTTTAGCCAAATGCATAATTTACTACCTGCAGATTTTCCAGATAGGGAATAATTTTGTCTTCGATTCTTAGTCCGGAATAGTGGATCCCACAAAAATCAGAAAACTACGGAAGATTTGCTGGCGTACTGATCGGAAGCGCTAAGCGTAACATACCCCGGGGATATAGAAAGGAATACATACCCTGTTGGAATAAGAACACGGAAACGTTATACAAAAAGTATGAGAGAACTGGAAACCCAGATCTGGGAAACCAGATATTTCATTCGGAAGGCAGCTGGCCCGGATGACATATTCCCAGAGTTTGTAAGGCACCTAGGACAACCTGCGAGGGAATGGCTTAGAAATTGCCTCACAGATATACTAAATACGGGATACATCCCGGCACAGTTCAGAATAGCCCAGACCCTTGCTATTCTGAAACCAGGGAAACCAAGCGACGACCCAACTAGCTATCGCCCAATCGCACTGCTCAGTGTCTGTTATAAATTACTGGAGAGACTAATATACAATAGAATATATCAAACCATAGACGATATTATTCCGCCAGACCAGGCTGGTTTCAGATCCAACCGAAGTTGCTGTGAGCAAGTACTAGCCCTAACGTCATACATCGAATCAGGATACCAAAGGGGTGTAAAAACGTCGGTAGCATTTGTTGATCTGACGGCTGCTTACGACACCGTATGGCTGGATGGACTAATACTAAAATTGAAGAAAACAATACCCTGCTCCAAGTTAACTAAGCTAATGGAAAACATGTTAAGAAACCGATACTTCAAAGTCACTCTTGGACAATCAACTAGCAAGTCATACACCATCAGAAATGGACTGCCCCAGGGATCAGTACTAGCCCCTATACTCTTTAATCTTTACACCAGTGACATGCCGGCAACCAACTCTCGGAAGTTCTGCTATGCTGATGACACCGCTATAGCCACTCAACACAGGCTCCTTGAGGATGGTGAGGAAACTCTAACGACGGACTTAGAAAACCTCGGGAGATACTACAAACAGTGGCGACTATGCCCAAACCCAAGCAAAACCGAGGTGTGTGCATTTCATCTTAATAACCGCCTTGCAAATAAAAAGCTGAATGTCACATTCTGTGGTAAAAAAGGTAAAACACAATAGCCACCCCAAATATCTTGGCGTTACACTAGACCGGTCCCTAACATATAAAAGACATCTGGAGTTAACTGGGCAGAAACTAAAACCAGGAACAACATAGTTAGAAAACTGGCTGGGATTACTTGGGGAGCAAAAGCAGAAACACTACGAACGGCAGCTCAATCACTTGTCTTCTCAACGGCAGAATACTGTGCACCGGTGTGGTACAAAAGTTCTCATATAAACAAAGTCGACGTGCACCTCAACGATACCATGAGAATTATATCAGGAACCCTAAAGTCCACTCCGGTACCCTGGCTTCACGCACTGACGAATTTAGCCCCACCGGACTTGAGGAGACAACAAGCTGCTGCTGCAAATGGACAAACACACGATCCTAAACATCCTAGAATTCTGCCAATCCACACGATATTGGATAATGCTCCGGGCCGTCGT
Organism: Abscondita cerata; assembly: GCA_030710515.1. NCBI lineage: Eukaryota > Metazoa > Arthropoda > Insecta > Coleoptera > Lampyridae > Abscondita > Abscondita cerata. The sequence goes on along the minus strand of JALBCR010002322.1, from coordinate 258,495 downwards.
CTTAAATCCCGGAAACCCCATTTGGCAAGATAAGGTACTAACCGACCTGAGCCATTTCACATCAGAGAAGCTTGGAAAACCAAATGGACATCTAATCACGATTTTAGCCATACTGACCATGAGGATCCTACCGTCCCTCCCCAGGAATGCAAATGGCTAGGAAAGCTTGGTGTAGCCTGAACCGCATCAGGACTGGCCATGCCAGATGCAAGTCCATGCTGTACAAGTGGGGACTCTCGGACTCCCAGGAATGCGACTGCGGAGCGCCAGATCAAACTGTAGCTCACATAGCCAACGAGTGCCCAATAAGAAAATTTGGTGGAGAATGGAGCGAGATTCTGAATGCCACTCCTGCTGCTGTGAATTGGCTGACCTCCCTGGATATCGACTTATGATCCATGGCCTATATCTCAAATGTATTAGTGTAGTATCATTTGTTTTTTAATTCTTTTAATTTTTGAATTGTTAGTCAATCTGTAAAAGTGTTGGTTTTATGCATGTGTATGTACATTACTCTGCCTTTATTAAGAGTGAATTTGTAGATCGCCATACGATAAATAAAAAAATAAAATAAATAGTCCGGAATAATGATGATCCACACTTTTAAAAGCAAGGTGCTGTTTACAGACGAAGCCTCATACTCGTCGAGAAATAAACATGTTTGGGATAATGAAAACCCGCATATGTTAACAGAACGTCATTTCAAACATAAATTTAAGATAAACATTTGGTGTGGTATTGTTGGAAATCATGTGTTGGGCCCTGTTAAATTGCCATATAATCTGAATGGCCGTTCATGCTTACATTTCTTAGAACATGATATTCAGGAACTTATTGATGATTTACCATTGAATGTGAGACAGAATATGTTTTTTATGCAAGACGGTGCCCCTGCCCATTGTCCTGTACAGGTGCCAAACTACGAAAGCCCGGATTTAAACCCCATGGATTTCAGTATTTGGTGTATTTTTTAAAATCAAATGTTTACCTACCCTATTAATACTTGCGGGATGACTGTAGCAATCAATTTTAAATGCTAGCAATTTATTAAGAATGAACAAACACTATTTAATATTAAAAGTAGTCATTTATCAAACGAATAATGTAATTAAATTGATATTAAAAATAATCTTTAGCTTTTTACGTAAGTAGCTACAAACTTTTATTTTATTTTATTGAATTGCATCCAATAAAAAACAAGAAATAAATCTAAAACGGTTAAATTTATTAACATAAATCAATAATATCTTTTGTGAAAATAGATAGGAGGATAATGTTTTCTCTAACAAAACTGACATGACAATTATATGAAAAAAAAGTTATAACCAATTTTTAACAACTAAGAGTACATTTAGTAGCACCCTCTAGCGTCTACAGCAACATAAAATACCGATTTGCCTTTCCGTCCCAGAAAACCCCTAATTCAAATTTTTAAAGAATCTTTAAAATTTCTAAGAAATTGAAAAATTTTAAAATTCAAAATTTTAAATTTAAGACCCTGTAACTATTTTTATTACTTATAAATGGACTAAGGTAAGTTTGACTTAAACACATTAGTTTGATGTAAGGAATTTACTATAGCTCTGTGTCCCATTAATTTCCTTGGGACACCCTGTATCCATAATACTTACAATTGTATAAAAGTATATAAATTATAAAATAATTAATGATGGTGTAAAATTCATGACAACTATTTAAGCTAAATTACTAAAAATGGAGTTGGCATTAAAGCAAAATCATTTGGTGATTTATTTTTAATGGACGTTGACCTGTTGAAGCAAAACTGAATCGGCCTATTTCTCGGTCAGCCTTAACCCGTGGTGTCACCTTTCGGCATTCTTCGTCGGGTCATGGCCTAGTCATACATTAGGTTTAATATATTTATTGTTTAGTAACGTATCCAGTTTACAAAGGTCAATACCTAATCAATCTTAACCTATGGTGACAATGTTCAATACAATAAGTAAGTGTGAATAAAAAACTAAAACAGCTACCTATTTAATAAAACTAAAGGTATAGTAACTTATAGTAGTTAACAGGTATTTACAAAATATTATTTTTGTACTCACCGCTTGAGAAATGACATTTGATATAAGGTGTGTAGCCAATCAGGAAGCTATTTTTCCCGCATCAGTTTTAAGGAAATTTCCAACTCCACCGGCCTTCCATAAACTTGAGCTAAAACTTTTTGTTATTCAAATTTAATTTTTGTTGTTAAAAATCATTTTCCCAATGGTTTTTGTGTAATGAAAATCAGAATTAACCTTAAAAAATTCTAAAAAATTTATTTTATGCGTTATGTAAATTACTACAACTAAAAACGTCAACTCATAGCCCTCTGCTAACTATATTATACTATATTAAAATTCGAAATTCGATTTCATTACAACAAATTAAAACCAAACTCCATACATATAATTCCTTTCCCTTTTCTTAATCCCAAAAACTAAACAATACAAAAAATTTATCCCCATATTAATAATACCAAAAATTTTCTTAAATTACACTTTACATATATTTTCTCTTTTTTTCCCTCATTTTCTTCTCTTTCCTTATCACTTCTTTCATCCATTCTATTCCCTGTCCATTCTCTCCTAATAGTATCCTTCCCTCTCTCTCTTCGGACCGCAGTTCCCCACAATTTTCTTTTAAATGTTCGATATTCTCCCACCCTTCGCCACACATCCTACATATTCTCTCCTCATCATTCCTCCAGTACATATTCTCTCTTTCCTCATTCCCGCATCTAAACCTCGCTATGATTCTTTTTCTTTTATACTTCTTTTTCCCCTCAGATATCCTGGTATTCCTTCCGTACTTAACTCCCTGTACTTTACATTGTATCTTCCCCTTTTATCTTCGCACTCCTTTCTTGTATCTGTATATCTTTATCTATACTTATCACTTCCTTTTCCATTCTTCTCCCCTCCCTTCTTTTTCTGTTTATCTCCTCTCTCGAGTACCCTACCCTTTCATAATAATGTTTCCTGTCCTCTTCACCGTATTTGTTTAAATATTTCTCCACTTCCTTCCAACATTCCTTTAGTATCTCATTTCCCTCCCTGTCTCTTATCCTTTCTTCAAATCTCACTGCCAATTTTCCTGTCCAAATCCTAATTTTATTTATTTTTACTTCTTCTTCTATTATATATCCTGGTGTTTCTTTTCCCAATCCCAACGTCCATTTCCAATATTTTAATTGTATCTTCTCCAGCTTTTCCCATTCTTTCCATCCCCATATTTCCGCCCCATACAATAATACACTCCTTACCAACTTCTCAAACAACCATCTTCTTTTTTCAATATCTTTTCCAAAACCCTTTCCCCTATCCCCCATATCTGACTCAATGCCTTGTTCCCTTATATGCCCCTCATCCTCATATTATTATAACTAAAATTTTCTTTTTAAACACCATTATTTCAGTTTCTTCCACATTTGTTTCAAGCTTTTTTTTTCTAAATATTTTCTCACTATCTCTATCATGCCTCTCATTCCCATCTGATTTTTTGCAATTATAACCACATCATCCGCGTACGCTAACACCCACCTTTTTTTCCCTATCACTATTCCTCCTGTTTGCTGTTTTTTTATCACCTCTTCTAAATCACTAATATATATTGCAAATAAACTTGGACTCAACGCACACTCCTGTCTAAGCTTCTTAGTTACCCAAAACTCTTTTCTTATCGTCATCTCCACTCTTCTGTCCCTGCTACCAAATCTTCGCTTACCCCCTTCTGCCTCACCACTTTCCACAACAGCTCTCTATCCACGTTGTCAAACGCTGCCTTAATATCTAAAAATACGGCATACATTTTTCCTGCGTCCTTTTCTATCTCTTTATCAACCATGTGCTTCAAAATATAAATATTGTCTATTGTACCTCTGTCTTTACGAAAGCCTGCCTGCCAATCTGGTATTAACTTCCTCTCTTCTATTTCCTTCTCCAACCTGCTTCTTAGTATTTCTCCATATATTTTGTACCCCACATTTGTGAGACTTGCCCCCCTGTAGTTTTCAATTTGCTTTTTATCCCCTCCTTTATATATTGGACATATTATCGCCTCTTTCCATTTTTCAGGAACTCCTCCTCCCTTCCATATCTTTTCAAACACCTTCCTTATTCTTTCTTTCATTTTACTACCTATATATTTCCACTGCTCCTTTGGGTTCCATCAATACCTTCGGCTTTGCCTATTTTCACCTTCCTTAATGCTTGCTCCAACTCCTCCTTTTTTATACCTTCACATCTTGATCTTTCTTCTTCTTTCCTATCTCCTACAATTGTTGGCTTCTCTCTTTGTCTTTCTAATAATTGTTCTTCTCATTTTTCTCCATCTATCCCTTTTTCTAACTTCTTAAACTTTCTCCTCCTTCTGCTAATAAACTCCCATACTTGACTTTCACTCTTTATTTTTCCTATCTTTTCTCCAACTCTTTTGTAGCTCTCTTTTCTCTGTTTACACCCTTCTTTGACACTTTTTTTAGCTACTTGTATTCTTCTAACTCTATCTTTCCTTTTTTCCATTTCTTCTTCCTCTTCTTATCTCTTTTTCTTTTTTCGCAATCACCATTCCACCATTCTTTGCTGTTTTCTAATATATGTGCTCTTTTATTATACCTTTTCTTTTCCGTTGCATCATACCATTTTCTTCACAATCCTATTTATTTCTTCCTCAACCTCATAAAACATCTCTTGCTCCCTCCTCCATCTTCTCCCTGTACCTCTCTATATTTTCCTTGTTCACACTTTTTTTCTCTCCACCCTCCATTATCGTTTAGTTCTCCTTCGTCCCATTCATCCATCATTATCACCTCTAACGGTTGATGATCGGATTCCTCCTCTTCTCCTATCCTAAGCTGTTCTATCTCCTCTTTACTTTCTTCATTTATTATTACGTAGTCTATGACTGATTCTCCTTTTCTCCTATATATGTGTACTTGTCGTTCCCTCTTTTTTCCAGATTACCATTCATTATAGTCCATCCTTGTTCTTCGCACAATATCTTTCCCTGTCCATTTATTTTTATCGATCGAACTCCTTTTTTTCATTTTCATTATTCCCCCCTCTTCTCCTGTTCTTGCGTTGAAATCTCCTCCTATAATTATTTTTCCTTCCTCCTCTTTTTCTAATAACTTTTCTATTATTCTCTTTGTATGTCCCATTTCCCTTCCATATATTGTAATTATCTCAAACATCTTTCTTTTTTCCGTTTTTATTCTAGTTTTATTGATCCTCTAAGTTTCATCTCTGATTCTTTCTTTCACTCTTTTCTAACTCCTGTTATTATTCCTCCCTTCGCCCTCCCTCTATTTTTTGTACTTTTCCGCGTATTGGATTTCCCAAACAAACTCCTCACGCATTCGCTATTTCCATTCACCTTTCTCCATCCATGTCTCCACTAGCCCTACCAATTAAAATTGTGCCCCTTTATTTTTAATTCCTGCTACATTCCAAAAAACTATTTTATTATTTCTTTTCTTTTGTAATAAACTTTGCCCACTTTTCCCACCCACTTCCCTTCCGGCTTTTCCCCACCTAATTTTAGTTTTTTGACATCCGTTTTTTATCTTCCTCTCTGTTTCTATCCATCTTCTTTTTCTCCTTCCACCCATATCTTTCCAAATCCTATTTTGACTCTCTTTCCTTTTTGCTGCAACATTTTTGCCTCCTGTCTTACTCATTTGTATCTCTCTTTCCTTCAATGTCATATCTTCATCCATGTAAATGTTAGTTCCTATCAATTTTCGTTTATTCCTTAATACTTCTATTTTATCTTCCATATTACTAATTTTAACCAATATAACTCCTTTTTTATTTATACCGCTTCTTCCGCTCTTACTTCCATTCCCATCTTTTCTTTTATCAATTCTTCTACTTGTTTTTGCATCTCTTTTTTGTCTCCTCTTACTTCCACTCCTCTCACTATTACATTTTTCTTCGTTTCTCTTTTCTAAAACCTTCACTCTTTTCTCTAACTTATCCACTTAAGCTTCTAATTTCTTACATTTCTGTTGTAATTTTTCATTGAACTTCTTCAACTCCTGTCTCACTTCTCTTAACTCGTCATTTACCTTTCCTTGATTAATTTTAATTTCTCCTATTTCCTTCAGCATTTCCTTAATCCAACTTATTGGCAAATCGTCAGCGTATGCGACCGTATTAGCACCTGTTGGTAATTTACTATTTACCACTTAATTATAGAGAACGTTCTATAGAGTAGAGTCAAGAATTGAACCCTGAGGAACTCCGCTCCATATGGGTAGCATTTTGGTCTGATTAATTAGAAGCGATCGTTGAGAAAGGTGGCACTTTATAATATCGATGAGGTACGCGTTTACATTATTTTTAACCAATGCCCTAATAATATTTTCCCATGGTGCTTCGTTAAACGCGTTTTTAATGTCCAGTGTGATCTTGATGACATACTTCGGAACTTTTTCTTTTAAGGCTTTTTTTGAAATATCAAGCACTGTTGTGATTGCGTCTACTGTTTAGTAACCTTTCCTAAAACTAAATTGCCGTTTAGATATGCCTCCGTTTTGGTTTATCTCATCTAAAAGACGCGAGTTTATAATTCTTTCGTAAAGCTTGGCTATTGTATTTAAAACACTAATTGGACGATAGCGTTTTTCAAAAGATGTCTGTTTTCTTTTCAATTAGTACCAAGTTGGCACCTTTCCACGTTTGCGGAAAACGTCTATCTTGCAATAGTGCGTTGAGGAATGGTTTAAGTGTGTTAGGTATTGCAAGCGGTACATATTTTACTACTTCCGAAGGAATGCCATCTGGACCAGGGGCTTTCTTGTTCTTGATTTTATTCGCCGCTTCAATGGCCTTGATATCAGTGGGCTCTAGAACTGGATCGTAATGATTTGGGTGTGTGAAATCCCATCTTTTGTGTATTGTAGGTTTTAATGGAAACATTTCTTTTGCAATTTTAAATACTTGTTCGTAGACAAGGTTAAAGGGATTCGAACTGACGAGTCAAAGGGACGTTTGTAATTTCAACATGTTCTGGAGATGATATTTTTTTTTGTTTTTTTATTAAATTAAAGACTTACAAATGAGTATAAGAATATTTTCTAATAGACATTAAACCACTTAATTATAATTAACATAAATGGTTTATACCAGATGTCCCCAAAAAAGTGGGATTGAAATATTAACATGTAATATCCTATGGTTAATCTAATATACAGGGTGATTCATAACTATTGGGACATAGGCTAAGGGCGGGTTATTTAGGCTAAAATATGTCCATAGGACCTAATATTCTTTAATAAAATATTGCCCTAGAAAAAGATACAGAGCGTTAAATTAAAATATTTTTTTTCATTTTTTGTTAATAATTTCATTGTAAAATTATTAATTCTTATCAAAATCGGCAGAGAGGCATAACTTTAGACCAAGAACATTATTTTATGTACTATTTTACTATTTGTTGTATGAATGATTTGTATCACGTGAATGATTCCTGATGATAAAACCGACTGGTAACTTTTTTTGAGAAAATTTTTTAGTGATTTTGATTAGAGAATATGACGTAAACATCATTACTACATAATATTAGTACTCCTGTTTAAATACGATAATTTTATCTGTTTCCGAGAAACCCAGTTGATCAATTCGTAGTGTCAGAAGAGGATTTCAAATATTACTTCATTTATTAAGGGTACGTTTTGGACTGTCAGATAATTATGCTTTTCTGTAGATTTTGATAAGAATTGATAAATTTACAGTGAAGTTATTAACAAAAATAAAAAAAACTTTAATTTAACGCTCTGTATCTTTTTCCACGGCAATATTTTATTAAGGAATATTGGGTCCTATGGTCATATTTTAGCTTAAATAACTCGCCCTTAGCCTATGTCCCAATAGTTATAAATCACCCTGTATAAAAATGAATGTGTGTGTGTGTTTGTTTTTTTTTATTGTTTGTTTGTTTATCCTCGAACTCCTCCTTAACCGTTAGTCCGATTGGAATGAAATTTTACACACTTCTTCAGGTCAATCCAGAATAGGTCACGAACGTTTGATTTTCGCGATTGCCGTCGCGGTTTCCGCGGATATCACAAAAAAACGTTTTTACCGATGTACCTTTCCAACAAGAAAAAATTTGCGATCGGACGCATACTTTCGGACATAATGTCCCCGGAAATGACGAAAAACTGAATTCATTTTTTCTTTTGACGCTTTTATCTCCGTACTGATAAGAGATAGTGATAGAACTCATTGAGCTCTACAACCTCACCGAACATGTGGAGTTGCCATCTTGGTAAATGTCGCCGGACATAAGGAAAAACTAAATTCACTTTTTCTTTTGACGCTTTTATCTCCGTACTGATAAGAGATAGTGACTCAGAATGTTCAGATGAGTGATAGAACTCATTGAGCTCTATATCCTCACCGAACATCATCCGGAGTTGCCATCTTGGTAAATGTCGCCGGAAATAAAGAAAAACTGAATTCACTTTTTCTTTTGATGTTTTTATCTCCATAATGATAAGAGATAGCGACTCAGAATGTTCAGATAAGAGAACAACTCGATTCAGAATATCTAACAGATCTAACATAACTGAAAACAATTCTTTTATTTGGCGTAGCGAAGCGCGCCGGGACAGCTAACCTAATATATAAGAACTAGAAGGTTAAAAGCCGCTCTACAGACCGGCAGACTACTTGATTGAGAACCCATATAGCACTGTTAATAAAAATATTCTTTCATATAAATAATCATATGAAAAGTCAGTTTTTTACGACTACACCTTTTCAGGTATTTTTGAAAAATTATGCATATTTGAAACCGTTTTGGTCAGCCCGTCATTTTAAGGTATCACTCGATGGGTGGTCGTATTTAATAAACTAAATTTTTGAAAATCAGGGCATAGCGAAGCGCGCCAGGACAACTAGTATTAAATGAAAAGCACTGTATATCATTTTTTCACAAAAATGGTCTTTGTAATAGCTAACGATAAAATTTGTATCTTGCAAATCAGTAGAGATCATAAAATTAAATTTATGGAGCAGTTGACTGGAATTCCACACTTACTCCTGATGTTATACTGGTAATTCCATTTTGTTCCATATGGGAACAGACAATTTTCAAATATCACAATCAAAATTATCAAAAGTCAAAATTTTTCAATTCATTCGCGAGGAAGTGGGTATAAGATATTTTCAATTTTCTCCCAAATGATGTAAAAAAAGGCAGAAGGTGACATTTTTGATTGTGATATTTGAAAATTGCTTGTGCCATAGGGCACAAATGGAACCACCAGTTAGGATATCAGGAGTAACCCTGGATTTCCAGCCAACTGCTGCATAAATTTAATTTTATAACCGCAACTGATTTGGGAGATACATTTTTTTGTTAACTACTACAAACATCATTTTTGAAAAAAAAATTGCATAATACGAAAACGGTCAAAAATACTATAACATAATTTACGTTATATAAAATTAGAATTATATGTAGGTAAAAGGAATTGTAGGTTTGTATTTAAAATAAGAAAGTTGATGGCAACTTTTGGGTATAGCTGAAGGTCTAAAAATATTTTAGGTAGAACGAAAATGATCAATAATTTCAAGTTTTGGATTTATCCGCAAAATAAAAAACTTTTAACGCACGCTTTACGTAGATCACCCTGTATAATAATTAAATTATCCCTTACATTATTTTAATAATGTTAGAATCAGTTAGCTATAGAATTTTTGTATTGAATTTTGGTAGCTTATACGAGAATGGGTGTAAAGATTTTTATTTTAGCTTATATAAAAAACAAATTCTATTTTTGCTCAAAAGAATTTTTTAAACGTAGTTAATAGAATACAAAATCAAAAATCGGCTTCAGATATTTAAATATTTCAAATTTACAATACAATTGTATTATTTCTTTATGTTCTTTTATGGAGAAAAAATACTTTTTACAAAAATAGATAAAAAAAAACACAGGGTGTCATTTGAAAAATTATTCACTGTCGTACTTTTAGAATATGTCAATATAATTTTGACTTATAGATCGGTTTAGCAGGCCACTTACAAATATGTACGGTTTGCGGTATTTTCTCCTACAATAAAAAAAAATAAAAAGCCGTAAACACCAAACTGAATCGCCCGGTATACCAACTTAGAATATGAAGTATCTACGATATCGAATCGTACTTATTTAACTACATGAATATTTTATCGCTTTTAAATATTTACTTACTTTTTACTACTTCTCGTTTTAGGTTGTCAATTCAGCGATACTTAATCCTTCGTAATCGCTTGGATTGGAGAATATCGTTTACACCCCGTTTATCTAAATACTAAATGTTCATTTCAGCTTAAGCTCTACAGTTACAACTGTTTGAAAAACTAACGCTTAATAGAAAGAGATTATCAGAAATGTACAAAAGAAATAAACTTCGTTCTCGCGATTAAAAATTCTTACGTGGATAAATCTGCTACTAAAACACATATACAATAAATAGTTATTAAAACACTAACTTAAAACTATGACACTTTTTAAATAGCATTAACCTTGATTTGACAACAAATGTCTGTCGGATTGTTTTTGTGTCAATTAGAATTTGACGTTAAACCGCGTATAAAAGTTTATTTAACGAAGAAAGGGTTTTTATGTCAAAAACCTTTATAGTGGCGCTAGTTTCAGGAGAGTTCGAGATTTGTTTGCCATTAACTTTATAACTACAATACCATCTATCAGTATTATTAAAAAATATGTAGAAAAATTTGAAAGATATGCAAACAAATTTTGCAAGAATCGGAAAAGAGAGGTGGTATGTAATAATGTTTTGCACAAAACAAAATGTTTCTAAAATAATAATCATATCACAGGTAATCGACAAAATTGTTGACCCACAGAAGAACGTGTTTTGGCGATGGTGAATACAGATCAAACATACAGTATGCGACAAATTACTGTTGAACTTGGTTTGTTCAAGTCGCAAGTATGGAATATAGTAAAAAGCATAAATATTATCCCTATAAGCCACAATGCCATTAAGAGATTATTGCTGTAGCAGCCATTCCATGTAACGGGAGAAATTTTGTAAAAAAATTAAATTAACCCAATTGAAAATTTAACGAAGGAAGTAAGGAAACTAACAATTAAAGTTTCATGACTCAAAAGTTTTTTTTTAAGTCAAAATAGTGCATTTTACTATTGGTATTGTTCGGGCGTTTTGAATTGAAGCGCGAACGTGATATCACTTATGTCATGTTGGATGCATTGTAACTTAGGCGGGAACGCCGCAAAGTAAACAAAAACAAACGCTAGTGAAGCAGTCACATTTCCTTTTTGGCTGCAATTATTTTTGAAAATATTGGTAAGTATGTTATTGAATAATTGTTACGGGGAAGTTGGTAGGTTCAAGGTGTGAGGTCCGTGACGAAAAAGGTTGAAAAGTTAATTTACTCCATTGAAAACAAATCTTATTCCTACAGTCTTTATAAATAAAACAATTTTTTGATTCTATATACGAATCTGCCGGCCATTTAATTTGTAAAGTAATATTTTTTGAGAAATCGGTGTCACGGACCTCACATGTCACGGACGTCACATTTTGTGCCGGTCAGGGTTTGCATTTAGAACAGGGCTATTATTTATTTTATTATTTTTTCTTTACGTCTTTATTGTGCTTAAAAGCATCCCTGTATGTTTTAGAAATGGAGAGACAACAAGTTCTAAAGACAGAATGAAAAATGCAGAGGAAAGAAGAGAGTAGACTCAAAAAATGGAAAGAGCACTTAAAAAGGACAAGGACAAAAAAATTACCGGCAAAAGTTAAAACAGGAATTAAATAATGAACCTGACAAACTGAAGAAAAGTAGGGAGGATCATGCCAAATATATGCGGCTTTGGAGAGAGAGGGCAAAAAGAAAGGAGCAAGACAGAAGGGGAGGTCAGAGGTCAGAGAGTGTGGTTTCACCATTAGGGTCGTATTCGTCACGCAAAACTTTTGGGAAGGGATTGCTAAAAACACGCAGATCCTTGCCTGTGAGCCCCAATAAAAAAAAGCTGTTGTGCGTCAATTAATTCAAGATGTTTTTCCGGAATTCGAAAAACAACTGTGCACCGAAGATTGTCACGGTCTCTTTCAGAGGAGACCGTACAGAATATTATTAATTTTTATGAAAGTGATAATATAAGTTGGCAGGCGCCCGAAAAAAGAGATTACAAATCATATAAAATTAATGGGAAACGGGTACAAAAGCAAAAAAGGTTCATGCTGATGAACATATCAGAAGCGTTTGAACTCTTCAAGGAGGATAACATCGCGATTTCAGTTCAGAAGTCAAAATTCTATGAATTGAGACCTCCACACGTAGTACCAGTGACAGAAACACCTCACAACGTTTGTGTCTGCGCAAAACATGCCAATTTCTTGTTTTTGTTAGAAGCCCTCTTGCCGTACATAAACTTAAAGAAAATTACTTCTCAAGCATTGCTGGAAAATATGTGCTGCGGAATAGAAAATGAGAAATGCATGAAAAGCGAATGTAAGAAATGTAAGCATGACGTGAAGTCAATGATGAATTGTGGGGACTATTCTAAGATGATTAAATGGAAAAATGGCAGAAGAAGGAGACATTACAAGTCTATGAACAGGCAACCACAATAGAGGAGGCAGTGGAAGCGCTGAATGAGTCACTTGAGAAGTTCAAACAACATTTTTTTGTAAAGAGGCGCCAATCAGCATACTTCGAAGAACTGAAAAAAGAGATTGGAAGAAAAACAGCCGTATTGCCAAATGGATTTTGCTGAAAATTATAGCTTCGTATCTCACGATGAAATTCAAAGTGATCATTGGCAGCAAAACCAAGTGACTATCTTTACATGCTGTGTTTAACTTAAGGATGAAAAAAAAATCGTATGTGGTAATAAGTGATGATCTTTCACATTCGAAACAATCTGCTTGGTTATTTTTGAAGCGGATTGTCACTGATTTAAAATGGGATCACGACATTGAAATCATATTAATACGGTCTACAATTTATACCATCTGGCCGACGACCTAGGCGTGAAATCCGTGGAGTAGAATACATTTGCAGCGGGACCCCTAATGTCAAATTGAGATATGAACAAGCTTACAGCGACTCGGAAGAAGAAACTTCACCGACCGCAAACTTATTCTCAGCTAATGTTCACAAGAAAGCTCCCAATATGGAAGACATCAAACCCAACACCTGGGTTTTGGTGCAGCTGGAAAGCGAAGGTCGTAGAAAGAATATTTCTTTTCGATACGTTGGCATTTGCCACAGTGGAGTTGACGAAGAAGGGAAAATTCTAGTCATGTTTGCCAAGATGATTGGCGACAACAACAAGAAGTTCCTGATTAATGAAAATGATGAGAAGTTCATAAAATTGGAGCAGGTGGTGAGTTTACTGGCGCAACCTGGAATGAAAATTATTGGCAACAGGGTATACTACCACTTCAGCTCAGCTGTAAATGTTCTGGAAAAGTTTAATTTTTTTTTTAAAGTTTAATTTTTCATTAAATGTTTCACAACTTACGACGAACTTTTAATCTCTATAGTTATTACATACAAAAAAAATTGAATTAGAGGCTCAAAATCAACTCGCTATCACCAATTTACGGTCCATTACGCGGTTGGCCCCATAGGGTGTGAGGTCCGTGACAAAATAATGTCAAGTCCGTGACACTGGTATTTTGCATGTATTTGAAGAAATACATAATTAAACCAAAATATTTCTGTCAAGATTGTTCTTCGATCTATTGTCTGTGAAATATAGACGAATCAGAATTTTAGCGTCACAGGCAGATCTGAATTTTGCTTTGATAGTTGAGCATACGATATGTGAGGGGCTATTTAAGTGAGATCCGTGACAGCCATTTGTCACAATAGTTCATAAACCAAAAATGGAGTGGAACAATCTTGGTTTTCAAAATACTCTTGAGGCAAAGACATTTCAGACAGTGAGTCTTAATTTTTAAATCACACAATACAAGTTACAATTTCGTGGCCTTAATGAGTGAAAATGTGAGGTCCGTTACAAATGGAATGGCTGGTGGACGAAGAAAGTAGAAATGCATTTTGCTATGAAATACAAGAGCGCGCGAACAATAATCGCAGACTTTTGTCGTCAGTGTGTTACACCGACGAGGTTACTTTTACTTTAAATAACGAATCAAATGTTCAAAACACGCGATATTGGGCTCAGGAAAACTCGAATATTAATATTTCCACCAAAACTCAGTATCCCTAAAAATTAATATCTGGACTGGAATTTTTAATAATAATGTTATCGGCCCATTTGAAATTGAAGGAAATTTAAATTTTGAAAATTATTCTTTTAGTAACGAAGGTAGGTCCTGCGTTGGATGAAGTTGCAAGAGAAAATTAAGAAATCTGGTTCCAACAAGATGACTGTCCCGCGCACTTTGGTTTACATGTTAAAATTTTTTTAGAGTATCCATTTCAAAATCATTGGAATGGCAGAGGTGTTGCTATAAATGTCAACATGCTTAAAACAGATCTCGGTGAAACAAAAAATTTCTGTCTGTTTTAGATATGTTTAATCTGCGTCAAATAGTTAGAGAACCAACTAGAATTACACTAACTTCTGAATCTTTAATTGATGTTAGATGTTTGTCAAATAATCAAAGTGAAGTCTGTACTACATGTTTAGATATGTCCATTTGTTCAGATCATAATATGGTCACATGTCAAATTAATGCTGTGGAAGAAAATAAAATAATTGACGAGGTCACTTCTTACAGAAATTTAAAAATATAGACTTGAATAGTTTTGAACTTGATGCTACATATAATATCCCATGGAATACAATAAATATTAAACCTAATTTAAGTAGTAAATTAAATTTATTCAATTCTTTTGTAAATGAATTATTTGACAGACACGCTCCTATAAATATTAATACTGTACAAACTTTTAAAAATATCAAACGAAGTAAACCATACATTACTTATAATATAAAACAAATGATCAAACTAAAACAACAAGCATATAAAAACTATTTAAGGGAAAAAATAACTACTCGAAGAACTTACTATACTCAATTACGGAACTATGTAAACAGAGCTATACACAGAGAAAAAACGCATATATATGATATATTCTACAAAAAGTGAGAAAATTCAAAAAACTTGTGGAATCAATTAAAATCCTTTGGTGTAATAAACATAAATTCAAATTACAGGTTACCTTTAGACTTTCAAAACCCGAAGAAATTAATAATCATTTTCTCACTGTTTCAAGTTTTGCAAGTGCTGATGATGAAACTTGTAGTTTTACGACAATAACTTACTAAATAATAATATTAGTTTTAAATTAAAGAAAATAGATAATAACGATGTTATTACAGCGATAAAAGCAATAAAATCAAACGCTCAGGGAACAGATAATATCTCTCTTTCTATGCTTAAAATGGTTACTCCTTATTGCATTGACAGCTTACGAAATATGTTTAATAATTCTATTGAAAAAGGTATTTTCCCAGAAGAATGGAAGACTTCCAAAGTTTTACCTCTTCCAAAAACAAAAAATCCATGCAGTTTTGATGAACTTCGACCTATCAGTATCCTACCAATATGTTCCAAGGTACTTGAAAAGATAGTAGGTAAACAATTAAAAGAATATCTTGAAAAGTACAATATTTTGCCTTTAAAACAATCTGGTTTTCGCACTCACCATGGAACACATACTGCATTAATGGACGTTGCAAATTATTTAGCTCGATCTGCTGATAAATCTCTTTCTTCAATCCTAGTATTATTAGATCAAAGTAAAGCTTTTGATCTTGTCAGTCATAAACTTATTATAGCTAAATTAAGGTACATAGGTCTTGACAAAAAAGCTTTAAACTGGTTTGAAACATATTTAGTAGGAAGACAACAAAAGGTAGTAATAAACCATCATCTACAGTCAACATTAAAGTTAATAAAACGGGAGTGCCCCAGGGCAGTGTTCTTGGGCCCATTTTATTTTTAATTTACATTTTTGACATCACTAAGTGCTTATCAAAGTGTTCGGCGCATATGTATGCTGATGATATTCAACTTTTTTACTCATTCCCTATTCATGATTTACCCAATAGTATTCTGGCCATTAATAAAGATCTTGAAAATATTCAGTGCTACTCCCGTAGACACGGATTGAAATTGAACACAAAAAAAACTGTCGCTGTTGCCATTGGGAATGAAAATCAACGAAAAATAGTTTATACTCAGCATACATTAACGCTGTGTAGTGAACCTGTAAAATGGGAAAAGAGTGCACGAAACTTAGGAGTTGTCATGGATTGCAAACTTTCTTTTAATGAGCATGTTCAACATATATACAAAATGTCAATGGTTAAATTGAAAAGTATATACAAATTTAAATCACAGCTATCGCAAAAAATTAAGTTACAATTGGTAAAGGCATTAATATATCTACACAGTGATTACTGCTCCTCGGTGTATTATTATTTTCTTACACAGCAAAACAAAAATAAGTTGCAGAGACTGCAAAACTCATGTATACGTTTCAGTTGTAATGCGGGTTTTAGGGAACATATCACTCCATATTTGTCTAATTTAAATGAGTTAAATGTCGAAAAAAGGATTTTACTGTTGTATTTGAAGTTCTTGTATAATTTACTACATACAAGCTCACCTTATTATTTAAGTCAACTGTTGGTAAAAAGATCAGACGTTCACAATGTAAATGTAAGAGTTAATAATTACACAATTCGCCAGCATAAGACTGCAAGATTTGAGGGATGTTTTTGTATACTGCTCAATAACATTAAATAACTTTTTGAAATACTTGTATATGCCAACTAGTGCATTTGTAAATGGTGTCAGGGGAGAGCTGCTATACAAAAAACAGAACTGAATTTTTTGTGCTTATAAAATTGTAGTGGTAATGTTGTGATTGTTTCCGTAAATAGTGCATAGTAAAATTTTTAACATTGGAGATTTGTGTTGTATGTATTGGGAGTAGTAGAAGACAGCCAAAAAGGCTAACTATTTCCTTTTGTATTTGTATTTGTATTGAAATACTACATACAATAAATTTTTGTATTTGTATTTTTTTGTATGTATAAATTGGCCATCAAAATTTCCTGATTTAGCACCTTGCGACTTTTTCTTGTCGGTTACTAATTCTTTGAGAGAAACAATCGTTGCAGAATGTGCATTAATTACTGACGACAGTTGGCTAGCATGAGAAATTGTTTCTACAACAGACTAAGGTGTTGCTTAGCTGAAAACGGGGGATTATGTGAATATTTATTATAATTTGTTGTGCTACTATTGTTTTTTGAATTTTAAATAAAAAATATTTTTATTACTTGCTTGTTACTTGTCATTTTATTATACACAGAACTAATGTTAAAAAACCTAACTAAAAATCGAATATACTTATTAATTGGCTATGTTCGCCTTTGAGAGTGGACACCCGGTATAACTGTTTTATGATTTGTAGTTATACATCAAATTATTTGTTTGTTATTATCCAAAAGAAATAATTTACAAAAATATTATAATAATAGTAATAATATTTATTTGTTCAACAGAAAATAAATTCCATTAACAGAACAAAATACAATTACACAGTAGTGTAGAAAACAGAAAAAAATAACTAATAAAATAATAAAATATAAAAATGGTAACCGATCTAGTACAATTAGTATAATATTTATTTATAATAGTTAAATATACGTAAATACCTATCAATAATACAAACCTAACTAAAGTAATCGTTTGTATGTAGCAAATATTGAGTTACAATTAAATTTTCACTATCGAAATGTATATTACAATTAGCAGAGGTAGTGTTAAAAATACGGCAGATGTTCATCATTGGTGATTTATATAACATATTTGATTTATAACTAGGATTATAAAAAGTTAAATTAGATCGGGAATGGTAATAAGGTACATAGTACAAACTAATGAAAATAAATGTGAAGAGTCAATTTGATTATGAACTAATTTATGAAGGAATTTAAGACTAAACAATTCTCTGTGTAACTTTAAAGACTGAATATTTAATCTTTCTAACAAATGAGCTTGGGATAAACATCTTATTGGGTAAGTATTATCCAATTTATATGTTAAATACTTTAAGAATTTTCTTTGAACAGATTCAATTTTTAATACTTGATATTTGTATACAGGGTACCATATTAAAGACCCGTACTCAAGAATTGATTTAACCAGTGAAAAATACAATATTTTCAACAAATGAACATTAGTACATGATTTAGAATTTCGAATGATGAATCCAAGAGTTTTGTTACATTTATTACAAATTTGAGTAATGTGACCAGCTAAGGTGAATTTAGAATCAAAATTAACACCAAGATCCTTTATTTCTAAGCAGAGTTCTAGTAATATTGAATCAATAGCATAAGAAAAAGTTATGGGTCGAAATTTTCTAGTGTATGTTAATATTTTACATTTTCCAATATTCAACGATAACTTGTTATCAGAGCACCATTGTTGCAATTTATTCGAATTGTCTTGTAAATGTAAACAGTTCCCTATGGTAGATATCGAAGTAAACATTTTTAAGTCATCAGCAAATAAAATATGTTTGCACGTTAGATTAAGGGATAAATCATTAATAAATAATAAAAAAAAGTGGCCCAATGATAGAACCTTGAGGAACACCTGATGTTGGTATAATAGGCAGAGAAATAAAATTATTATAAGTAACACTTAGATCACGATTATTCAAATACGACTGAAGTAGTAAGATTTGTGAATGGTCAAGTCCAAATTGTTGGAGTTTGGCCAATATGTCATGAGAAATACGACCGAAGGCCTTAGCTATATCCGTATAAATAACTTCCACTTGCCCTTGAGAGTCTAATGTTTTACTAATGTACTCATTAATACATACAAGATCAGTTATAGTAAAACGTTTTTGCATAAAGCCATGCTGTTTAGTAGAAATTTGGTTTTTCACTAAAGGATAAATTCTTGAGTATAAAACTGATTCAAATATTTTACTAAAGTTAAACCTTTTTAGTTCCTGACCCCATTTATAATTGATATTTTACTATTATTTTGATATATGTTACTGTTCCTTGAGTAAATGATAGTTTCAGTTTTCTTGTATCGCTATGTTCCCAAAATGGGAACGTTGGGGGTGTCATTTACAATTTCTTGCCAAACACCAAAGTTGAAGTACCTATAATAAAATTCACAAATCGAATGTTGGAACTTTTACTTTCGATAGAAATTTTACATGTTATTCATTTTATAATTTTTGAAGATTACTTTTTATGGTATGCCTCAGAACAGAAACTTTTATGTAAGCATTTTTCACATTTTTCACATTTGAGGCGAGTGTTATTTCCGCAAATCACACACCTTCCTTGTTTAGTTGATATAAGGAAATGGTTCACATTGTCGTACCTGATATCTTGAATAACTGGAGCAGTTGGTTCTCCCAAGCGATTTCGTGATACCATTTGAACCTTCATCAAAGACATTGCAACAGAACGACGAAAAGATAAGTGTGTAACTTTCTGTTCTGGGTGAAGATACGTATAAAATCGGAAAGCGCCAACAATCGCCATGTTTAATCCATTGGCGAACAGATTCCACCACCACCTATTTGATCTTAGACGAGGCCTATAACTAGAAACATACGATCCAATAGGCACGCCACCCATTCCCTGATAATACTTCTTGACATAATAGGTTGAGGAAGTTCTTGTTATTTTCTTTCTGATTCTACGTTTGCATTTTGTATTGAAGTCACGATGGTGATTATTGAGTGTAACGACAAGCAACTTTCTCGTCAGATCGAAAGTCATAAGCACCACGCCCTTTTTTTTCATTTCCCTTGCAGGAAGCAGCGGACATTTGGCCATTCTATTTTCGCGTACAGTTCCACAAGCACGTATTCCTCGGTCTGCTAAATCACTTAGTAATTGATAATTTGTAAAGAAATTGTCAAAATACACAACATGTAATGAAGGTTCTTGAATGATAGACAGCATCTTGTCAACAACTCGGTAACCCAAAGGCCTTGTATCTACTTCTACATTATTTTTTCCGCAGTAGATGTCGAAATTGTATGGGTAACCATCTGAGCTACAAAGTACTCACAACTTGAAGCCAAATCGTATGGCTTTATTTCTTATAAACATCTTTGACGAGTGGTGGCCGTGGTACGGTATCATGTGTTTGTCGATGCTCAATGTCTGATGAAATACACCGAACTGTTGGAAATTTTGGCGCAAACTTTCATACAAAGATTCGACTTTTGTGGCAGACAAATTATGGTTATCAGTCAGGTGAAAGTACCGTTTGATTGTTTGAAACGCGTCCCTGCTCATGGTTTTTGAGAATATCGGTGCTTGTAAATCTTCTGAAGTGGATCAGTAATTTTTTCGCCGGGGAAGTTATGATAGCCACTCACTAAGAGCAATCCCAAAAACTGACGATTTTCTTGATCTGTTGTTTTGAAGTTGGGGTTATTTTTATCTCTATTTGCATAAAGGTTTGTCTGAATAACAATTGATTCTACCATTTTAGGCTTGAAAAAAAGATTAAATATTTCATATTCTGTCTTCAGCATATGTTCGCTACCAACTTTATAGGACTTACTTGGTTCAGTATTTAGGAATACATCATCTGTCTTCTTCCACTTTGGAAGGTCCAGAGTACGCGAACGTATGGGAAGTAGTTCTTCTTCAACATCTGAACTTTCTGAATCACTATATTCCGCCACGTGAATTTCAAGTTCACCTGCTACATCTAAAGGCATGCCTCGTGTGTCTAGGTCATTTTCATCAATATCCTCGCTTTCAATATTACGGTTGCCAGCTTCTGGGGGCAATATGACTATGTCCAAGTTTTTGTGGGGTTAATTATACTTATAGGCCGATAGTTAGTAATATTAGTAGGATCACCATTTTTAAACACAGAAGTTTTCCAAAGTATAGGAAACTCACCAGTAACAATTGACATATTAATTAACAAATGCAACAGCTTAACAAAGATATACGAAAAAAATTTCACCAAAAAGCTGGGGATTTGATTTGGGCCAGCTGAACTTTGTTTTTAATTTAGAAATTGCTAAGAGCGTTCCAAAAGTATTAACATAAGTTCAAATAAAAAAATGTTTTTAAATTCAATTAGATTATTTATTTATTTATTTGTATGGCACATTATTTTCATTATTTTATTATATTGTGATGTAAGTGTTATGTACAGTGCCCCAAAAATCAGAGTAAACCTATATAGCGTAGTACCGAAACCGTGTGCAATTGTGCATTGCTCGTCTTGGCAAACCATTTAGTTCAAGGTTTAGGAAAACCACTAAAACCTAAACATGCCGGTTACGACAATGACGAAAAAATAGTACGACCAAGAAATAACAAACAAAATAATGGAAAACCAGATAATCTTAGCTTCAGAAGTCCTTCAAATTAGTAAACCCTAATACAGCTTAATCCGTTAAATTATGAATTTAAACTTTGTTAATGGACAATCCTCCACAATATCTGCAACGGTCTCTGCTTCGCTTCCAGAGTCACAATGTGAATTAGAAATCGCACCCGATTTTAACAACATAGAGTGTTCTTATGGGACTTAATTTTAACCATTTTTTTAATCAAAGCTCGGGGCTTTAGGTAATCAATATTTTGTGTTACACAAACGCCAATTCGTGATTAAAACAATTTTGATAGCGATTGTAGATGCGCGATTGCGCGTCATTTTTACAAGAATTACATCAACAACCTTTGTTGGGGATAACTTGTTATGATTTTATTATTGGAGTTACAAGAAAACAGGAGAAGCGTTGTTGATTTTAGTTTGGCTGATTGTGGCATTTTGAAAACGCGTGTTATTCTATTTTTGTCGGCTCTGAAAATGTTAATCAAAACCAAATTATATGGTGTCTAAAACTTGTATGTATGTATTCCGTTCCTATGGCTAAATGAAAATCTTCATAGAAAAGCGCAAATTGTAGAACAATTCACACCCTCACCACTGAGCTTTTTGCCTACTTTTTTTCCTATTTTTCTTTTTTTTTCAAAAATGCCGCCTAACATATTGCGTACCATCGGCTTGTCCTATGGTATTCTGAAATCCCAAATGATTTTTACATTACCAATCTGAACTACCTTAACTGTTGTACTTTTTGTACCTGTAAACCATACTAACAATATCATTGCGTCGTAATATATATTTTTGGTTTATGCGGTCTTGCAGCATCGGAAAACTTTTTCGTTTTTGTTGAAAATGAAAACATCATCCGTAATTGGATCGTGTAGAAAGATTAACCGTAATTGCTAACATTTCACTTTCTATTGTAAGAGGAAGAAGGAATAAAAGTGCAAGTAAACGAAAATTCAAGTTAGACCGCTAAAAGTCAGGTGAGCTTCTTCAATTCTTACATTGTTTTATTGGTAATCATCATTATCCCGTAGGCACTTATCTGATTTTTTTTTAATTCTTTTGCTTATCAAGTTCATTGCTATTGCTGCGAAAATAGTCTTTTCTAGTTTTCTATGGCGCAACCCACGCATCGTTCGTGTTCTTTACTTCAATTTGGTTTTTTATTGCATAATTAATCAATATAATCATTATTTGGCAACTAAAAAGCAATATTTTTGAATTGAACAATCTTTCTACAAGGTTTCTATAAATGATTGCCTCATCAAGTTGACGAACAACACACAATTACCAGAGATAATTACAACAAAACAATGAAATAACTGACAGATGACACAAATAACTATTTGAGTTACAAAAATCTTATTTATTAGGGAATCGTATGCACCTCCCCAGAATTCAAGACCGTACTGTAAACGAGAGTTGATTAATGCAAAGTACAATACTCTTAAACAATTAGGGTCACACAATTTTCTTAAAAAATAGAACTATCGAATTGATTTTCGGATTTCTGCCTGCAATAATTTATTAATATGATTTTTTCAGGTTTTGTTGTCTAATAATAGTCCTAAGTATTTGAATTCGGTCACTTGTTCAATAGCTTCGCAGTTACAATGTTGTACATTCAAACAGTTATTGTGGTATTTTAGCTGGGTATCAATTTTGTATCTGCTTAGATCAAAATTTAAAACTTTAGTTTTAGAAGCTTTTAGTACTATTGCGTTTTTTTTACACCAGTTTCTTAGCATGATAACGTCAGGATTTAGAGATTCAATTATCTTTTCCAATTATCACACGAGTTGATAAGTGCAATGTCAGCAGCAAACGCTATAATCTCGCTACTGAATGTTTCCTGCAGAAGATCATTAATAAAAATGGAAAGTAAGGTCGGCAGAAAGTACTGAGCCTTGAAGGACACCAAGATTTATTACTTTAAATACACTTAAGCAGTTGTTAACACGAATTTGTTGGTGACTATTGACTCAAAACGATTTAACCCATTCAAGAGCTACTCTCCTGACACATGAAAATTCCAATTTAATTAGTAAATAATCATGCCGAACTAAGTCAAACGCTTTTTCAAAATCGATGAATAATGCTGTAACCTGTAATTCTATTGTCATTTGCTTTGCACGAGATAATCGGTTAAGCCTCCTCTCGGTTGAAATATAATAATAATCATAATATAATAATAATTTTTCGTTTTTATTCAAACTTGTGTACACTATGTGCATAAGCTTTGCAATAGCGTCCTCGGTGCTTTTTCCTTCTTCAAACGAAATTGCTTGTTCAAAAAAAAATGTTTAGAATCAAGAAAGTTTAAGAGTCTGGCCCTTAAAAGTTTTTCAAATAGATTTGAAAATGTAGAAAGGAGGGTAATGTGTCTATACTGTTCAATGGATTCTGGATAATTATTAAATACACTTGAAGTTTAGATCATACGGGCGGTGTTTTAATTGTATATAAAGCTGTATACAGGGTGTTTCATTAATCAGTACAGAAAATGAAACTGGAGATTTCTTGCAAAATTTAAAGGGGGGTTTAACATAAAAAAATTTCCTTAAAGCCTCCCCTGAAGAGTTACAGCCCCTTAAAGATGTGTAAAAATTCACATTAATCGATTTTTTCTGAAATGACTTGAAATAAAAAAAGAAATCTAAACATTCAAATACTACTACCAAGAAGCCTCCATAATTTCATAATTTTATTCATCCTTGTTCTCTGCAAGGGGTGAGTCTTACTACCCCTTAGAGTTTTTTACCAGAACTTTTTAACTAATTTTTTTTTCAATTTTAAAATTCAGATTTTGGAGGGCCAATTCAATTAAAAACTTTTTTGTCTCTTAAAAATTTCACGTAAACTCAATACTTTTTCACCAAAAAATAAATTAAGCGAACTTGCAGAATTTTTAATTAATAAGTTGCGTATGCAAGTTTGACATAAATAACAATATTATTATTAACTATCATTTTTAATTTAAATTAACAATATTATTTCAGAGAGTGTTCAAAATGGGCACCATTTTCTTGAATACAGGCTCTTATTCTTTTGAACAAATTTCCGTTAACGCTACCTAGCATTGCTACAGATTGTCTAACTTCTTCCGACGCATCAAATACCCTATCCCTTAGCTCTATTTCTGTATTTATGGGAGTCGCAAAAACAATATTCTTTAAATGACCCCACAGGAAAAAATCCATCGGTGTTAAGTCAGGCGACCTGGGTGGCCACTGTAGCGGGGCATCTTGCCCTCTTCCTATCCACTTCCCGGGAAATTGCTCATGAAGCCATCGTCTGACAGCTAAAGTAAAATGCGGGGTGTCCCATGGTGCATGAACCACATTTGTTGACGAACATCGATTGGTAAATCTTCTAATAATTCAAACAAATTATTTTGTAAGAAGTCAAGATACTCATTACCACCAAGACGTCTTGGAAGAACAAAAGATCCAATTAATCGACTTCCTACAATTCCTGCTCATACATTAATAGAAAATTTATGTTGAAAACTTTCCGACAATGTGGATTTTCATCAGACCAATGATGCATATTGTGATAGTTAAAAACACCATCCCGCGTAAAACTAGCTTCGTCGGTAAATAATATGTTCATTGAAAATCTCGGTTCTCTAATACATTGCCTGAGAAAACATCTGCAGAACGTCGTTCGTTTGATAAAGTCTTCTGGTGTCAATTCCTGAACTTTCATAAAATGATAAGGATGGAGCCCTTGCCTTTTCAAAAGCCGCCAAATTGTTACGAAACTGACGTTTAAATCTAGAGCTGCACGCCTTACACTTTGCCTTGGATTCATTTCAAAAATAATGTAAAATATTTTCCTCTTGTTGAGGAGTTGTTCTTCGCGGACGTCCACGGTCACCGTTTCGTATATGGAATCTGCCTGTACTTCTAAGTCCTGCATGTATTCTCACAAAGGTTCTACTGTTAGGAATACGACGATTTGGGAATCTTTCTCTGTATAATGTCTTAGCTCTCTCTGAATTGCCACGACATTCTCCATAAATCATATGCATATCAGAGTATTCTTCGTTTGAAAATGCAGCTGCATTAGCCATATTAGTTAACTAAATTTATCACTTAAAAAGACTTCATATAAACACTACAGAATTAAAATAATAAAGGCAACAATATGAAATTTTAGAAAATTGATTGTTAATATTGTGATGTCAAACTTGCATAGGCAACTTGTTATTAATACAAAATTCTGCAAGTCCGCTTAATTTTTTTTGGTGAAGAAGTATTGAGTTTACGTAAAATTTTTAAGAGACAAAAAGTTTTTAATTGAATTGGCCTTCCAAAATCTGAATTTTTAAATTGAAAAAAAAATTAGTTAAAAAGTTCTGGTAAAAAACTCTAAGGGGTAGTAAGACTCACCCCTTGCAGAGAACAAGGGTGAATAAAATTATGAAATTATGGAGGCTTCTTGGTAGTAGTATTTGAATGTTTAGATTTCTTTTTTTATTTCAAGTCATTTCAGAAAAAAATCGATTAATGTGAACTTTTACACATCTTTAAGGGGCTGTAACTCTTCAGGGGAGGCTTTAAGGAAATTTTTTTTATGTTAAACCCCCTTTAAATTTTGCAAGGAATCTCCAGTTTCATTTTCTGTACTGATTAATGAAACACCCTGTATAAAGTTTAATTTATCCACGGACTAATAAGTTTCGATTTTGTTAACTTCTTACTGATAAATGTAACTTGTGTATTAGAATTTAAACTACTTAATAGTTTGTACAGAAAATTGTCAAAGCTACTGTTTATATTGTTAGCATTAAATAGATTGTACCAATTCACATTATTAACGTCTTCAACTAATTTTTTAAAGTCAGTTAATTTTGTTTGGTTAGAGACTTTGTGGAATTTTGGTTAGGTAAATTTTTGTATTTGTCGCCAGATAATGTTAGTCCTATTGCATAGTGGTCAGATATACAGGGTGAGTCGTAATTAGGTTTAAAGTTTTCAAAGGTGTATTTCCTGGGGCAAAATATTTAAAAAGTTCTTATAAAATTTTGTAAAAAAGGTCAACTGTCGGATTTATAACCGTTTAAAGATGGCGTCCAAAAACTGATCAAACCTGTATTTCGTTCCATGGTTTCATTCACCGCACACTAGACCAAAAAGATTAGAAATTTAATAAAACGTTATTTGTTCTCCATGAAATCACGAATAACCGATTGTGTAGTACATCGTTGAATTTGTAATGAAAAATGCTTTCTTATACAGAGTGTACTTTTTTTGAGTGCCGTAAGAAAAAATAAAATTGATGATGGTTTCTTTGAAACTAAACGTTGTAGTAAAAATTCGTGAACCCCATCTTGTAGAGCAGAAAGAGTGGTAATACAAAGTGCATTCAGTTTTTGGTAACTTTTTGAATAAATTCAGAATATAATGAAATCGAAATAGCACAATTTTGGTTTTTTTCGAATATTTCCGAAAGTAAGCCAAACTCAGAAAGTTTCTCAACAGCAAAATGTCGACCCCTCGAGTGGGCGACTTTTTCCAAATTTAACCGACTCTGTATCTCTCACGGTTTTCGAGATCCCCATGCTGTTCATCCTTATCATGGACACACTGTGTACCTATTTTTGAACTTTGCTGTTATGTTTATAACAAAAAAAAATAATTCTCAGTTGAATAATGACATCGATCACTTCGACACTAGAATTAGAAATACTGATCATGTACCATAACATAAAACTTTGGCGCCTAATCAATTGGGCCTTAAACTATTTAACCGTTTACCTGAAGTAATGAGGTATAGTTAATATATTGCTGTTATTAAAAAAAATTAAATACCTACTTTATAGACAAATGTATTTATAGCCTTGGTGAGTTCTGGTAAACTATGGGTTTTAACGTAAGTATAAGTGTTATTTAATTTATAATACTACTTATTTCATATTTACATCTAATTTTTATTTGACGAACCCCATAAAATTCAGTATTAATTTTCTGAAAATAAATTCATTTATTATTATTATTATTATTCGTATTATAGATAACAAAAATACTCCATGAAAATTGTACCGAATAAGCGTTGGAAATATAAAAAAAAAGACTTACCTTTACATTACTAACTGTTACAAGTCTTCTTACTTACCTGCAAAAGAAAAGAAATGAATAACATTTGATATTCTCTATATTTTTGTCGTATTTGTGTATAATTGTAAATGAAAGAACCAAACAACAGAGGCCATTATTTTTAAATATAAAACAGAAGAACAAATAACTTAATTAAAACTATTCAGTGCACGTTTATAATTGCAATACAGAAAAAATTATTTGATAACTAAAATTTAGTTGTTCCGATATCTCCTAAAAACAAAATTAAACTTTGTGACATTCAGGTCGGACATTGTACCATAAAGTGCATCCCTCAAGAGCAATAAGTTGGCAACGAAGGGAAAGAAAATTTAATTTCTGTCGTGCAACCAATACAGTTATTTCTAATAATAAAGTAATGTATCAAAGCAAATTAGTTGATCTCCATACTACGTAAATAGAACATTAAGTCATTATCATCAGTAATACTTTCAAATACGTAATATTACAAAAAAATTTAACGTTTAAAATTATGTTTCGTATACAAGAGATAATCCACTGGAAATGAAATAAAAACAAAACCAATTATTTTTTACTACTCGGAAAATCCGTTTAACTGCAAGGAAATTATATTTTAACGCACACAACATATTCGAGGTAATAAAAATAAGAAAATGGGATTACATTTACCGGCACAAACAAATTTTTCTATTTTATGAGGTCGTTAAGGTTTAGGTTCGAATCTATTTGAAGGTTTTACTTTCTAGGAGATTTGTCATTAATTGATAAAAACTGCGTGGCTACCGATTTTCTCAAAAGCAATTTTTGTAATTAATAAGGAACACGTACTAATTATAATAATTACATCAGTGGCATCCCCATGTGACAAGATAAAATATATCATAAAGATGTATACGTTGTGTATGAATGTCGTCGCAGTATTACTATTTATATGGTATGAAACCGTAAATAAAATAGAAACTGTTCTTTTTGAAATGTAGTTATAAAACGTATTTTAAATGTGCTAGAAATAATGTGATAACACCGAGAATTAATTATGACTTTTATTTTAAATGTACATACAACGTGTTAAATTAGAATTGATTAAACATCTAAACGTCTAAATACACACCTAATTATTCATTATGTGTATCACTTACAAGTGTTTCCCTTTTCACTTAAATAGATTTTTTCGCACTTAGGAATTTTAAGAATTATCTGGTTAATAATTTAAATATTTCCATCAAAATATGGTCAAAGGAAGGGAACTCTAAACTGCAACGTCTATTTTCACGAACGCAAAAACACCAAAAAACTGCACCAAAAAGCTATACTCGGACACGTGTTTCCATAGCTAAGCCATTATCATCGGCGAAATGATACTAAAAATAAAAACAATAGGAATCTTATTGCGTGTCAAGCATCGTTGCATATGCATGGCAACACTGGACCTATCTGAGCGATGATATTTGACATGAGCTAAATGCTCTTTAAATCGAGTTTAATAAGTCGCTTGGTTTGTCCTATATATACTTGGTTACAGTCTTTACAATTTATTTTATATATTCCCGATTTATCACACATTCTATTGGGTCTTTCGGATTGCCTAAAAGATTTTGCAAGTTGTTACTACTAGAGGTTACTGTTTGATAATTAATTTGAAAATATTTTTGAAGACCTTTTGTGTATGTGGGATAATTTGGTAATTTGACATATTTCTTATCTATTTTGCTGTTACTAGTTCCTAACATGTAAAGTTCCTAATATTTAACTTATGTTTATGTTTTCTAATTATGTTTGTGACAATTGACATACCATGGTTGGAATCATTTGTTATAAACCTCATAGTGTTAGTGTCTTTACGATAAATATCTATATCTAGTTTGTTGCCATTTCTTGTCACTAAAATGTCTAAGAAAGGTAACTTAAGGTTTGCTTCTGTTTCATAGGTAAACTTAATCGTCTCAAATTTTGAATTTAAAATTTCTACAAATTACTGAGGTCTGTAAACCATAAACGGAGATAAGCTGTTACCCATTATTGTACCATGATTTTGTTGATAAATAAATAAGAAATTTGAAAATAGGTTTGACTCATACATAATCTTGCTAATTTAATAAAATTATCTACTTCTGAATTGTCTAAATGATTTTGGTGTAACATATCTTTCAAATAATCTAAAGTGGCATCAAACGCTTGGAAACAATGAACAGTCATCGAATGAAACTAAAACTTTCTTTCAGATAACTAGGAGCATTAATACCTGACACAATGGGCCGCATTGCTTTTCCGAGTTTATGTATCTTAGGCAAACAATACACTCTAGGATGAACCGGGTTATATACCGTTAGTCTAATATTTTCACATTCTAACAAGACTCTACCCGTATCAGCAATCATTTTGGGAAAAGGGTTTTTAGATATTAATGAATAGGGTCCTTCATTAAGCATCACCTGAACTGACTCAAAATAATTCTCTTTGTCTAAATTAAATACCTTATTGCCTTTATCTGTTTTGGGATAACAACAACTTTTCTCTTTAAGATTTTTAACAATGTTTATTTCCCTAGCGTTAAATTTAAATTTTGGTAACTTCTGAATATTATCTGAAATTTGAATTTTACAGGCATTTTTAGAGTTATCATCAAACGTTTTGATCGAACTTTCAATTCCTACAATAATCTGATCTATGTGTGCTTTGTTAAATTTAAGGTTATATTTCAACAAATCTTACCACTATGTTAGATTTTTTGGGATCAAGTCTGTGCACCTCTTTTTCTTTTTTAGATAATTCTGTAAACTTTTTGTTGTGGGTCATCTTTTTTGCCAAAGTTTGCGTTGAATAATTTCATTAATATGGTGCAAACACTTAATCCATTCAACATAGTCGTCATCATTTAATCCTGAATTCAGTTTTTAATTTACCTATTTTACCATAATGACATTTAATTTCCAAATCTAACCATGGTTAGATCTAACTAACGTCTTGTAGCGGAGATGCTAAAGATTGGATGAACACCTTTGAAGTGTGTGAAGTGAAGTGAATTTAAGTTTAAATATTGATTCAAAGGATATTTAAACAAAAATGCCCTTTTTCAACGAGACCCATAAGAGAATTTCGAGTAGGCCAAAATCAACCTCAACTTGTTTTACATGGTAACCTACAATGGCAAATATTTCAGTAGGTGAATTTGAATATCCAGATTTATTGTATCACAACCAACTACCACTCTGTCTTGCTAAATGAAAGTTCCGTATGTTCAAAGCAGCAGGTTTCAGATAGTGAGGTTTTAAATTTTGTGTTGGCCAAAAGAACTTATGATCAACTGTGCACTGAAACACTTGTTTTTTAGGTAATTTTAGCATTTTGATTTACAATAATCAGCTTTCTTTTCTGCTAGAAAATGCATATACTGCAAAAATGTTATTACAATTACAAAGAAAAGATACCGTATGTGCTCGCCTATACTGCGTTATTGTTAGGCATACCTAGTAACTCTGTGAATACAAACACATTGTCGGTCTTCTAAAGATATCAATTCAACAAAAAAGTGATATAAAAAATTTTGATGATGATGTTCTTAAACGAATGTCTGATAAATATATTCTGCTTTTGGCTTGTTGAATTTTTTGTACAGATTTGATGTCTTTCCAATGAAAAAAGTCGGTGTGCATAATTTCTTTTACGTTAACTTTTGATTTATTTGCACTTTGGACCGCATCTAAAAAGTCTTTGAAATCATGTCTTTTTCTGTTTTCTTAACGCAGCTTCCACCTAAGCTATCTGCCTACATAAACGTATTTGGGTGATTGCATTTTGGTTTTTAATACAATAAATGTTTTTGAATATGATCATGAGATTCTTAATTATCTATTCTGTAATTAACTCTATCCCAAAGTCTTGGATTCATAATAATACAACGTGGTTTATCATTTAACAAAATTTTAATATCAGGAAACAAAATAATCAAACGTATTATTCTTAAAAATATGAATAGAAATTTTTATAACGTTACAATTTTATTTATTATTGATACAGTTTTTAATTACAACTGGTTTAAACTAACCCTGTATATTTATAGGTGACGAATTACGTCAACGTTTTCTAAGCAATGACCACTTGACACTGGATAGTTTCTACAATGTCTTCTTATTTCAGTTATTACTTTCCATAATCTTCTTAACCTTAAATTGTTTATAATTTTTCTTCATCAAAAACTTTATTTATTTCTCGATTTACAATAGCCGCGCGAGATACAGCACATGTGCGGGCTTTTCTACGATTCGCTGCTTTTCTATTATTTTTAGAACCGTTTCCGGTAACTTAGTCAATCAAATTTCACAAATACAACACGTCCTTTAATTGTTTTATGCACGGACTATGATTTGCATCCCGCTATTTTTATACTGAGCAAAATCTATAGTTTTACAGTTATATAAAGTTATCAAGTAACTAGAGCCTTGCAGTCCCTGCAGTATGTCCGGGTACAAAGTAGTGTATGTTAATTTCATTAATAGCCACTTCATCTGAATTCACGATGTATACTAAAATGTAAAAAATCACCAGTTCTTATTTTGGCTGGAGTAGTTGGCCAACCAAATAATAATAGGCGGGGAGTCTCTGTGTTTTAAGAAGAATGCATAGAAGGTACTTATAATTGTGGGCTTGCCGTCCTATGTAGCTCTAATCCGAGACAAATGCAACGTTGTTTTAACAATTGATTTACAAGCTATGTACCAATAATGAAATAAAGAAAATTAATATAAACAAAAAAAGGCTTCCAGTTTGGTTGAATGCGGCCATGCGGTCAAATCGTCCTGCGTTGGTGGATTACTGGAATGCGGCCTTGGTAATTGCTACTCCTAGAACACCAAAATAAAGCATATATAGGTACGTACATAAATTAATTATTGTGATTAATTATTAGAATTAATTATATGTTCTGTTACGGGTTCGGATTTGCCAGTTGCGTTTTTGTTGCTGAAGAAACAGGTTTGTCAATTTATATGTTGAACAATGTTGAACATTTCATGGATATCTTAGAAGGACAAAAGGAAGAAGCTGAAAGAAATGAAAAAAATAAGGTTAATAGAAGAAAAAAATATATACATAGAAATTGATTCAACGATTTAAAAAATTAAAAAAGGAAAAATATATGTAGACGAGATACAAGTTGTAGTTCAAAAATGAAGAACGGAAAAGCTCAGGTACAGATAGAATCACGGTAGAAATGATTAAAAAAATTGATGTAGAGGGATTCAAAGTATTAGCCCTATTATTTAATAAATTATGGGAAGAAGAAGTTATACCAAGAGAATGAGAACTTAGTCAAATAGTACCAATATTTAAAAGCAGGGGACAAAAAACTATACAAAAACTATCGAGGAATAATAATCCTACACCATAAAAGGTAGATGGGTGTATGATTATATATACAGGGTGGTCCAGGTTATAGTAGCAATAATTCACCATTCGATAGTCCATGGAAAAATAAGTCGATATACATACTTTGATTTTTTACTAAAACACTCCCCAGGAATGGTACAGCCCTTCAAAGTTTAGTTTTGAAAATCACAAAATCTATAAACAAAGTGCATATCAGCGTATTCTTGATTGGTGAATCAAAAAGGCATTTTGTTGTTTTTAAGGTTAGAAAATACCGACAAGTGTCATATTATCGCCTACTTCATAATGGATACTTCCATAAGTAATTTTTTTAAAGTGTTTTAAACTTTTCAATTTATTTATCTCGTAAACCGAGCCTCCAATTAAAATTTTACAAGAGTGACTTTTTTCTAAATTAATACAAAAATGTAAAGTAATAATCATTTTAAAAAATAAACAGTGGCGTAGAAAATGGGGGGAGTGACAGCCCTCCCAGTATCTACGCCACTGGACAGTTTTGACAAAAGTGACTTTCGTCAAGTAGTGAGTATCTATTACATAAGTACTTCTATCAAATTTTGTCAAAATCGCTTCAATGACCTGAGAGTTATGACAAAAAAACGGTTTTCAAAACTAAACTTTGAAGGGCTGTACCTTTCTTGGGGAGAGTTTTGGAAAAAAATCAAAGCATCTATATGTACTTATTTTTTGATGGACTATCGAATGGTGAATTATTGCTACTATAACCTGAACCACTAGGTATATACAGGGTGGGGCACTATCAACGAATTACTCTGTAGCACTAAAAAGACAAATAATGTAAAAAATCTTAACGCATACATATATGGAGATTATTTAAAACCACCTTTTAAAAATATTTTCCATTGTACAGGGTGCTCCAGAAACACGTACTATATCAAAGTTGGGTTATTTTAAATGAAACACCCTGTATTTTTTTCTATTTTTGAATTGTAGGATAAAAAATAATGTTTTTTAACATGTCCCTATACCAACTTACATCTGTTTCTGTGATACATCGATTTTACCTGATTTGCAAACCCTCCAAAAAATGCAATAACTTCACGATAAATAAGAACAAGCAACTTTGGTTTACACCACCTTACTAAGAGCCTTCAACATCTCCTTTCCAATATTTACTATAATGTTATGATGTACAGAGTGTTTTTAATACTACCGCATAACACTAACGACTTAAAACTTAAATAACTTAAATCACGCCCACTTGTTACAAACAACAGCAACCGTTATTAGTTTCAGCAAAAATCGATGACGCTGTAAAGATTGGTAACTTTGTTAAACAAATTCTGTTGTTAAACATCAGTAAATTGTGCTCGGTGTGTGTAATTCGACTGACTCTTAGAGCTCGGGA
This sequence comes from Abscondita cerata, assembly GCA_030710515.1. Lineage (NCBI taxonomy): Eukaryota > Metazoa > Arthropoda > Insecta > Coleoptera > Lampyridae > Abscondita > Abscondita cerata. The sequence goes on along the minus strand of JALBCR010002322.1, from coordinate 224,260 downwards.
TACTAGTCATAAGCACATTTCTGTTTATTTTTTCTGACAAAAATTAATATTTTTTAGGTAAATCTTTAAAACTGAGAGTTGCAAGATAATGTCGTAAATTGTTAAACTATCAAATTTTAAAATATCTCGAAAACTATCAGAGTTAGGGGTTGGTAACCCTAATACCGACTAAAAGGTAATTAGTTCTCGCTTTCAAAATGCTACAGAAATGTAGGGTGTTCTATTTAAGTTAAGCAAGTTATTTAAGTTTTAAGTCGTTAGTCTTATGCGGTAGTATTAAAAACACCCTGTACATCATAACATAATAGTAAATATTGCAAAAGAAATATTGAAGGCTCTTAGTAAGGTGGTGTAAACCAAAGTTGCTTGTTCTTATTTATCTGGAAGTTATTGCAATTTTTTGGAGGGTCTGCAAATCAGGTAAAATCGATTTATCTCAGAAACGGAAGTAAGTAGGTATAGGGACATGTTAAAGAAGATATATTATTTTTTATCGTACAATTCAAAAATAGAAAAAATTCAGGGTGATTCATTTAAAATAACCCAATTTTGATTTGGTACGTCTTTCTAGAGCACCCTGTACAATCCAAAATATTTTTAAAATGTGGTTTCGAAAAATCTTGTCATATGTAGGTATGTCATAACATTTCTAACATTATTTGTCGTTTGAATACTGTAGAATAATTCGTAGATAGTGCCCCACCCTGTGTATAATTCTGAGATCTTGACAGTGCACTGAATTTCAACGACCACAGCGTAGAGCTTATTAAAAAATGTAATAAACTTCTTGGCTTCATTTTGATAAATGCAAAATCATTCAAAAATTGTAAATCATTAATACTACTTTATAATACATTGTGGGTATCTAATTCTTACTCAAAAATCCGTAAGAGTTAGATACCTACAACCATATCATTAGAAAGCTTATGAAATTCTACGTTCAACGGCCATACAACGGGGGTGCAGTTTGAAAAATCAAGTTATCCATTAATTTATGGAGATCAATTTGAATAATTGATTACTCAAAACCTAGCGAGGTTGGAAAGGTGAACAATTAGCTTTAGTTAGCACATGTAATGCGAAATCGCAGTTGAATAAATTCCAGGAAAACTATGGCTCGATTTCATAATATTTTTAAAGTAGCCTTTTACCAAAAGAAACTTTTATAAAAAACAAATATATGACTTTATTGCGAGTGCGAGTGAAATAAAATACAGACTTTAATATTAAAGGTTCCTTTAAATTGATTATGGAACTGACCGTAAGTTATTGAATTTTTTTGGAACGTCAATTCATCCGGAAAAAGTGAAATAATGCGAAAACCCTCCATTTTAGACACTATGTATAATGCATAAAGTCCCATTAGAATTTCCCAAAGAATCCAAATTTGTTATAAGAAATGAGTGATTTCATTTAAAAGAATACAACTTTGGTATGTCGCGCTTGTATGAAACAGCCTGTATAAACGTAAATAATTTTAAAATGGGCATGTTCATTACGAAAGTTTTTTTCTAAACCTAATATTTTTCGAGATATCCTCCTTCCACGCACTAATGGTTCACCCTGTATGCTTTATTTATATTTAGTTGATTTAAATTTAGTTTCTTCTTATTTACCTTGTAATTGAATCTTGTATCTGTTGGGTAATAAATTATTATTGTTATTACACCAGAAGGTACAAAAATCTATGGGATAATTCAATCATTTCTAATTTTACTGACACTCAGACTGACATATCGTATAGCAAACCTCGAACTGAACGACGGGACGACCCCAAGCAACCACAACCTATAACAAACTTATGAACTTCAAGTGGCATAAAATTTTTCTAATTTAATTGAAAGTGTACTATAAATTAATTAATTGTAATGTAAGGTAGGTAACTTAAAGTACAAAATCATTTGACTCGCTCCAAAATTAACAGTTTTATCAAAAAATGAATAATAAATGTTTGCAAAGTTGTATCTTGCAGCATAGGTATATGTTATTAATATTTTGAATCGTTACTATTTTAACTTTCTTTAGTGCTTCATTCTAACATATAGAATGTAATAAATAATCGCGACGTTTATAAAGAGATAAAGAAAATTAAATGCAATCATAAATTTTAATTAAAACCATGCGAATTCTACTATAAACTAAGATTTTACGTAAAACCGTACCGTACAGGAACGAGGAATATACGAGTATGTATCGATCGTTAAATAAATATGAAACATTAAAAAAGTTTATGATACTTTTATAGCTTTTGAGTTATTTATTCCATAGAATTTCATAAATATTAGATTACTTTCAGAAACGTGACATTGTATTTGCTTCATAGTATAAAAGGAGAAGTATTCGGTATTTAATGTAATTGCAGGCTAATTGAGTTTAGAAGTTAGTGGAAGTGCAACTCAAAGCTAGTAAAGAAGTTACTCAGTTGAGATAATCGGGTTAAAGACAATTAAGTTTTTTTAAATTTGTATTTCTAATAACTTAATTTTTTTATAATGTGGGTTTAATACATGTATTTATAAAATTATTGACATTCTATGGTAGTATTTAAATTAGGTGCGCCTATCTAGATTTCAGCCATATACTTAACCAGCCCCAAAATTTTAGAGAACAAGTACCTTAGACCAAATAATTCTAAAATTAATTAGACTTGGTTACAGCCAAAATATACATTTAATGTCACTGAATTTTTCTTATACACTTTGATGGCGGTTAAACTCGAAAATCAGATTGACAAATTTTTTTAAGAATAGGTTTTTGAGATATGAGTTTTTAATTTTTTTTTGGTACCATTACTTAAATCATCATCAGCTGAAGTAAATGGAGATTCAAGTTTGTGTTTACTCTCTCGTCACAAGTTTTTAAATTTGAATGCAAAACAGAAAGTTTAGAAAAAATAACGTTTATGTTCTTTATACGGTAACAATATAATATACGTCCCAGAAATCACTCCTCAGGCTTGTGTTTTCGTTATTTTTGTTTTTATTTTTTTTTTTAATTTTCGTAAATGAGACTAAATTCTCTATAAGATAAGTAAATACAATTTTCAAATTCTGCACTTTATAATATAAACTTTTTTTTCAAATCTTTTTTTAAATTCTTATAAGATAAGTAAATACAATTTTCTATTATAACATAATCACAACAATAATAATAAACACATTAGCATCATGTCGCACTTTTCGGAATTGGTATAATTCATATTAATTATGATAAACGGAACACTAAAAAATTAGGAAAATCAATTTGACAACTAACTTTACGCATTGTTTTTATGTGTTCCTAGATAAAAATGACCTAAATCAGTTATTTCCATGGCAAACCTACCTTCAACTATTAATCGTATTTTTCTAACAAAAATTCCTATGTATGACCCATATTTTTTTATATGGTTGTAAAGAGAATAAAAGTTACTATCCAAAATATTAAAAAAAGGTATATTATGCTACCGTAAACCGGGGTTACTTTGCTCCATTTTTATGAATATTTTGAAGAACACTATAAAAAATAAATTGAAATATCGACATAAGTGACTTTTGCCTTATAATACTTATATACGGGATCTAATTGAACATACTCACATGGTCACTTGTTTGTTAAATAGTATGGTAACGTTAAATTTTTTTGTCAAAAAGTGGAGCAAAGTTTCCCATAGGCCGGGGTTACTTGGCAGCAGAGTAAAGTTTGCATTATAATGCCACTATTTAAGCAAATGGACCAAAGTTAGGCATGTGTTTTATCGACTTTCATCCGGGACTCACGTCTGTACCCAAAAAAATACAAAATATTGTATGCATTTTGTTTTTATTGTAAGTAAATGAAACTATAAACTTTATTCATTAAAAAATCCAAAATTTATTGCACAAAACAAACAAAAATAAAAATAGACGATAATGTAAGTGTTAATCAAAAATAGCTTTTAATTCTGGAACGGAGAAAAACCCCTCTTAGAGATTTGCTTGGGAGGTTTAATTGAGCTTACAACATCGGACCATGGGTAAGTCAATTCATCCCGTTTCGTGGGCCATTTCCACATTTTCAGGGATTTTTCCATCGAGTTAAGGGTAACTTCTTTGTCGTTAAAATCTACAATTTCACCAGGATATAGTTGTCCTTCATACAAAAATGCTACAAAGTATCCTACTTCTCGGACTACACTTTCAAACTGAGGGTGTGTTGCCTTCCAAAAAATTTACAAACTGGTTTTCTTTTTCTTCTTCGTCGACAAGCATTTCAAAATTTATGTCACTTGAAGAGTTGTCATCAAAAACAATGTCATCTTCAAGCCTACCGATAGAAGTACTGCAGGTGGGCTCGTCTATCTTCAGCACCTATGAATACATCGGCGCTAACACTTTTTCCAGCGGCAATGTTCATCTTTTTTCTGCGGGTCTTTACAGTACTGGTTAACTCTGATTTCTTAACCTCGAGAGTTTTAAGAAATTCTGATTGTACCATCTCTGGGTTACAATTGTTCCTGGGTATACGGCTTAGGACCTCTTCTGAATTTAGAGGAAACACACCACATTTTCGGAAACCAGCTTTTAAATTGTCTCCAGCTTGTGGTGTGATAATTTCCATCATTTTTGATAATAATCGTGGAAACTGTTCTTTTTGAATATTCGTGTGTCGGATCCCTTCGGCAGTGTCTTTCCAGTCCGATAACACCTTCCGCCATGCTATTTTTAGTGGCCGGAAAAACGCCACATCCAACGGCTGGGTCAAGTAGGTACTATTAGGTGGAAGACATATTAAGAGTATCTTGTTTTCGAGGCACAGTTGGAGAGCATGCACAGTAATATGTGAAGATAGGTTATCACATAATAGTACTTTTTTACCTTCGAAATTTTTAATCTCGGTATCATCAGACTCTCAAGCCAGTCTGTGAATATATTTGCATCAAACCAACCTGAGGGACTAACATTGTAACGGCAATCTTTGAGACCATTTTCCTTCCATGTGGTCCACATATTGGTGGCCCGGTAAACTACGTAAGGAGGCAATAATTCTCTGGCAGCGTTCCCGCAAAACATGACAGACACGGATGTTTTGGAAGCATTTCTAATAAGTTCCGGATACTTGCTCCCTTTCTTAACAAGGACCTTCTTTTTTCCTGGGTCATCTGTGAGGTTGGTCTCATCAAAGTTCCATACATTTTAGGGAGGAACATCCTTTATTTCGTTTTCCAAATTTTCAATATAACTCCTTATCATTTTTCATCAACTGCTGCTCTTGTTCTTTTCACGTTTTCTGCAAAGCGTACTGATAGTTCAGGATGCCTAATCATAAACGATTTTATCCAGTCGTTTCCTGGTAAATTACCATTAAATTTATTTACTTGTCTTCCGCAACGATTTAAATAATTTTTAATAATGTGTCGCAATTCTGTTGAGTTTATCGGGAACCCATACTCTCCTAAAGCAATCAAGCACTCAACAAAGTTTCGTTCTTCATCTGAAGTGAATATAGGTTGCTGTCCTGGTTTTCTCAAATGCCTTTTTTTCAATTTATTAATAATTGTCCTTCTAGGTATTTTATATATTTGTTCCTCTTCTTTGTGAAATTTCACCTCTTTTTATTTCATTTAAGCATTGTTCCAAGGTTTCAGGTGTATAATCACAATACCGTCTTGAGCCCAGTTTTCTTTTATAGTTTCTGGGCATTTCTGTAACAAAAAACGGAAAATATTCAAAATAAAAAATAAAACCAATAATAAATTTAAATTGTGTATTATTATTAGATTAAAATTGTTTCCTCTTTGAATTTTAACGTCTTTTGGGGTTACTTTGCGCCGGTGCAAAATAACCCCAAAAGAAAATAAAATCTGCAGGTTGAGAGAGAAAATAATTTTCTGTTATTTATCATCATCAAGGACTAGTTACTTCATGTACAACATTATAAGAAAAGGATATATAAACTAATTTTGAAACACTTACTTGATAAATATGAAAAAGATACTTCCCATTAATACTCTTTTTGTCAATGGTGCAAAGTAAACCCTACTGGAGCAAAGTAACCCCGGTTTACGGTATTTGAAAAAAAAAGTTGAATATCGCTACCATTATATAGGGTGTCCCAGTAAGAACGCCGGATTTGAATTGGCCGCCATTTTTTTCGTATGAGATTGGCTGCACTGTACCTACACTTTTTGTTTTTTATATTTGTTGCAGTTACTGGATATGGAGCGTTACACTGCTGAACAACGAGTTTTAATTGTGAAAACTCATTATCAGAATGGCGAGTGTTATGCTCAAACTGTTCGCAGGCTTCGCGCGCTCTTAGGCCGGAATAATGCGCCTAATGAGTTCGGAGGCTGATGACGAAATTCCAGGCAACAGGAAACACTGCAAACATTCCAACACCCGAACGCACTCGTCGTACGCGGTCTGCTCAGAACATCGCCATTGTGAGAGACAGCGTTCAAGTGAGTCGAACAATTTCATGGACAGAGTCACTAGCTGCAGAGCATCTCGTGGTGGACATATGCCAGATGTCATTTCCACACTTAAATCGGAACGTGTGCCCTTTGTGTTCATGTATGAATATGGGTCATTCCTTTCAAATATAGTTTATTTTAAGTATAATTAAATCCGGCGTTCTTATTGGGACACCCTATACAAGTGCAGAATTTGAAAATTGTATTTAGTTATTTTATAGAAATTTAATCTGAATTACTAAAAGTAAAAAAAATAATAAAGCCTGGGGAGTAATCTCTGGGACACCCTGTATATTATGATAAACTGAACACTCAAAAATTAAGAAAATCAGTTTGACAACTAACTTTACGCACTGTTTTTATACGCTCCTAGATAAAAATGACAAAAATCAGTTATTTCCATAGCAAACCTGCCTTCAACTATTAATCGTATTTTTCTAACAAAAATTCTTATGTATGACCCATATTTTTTTATATGGTTGTAATGAGAATAAAAGTTACTATCCAAAATATTAAAAAAAGTATATTATGGTATTTAAAAAAAAAAGTTGAATACCGCTACCATTATACAAGTGGAGAATTTCAAAATTGTATTTACTTATCTTATGGAGAATTTAATCTCATTTACAGAAATTAAAAAAAATAATAAAAATAATAAAAAATAACGGAGATACAAGCCTGGGGAGTGATCTCTGTATATAACAAAATAATAAAATGAACAGAAACCACTCTATCTTCCGATTTTGGGGCAAGTGCGGCCTCGGCGCGGAAATACCGCTATACATTTAATAACTAATATCGCGAAAACTTTGATGGCATAGGTTGACATTTTGACAATTTTGTGTATTGAACGCAATACAAAAGGTACACAGAAATGTAATTTTAAGTTTTTGAATTATTTTCAATTTAATATTGAAACACTAAAGTTTTTGTTGTTAAAAATTAAAAATGTAGAGAAATTTTTTTATTTGAAAATTTGACTTATTCTAAACGGAAGGTTTAGTTTGTTTTGACTTTTTAATTTAAATAAGCAGAAGTAGAAGGAATATTGTATCATTTTCTATAGAGGTAAAATAAATCAATTTTAAAACATGATCGTTTGAAAATTTGATTTTAAGTTTAACCAGAACTCTGCTTTAAATTTATATATGAATATTTTATTTAAAAAACTCTATTTCTAAATGTACCTTTTTACTCGGGAAATAAAAAAAAGATGAACAATAAAAGTATTTACATTCAGAACTAAGTACAATCATTTCAAACTTAATGTCACTAACATACACATACATTAAAAATAAGGTTATAAAGTAAAAATTGTAGAGCACTTTTTGCAATAATTTTTTTTCCGATAATTCGTATGTGCATATATTTCTTGTAATTTATAGTAAACATCGATAGAGCGGCCCGTGATTATGCTCTTAGAGAGTGATTAGCCAAAGAAGCTGAATATTGGAAAACGAGGCGAAGTCGAGGTTTGTAGTCAACAAACTTCGATATTTGCCCTACAATTTTTACCAACAACTGAAATAAATTACAATTCTTATGTATTAATTTTTATAAAAATGTTGCTGGAAGTGTACGACTTAAAAAATTAAAAACTTTTCATTCGTTCTCGACATGTAATGACCCTCATTTAAATCATATAACAAGTGTTCAAATAAAAAACTGGGCAGGGAAATTCCTCGAATTTTCGTTGACATAAAATATTTTTTTTAAACAAAGTAGAATAGATAGAAAGCTATAATTTAAAGTTTGTGCAAAACCATACAAAAAATATTCACTTCTGTCAATTTTTTGGTTGCATTTATATCACATTTTAATCCACAGTGTTGGTGTACTTTTTGGGTATACTGTAAACATAATGAAATCAATTCAACTCCACGTCTGACTGGTCCAGTTTTTATTTTAACACTAGTTAGAGGCAATACAATCCATTAAATAAAATGTTAATTCTGGCCTTTTCACCTGCCAAAACAACAACAAAAAACTAATACCAATAGAGAATATTGCACTGAGTGGATAAACCAAAAATCTTGAAATCAATTAGATAGCGTAAGTGAAGGAAGTGACCAAGAAACGGTTTTTGAAAAGAGTTCTAAACAACAGATTTGTCAAAAAAAAAACGAAAATAAACATCAATCACAATAAAAGCGAGCGAAAACAAAAAAGAAATGGCGTCAATAAGAAAACAAAAGAAAACAAGAACTACGCGAAGAGTACTGTGAAAAACAGAAGACTAATGAAGGCTGGAATTATAAGTAGCTGAAAACAAGAGAACAATAAAACACTATATTAATAGAACGACAGGAAATAAAGAGATCCCGAAATAAAAAAAAACTCGAGAAAGATCATGAAGAAGTTATACTTAGATTTATTATTTGAAGAAACAAGATGACGACGAAAAATTTATGGTGTGTGAGCGCATGTTTTTAAACACTCTAAATTAAAAGAAAGAACAGTGGTAGATTGGAAGAACTCTGGAGTTAACTGTACTGATGACACTATTGTAAGAAAAAGTTACCAACCATGAGGGCTCCAACCTCGGTGTAACTGTCAGAAATCAACAAAACGGAAAATATTATTTATGATTTTTTTTAACGGTCTTAGAAAGGTAAAGTCACGTTATTGGTGAGCTAACTCGTCTAAGCTCTGTTTAGAACTCAACGGAATTTCAAAATCAGCTTTGTACAATTTTTAAAAGTTTGTGCTCATGAACACAACAGTGGATCGGTGTCCATAGCTCTTTTCACATCTTTGAAGGAATAAATTTAAATTTATTTTCCCCCGAACTCATAACCTCTCGGAACAGAAATATTAATTACAAGAATAAATAAAAATGAAGCCAGAGAAGCCGAAACCTTCGACAAATAATCTCACAATAAAGTTTTCTTCGTGGATATACATCCTGTCTTAAATCAAATGTTTCGAGTCTCTACTACAAGCAAAAGTTATCTGTACATCGACAAAGAAATTAGAAGATTATTATTTACAGTGGTGGCTGCCCAGCGCAAAATACAGTACAGTACTTTGGTAAATGCTCTTCGAAACACTGCTTAATGACAACGTGGTCATTGAACAAAAATATCTGGAAAAGGGGCACACTCAGATGAAGGCAGACTCCACGCATTCAGTTATTAAAAGGCAATTAAAAAAGCAAACATAAGCAGACTATGTGGGAGGCTGTATCAAAACCAGGGAAAATTCGGGCCCCTATATTGTAAAATATCTGAACTACGATCTTTAGAGAATTTCTTCTCTTAAATTTATTTCGTCTTTAAGGCCTGGTCGACCGTTTGGTGGTCCAGTTGTCACTGACTACAGGGCGTTGAAATACTGTCGGGATGATTCATTTAAATATAAATTGAGACACCTGATGAGTATAGAGCAATAGAGCGGCAGATAATGACTGATTTTGCAACATGACTTTATACCGTCTGCCTCTTAGCAAATATAAAGTATGGTTCAGAGTATACTTGAAAAGTGTATTTGTTACCAGTTGTACGTGATATGACGTTTGTAAATCGGTGATGAAAGAAATTGCCTGTTTTGTTTGCTCTATCCAATCCGCCGTTGTCCAGTAATTAAAATATACAGCAAAAATTGTAGACAATTTATTAACCAAGGGTTTGAGACCACAACAAAATTTATATCTTAATCTAAAAAGTTTTTTTTTTAATTAAATTTTTCTTTTTTTTTGTGTTAGACAATCATGGTCAAATTGATGAAATCGTATACATCTCCTTTAATTGGTTTTCCCTAAACTGCTGTAAGGATTTCCGTAGGAGTAATGGTGTTTATACGTAAACTCCAAGTTCTTTTATTCGCCGACGTTTCGACCAGTGTGGCTGGTTTTCAAGGCATCAAAGATTTGGAGTTTATAGAGTTGTTGCATATTGTATTAAATTGACAAAACTAGTCACCAAAATATGCAACAACTCTATTAACTCCAATTCCTTTGATGCCTTGAAAAACACCGAAACGGCGGCGGATAAAAGAACGTGATTTACTTACAAACTCCATTATTCCTACAGAAGGCCCTACAGCAGTATAGGGAACACCAATTAAGATCAAATTAATGTAGTTTACACGGACTTTCGGAAAGCTTTCGACACCTTATACATCCTATAATTCTCGGGATACTAAAGGATTTTGGTCTTGGTAATTCGTTACTATCCTTTTTTGCTTTTATAGCAACATCGGGTGTGCCGCAAGGTTTGCATCTGTGCCTCTGTTATTTATATCTTTATTAATGATTTGTCCAACATTATTTCTTGTAAGAATTTGTTTTTTACTGACTGTCAGTTTTACAAAATCAGTTAATTTTGGTTACACAATGGTGCTTCAATAATTACTTTCATGTCAACATATCAAAATGAAGAATTGTCTCTTTTTCCAGAAAACGCAATTCTGTCAATTTTAGTTATTCTACCAAATTTGATAGTCGACAGGGTACTGAATTTGTTAAAGACTTGGAAGTTATATTTGATTCCATGGTTAGCTTTGCTGACCATGTTAGAGAAACAATTACCTCTGGTTCAAAATGTTTTGGTTTTATAATCAGTACATGCAAATCTTTTATAACTTTAAACCCTCTAATGTCCGTTTATAACTCTCTGATACGATCCAAATTATAATATTCCAGTTTAATATGGTTTTCTTTATATAAGCAATATGTTGACAACATTAAAAGCATTCAAAGGTATTTTTTAAGTATCTAGCGTTTAGACTCCATGCATCCATCAAGAGGATATCCTCAAACCATTTTTTGAATCGGTTTGGAACTTCCTCCCTTCAATCCAGACGAATTGTACTGCGCTAAAATTCCTTTACAATATTTTTCATAATAAGGTTAGTTGTCCATGATTCCGAATTTCATAAGATGTGGAGTAAGAAGTTGAGTATTATAAGCTTTCTCGTAAATATCCATTAAATTTACGTTATCTATAAGGATCTTCGCTCCATATGTGAAAAAGCTATTAAAGTACCTTATCGAGAATTCTTCGACCATGCAGAGTATTCTATCTCAAGCGATTCATCAAGGTTCTGGAAATTTGTGAACCTTAAGCAATCTTTCTACGATTATTTCTAATGAAAATAAAATTAGCGGGTCGGCTAACGTAGTTCAGGCTTTGCTTACTTTTTCAGCAAAGTGTATCAAAATATTTGCCCAAACTTACCTTGTATGAGCTTATTATCGATTTTCAACGAGAATACTTGTTTAGCCGCTACACGTTTGAGTAGCTCTTTCTCTTCCGGATCTGAGAACTTCATTGTTAAGAATTGTGATGATGTTTTTGCTAATCCACTTTTTGTTTAATTTTTAAATTTATCTTTAAGTATTTCTTATTATCCTTATGTAAGGAAACAAGCACAAATATGTCCAATTTTAAGTCGTTAAGTCAGGAAACCGCTATGTTATTAGCAATTACCGACCCATTGCCTTGTTAAATACGTTTCCAAAAATCTCTGAGATTTGTTTACATAGCTCCATGTCATCTTCGATAGCTAATGTAATGTCACCCAAGCAACATGGGTTTCTAAAAGGCAGATCAACCTCACCGGTTTCTCTAATTATGTAGCAGGTCGACGTCATCTACACCGATTTCTTTAGAGCACTTGATACAATCGATCATGGGCTTTATGTCGAAAATTACTATGGTTTGGCTTGCATAGTAGGCTTGGTAAATTATTATTATCTTACTTGTCTGGTAGATCAATGTATGTGGAATATTGGGGTTATAAATTATCTGTTTTTGGCATAATTTTGACGTTCCACCAGTATCTAATCTGGGACCAATGTTATCAATAATAGACGTTAAATGTCTTCTATTTGCTGACGACTTAAAGTTTCATCTAAAGATGATGGTTTTCGCCTGCATTATGATTATACACTCGAAGGCATTGGTTTCCCTAAAGTAACTAACATTTGTGATTTTGGTGTTTCATTCGACTCAAAATTTACATTACACATGATATTGACGGGAATGAGGCATTTATAACACTTTTTAATACCCTAATGCAATGTAAACTGGAATATGCTTCAATAATATGAAGACCTTATAAAGGTAAAAATTTACCCCACTAGGGGCTACCTACATAACAATCTTTTGAAATAGTTTTTCTTTAATTCTTTAGATCCACGTAGATCAGTAACACTGGTTGTCCATCTTTTTGAACTAACTAATGGTTTTGTGGATGATTGCGATACATTCATGAGATGTGTTGAATTTATAATACTTTACAAAATACCACTAACACAGACATTTTCCATCAGTCATTAAAATATTTTATCAGTTTCATTTGACCACATCTGTAATAAATATCGAATTATGCATAACATAATAATTCTTTAATTTTTCAAAAAAATTATTTTTATTTTATTAATTTTTTATGTACCTACACTAATTTCAGTTAAATTATTTTTAATATACTTTCCATTTATCTTTATTCATTATCCTATATAATAAAGCGCCTATTTTTTCATGTCAGTCTCCGAAATTAAACGGGTACTTCCAGACGTCGTCGTAGAGACTTGAAATTTAGCATGCCGATGGGTCTTGTCTTCAAACCAACGGGAAAAATCCGAAAACCGGAAATTTCCATTCAAGGGTGGGACCAGGGACGTCTCCGTCTGCCATAGGTCTAGCATTATTAAGTTCATGCGTTAAAATTTGCCCGTCAATCGACGGGGTTTTAATCTATAATACAGGGTGTCCCAAATAAGAGTGACTGATTTTTAACATAAATTCCCAGCTTATTAATTACTCCAAAAGATGGGGTTTTCACTAGTTTCACTAGTTTAACAAAAAGATTTTTAGGCTTGGCTGGCATTTCATCTCATCAACACAGGGTGTTTTACTAATGTTGGTGAAATCCAAAGGGAAAAATATGTTTTATTTTAAATGGAATACCCTATAATTTTTGTTCAAAAGAGCAATCATTCTCCTTTCCAAAAATGTATAGTTTTCTATCTTTTGTTTCATTAGCAACAAAGATATTCGAGGTTTCATGTAGTAGTACATTTTTAAATAATAGTTTTATATGAACGTATTTTAATGCCTAAAATCAACTCATGATATGACCATTTGACGCATAACAAAATCATTTAAGTCGGTTTTATGTAGTATGCATTTTTAATTACGTAAATAATTGCCAACAAATCTGACAAACAGTTTATTTAGTAAGAAAACATAATAACATAATAACATTATTCAATACAATAAAAAAGTTACAATTAATGCTACATATGTCTACCCTCTTCGTTTACGTATAACTGTCATTTCTTGGGGAATGTTTTCAATAATGTTCCTGGTATTATTTTTTAGTTCTGCTAAATTGTTAGGCTTAGGATTGTAGCACCTATCCTTCACATATCCCCAGAGAAAACTTGAAATTGTGGAAAATAATGAGATCTAACCAGAAACGTTGAATCGATAACAATTTTTCCTACAGAAAGTAGTTCAGGTAACAACACTGACGAGGATTCAGGAGAAGAGAACGCAGTAAATATCAACAATTTGCCAGGATGTCAACTTCGTGCTCCGGCAGAAATAAATTTACACTTAGCCACCGTCAATGATGACCACTTCTCCTCAGATGATGATATACCTCTACAAACACTTGCGAATACAACTGGTTCAAATCTCACAAAAGTCAGTCAAAGCCGAAAAGACGACGTTTGAATCAAGGTCTTTACGACTGGAGTGAAGGAGATTTGACATCGGCCGAAACATATTTTGAATTAGAAATTAATCCAAACTTCGGACAAAAAAGTCCTTTGGATTTATTTTCTCTATTTTTTTACGAAAAACTTTTGTAACAGAATATAACCGTTATATTTAGATAACCGTTTTATTCAGCAAAAGAATAATGTCAATATGGCGCAGAAGACCGAACTAAAAGCTTTTCTCGGTGTCTTGTTACTAAGTGCATATGTACTACCTAGAAGGCGTATGTTTGGGAAAACGAAAAGGACACTCATAACAATTTGGTAGCTGAAGCCATATCACGAAATAAGTTTGAATTTATTTTGTCGCATTATCACGATACTACACTAGCCAACTCGATAGATAAATTTGGAAAAGTTAGACTCTTGTTTGATCAGCTCAATAACTAATATAAGTACCTAATACACCAAACTTGGAATAGGACCTTCCGTGGATCTAGAGTATTCAGACGTTTTGAAAAAAAAAATGGAATGATCAAGAAATAAAATTATTTTACAACGGTACCTTTATTTGTAATATTTGCTAACAAAAATTTGTAAGTAACCGGAACAATACAGAAAAATCGAACTCAAAAAATTCTCTAACAGACTAAAAGAAATGAAAAAGCAACCAAAAGGAAGTTACGACAACAAAAAAACTTGTTATTAAAGACATAATCGTTGTAAAGTGGCACGACAACAACATTGTAACATTTTGTTCGAATACAGCAGGGGTAAACTCTCTTCACTATGTAACGACATTTTCCCAGAAAGAGAAAAAAAGTACAAGCAAGTAATATCAATTGTTATTGCCTTAGTTTTAATAACTTTATGTATTCTAGGTAACGCAGCCACATTTGATCAATTTATGTAATCCCAACATGAGCGGTGTAGACAGAAGCGATTAGAATCTAAGTTTCTACAGGGTGTCCATACGAGGCAAAAAGTGGTATTCTCCACTCATAGCACATTGTGTAGATAAGGCTGCACATAACGCCTGTCAGCTACACCGGAAAAATAGGGGTGAATTCGCTGAACTAAAATTCAGAAAAAGGATTGCTGTTACAATTTTACAACAAAACAAAAAACAAACATATACAAGAGGGACATCCTTCAGGTAGCAAAGGTATAGTTAAAATCAGTTAAACTTGCGTATGTACCATATTATAATAATTTTGTTACAATGCTCTGTTTCTCTTTATTCATGTGTGCTAGAAAAAAACAGAATCAAGGAACTTAAGTTTATCGTGTTATGAGACTGTACTAAACGTATGTCGACACTTAATTAATATTTTGACATTTCCCATTTTGACGTTTTGTTTTGATTGTTGGTTAATATCCCTTGTGTATGTAACCACAGACCTAACTTTATTTAACTTTATTTCTGTTTTCAAAAATTGAAATAATAGTACTGATTAGGGGTTATAATAAATAAATAAATCCCGATACGTTAACAAACTTTTTGACAACTACAACAAATTCACATCAATAAAAACGGGTAACTTAATAATCTAATTTTCTACATCCTCCCGGGCAGCAGTTATCTCTAATGGAAACAAGAGCTGTATCGGTCTTCTTAAAATAGTTTTGTTACTTGTTATAATTTCACAAGCTCGAACTCTATTATCCGGACCGTGAAAAACCTTTGTTATTCTCACTAATTTCCACAGCAGTCGTGGAATATTTTGATCATGTAAAAGACATACATCTCCAACATTAAAATTTTTAGAAGTAATTGGACTTTGCCTGTGAAACAGTCTTAATTGTTGCAGATAATCACATGACCACCGCTTCCAAAACTTCTTTATTAAATTGTTTCTGTATTTCTATTTTTTCAAAATGTCATTTCTAATTACAGATAGTTTACTACTATCTATGCTAAATCCACATTCGTTACTGCCGATTAAAAAATGTGATGGTGATAAGATTAACAAATTTTCCGGATCACTATTGACATACGTTAGTGGTCTTGAATTGACTGTAGCATCTTCTACTTCAGCAAGTTCAGTTTGTAAGTAATTATAATTCAAAGATTTCTTACCAAGAGACAGTTTTAGAGCATCTTTCACAGTTTTTACCATTCGCTCCCAGAAACCTCCCCACCATGCGGCACGTTCAATTATAAATCGCCATTTAATACGACAAGAACTAATAATATTTTGAAATTCTTCATTTATCATTACTTTAGACAATTGTTGTAATTCTAAAGCTGCACGTTTGAAACTTTTGGCGTTATCACAATAAATTATGTCCGGAATTCCTCGTTTTGAAATTAAACGCCTTAAAGCATTAATACAGCTTTCTGTTGACATATCTGGAACCCTTTCTAAATGAATGGCTCTAACAACAGCGCATGTAAACAACAGTATATACAGTTTTTACCTGCTATGCAACTCATTAACTATATATAATGGACCAGCAAAATCTACACACGTTACCTTAAGTGGCGCAGCAGGTGAAATACGGTCCTTTGTTAAGGTGCAAAAGGTTCATTTGCTGATGTACTTCGCAGTTTTTTGCAGATCATACATTTGCTTATAATTGATTTAACACGTTGTCTACCTTGAATAATCCAAAAGCGTTTTCTTATTTCGGTCAATCTTATATTAACACCACCATGTTTCGTTAAATTATGGGTGTTCCAAATTATTTTTTCCGTTAACATAGACCTCTTTGGTAAAATAATAGGGTGTTTCGTTTCAAAAGGTAATAACGATTCATGCAATCGATCCCCTAATCTTAACAATCCATCTTCTAAAAATGGGTTTAAGGTAACGATTGGTGAAGATGGGTCTAATTTTTCACCCCTTTGTAAAGAAGATACTTCTTTGCTAAAATACTGTTGCTGGACAGCCTTTAACCAATACTTTTCGCTATATTCCAACTCTAAAGCGGATAATGCATTTAGTCTCTTTTGTTTGTTTTTCAAATTTAAAGTGAATCTAATTATATATGCGGTCACTCTCATAATTTTCTTCAGGCTACTATACTTATGAAGAGGCATAATAGTGTCGACATCTTTTTTTCGTTTTCTCGTTGAGCCAATGTTGACAAAGTTTCTACCTCAATCGTGTGTTCCTCTTTGGGCCAACTATTACAAGCTTCCTTCAACTAATCAGGGCCATGTTTCCAAATTCAAGAATTCAAAATCATTTCCCGTTAACACCTCTTGTTAACAAATCTGCTGGATTCTGTATGCCTGGACAATAGTACCATACATTTACGGCAAGTTTTTGAATTTCAATAACACGGTTACATACGTATGGTTTCCATCTGATAGCCTTTCCTCATTTCTAATGGAGAGTAATCTTAGAATCAGTCCAAAGGGTGCAATACTTTATCTGTACATTAATATTTGACAATATAAAACGCTGCAATCGAGCAGCACACACTGCTGCCGTTAATTCTAGTTTAGGTAAAGTCAGACTCTTGTCTCCATTCTATTTTATAGGTGCTACTCTATTTTTAGCCATAAGAAATTCACAATTTACTTCACCATAAATATTTACTACTCTGACATATGCTACTGCCCCAAATGCAATTAAGCTTGCATCACAAAATATATGCAACGAAATGTCATATTTCTTATCCTTAAGAACACATCTGGTCAATGAAAATTCTCTCAAACTTGATATTTCAGAGCACCATTTTACAAAGTCATTAACCAAAGTATTTGGTAAAGGAATATCCCAGTCTAATTTTGCTGTCCAAATTTCTTGTAGTAATATTTTGCCTCTTATCACAAACGGACTTAAAAATCCTAATGGATCAAAGATCTTTGACGTTGTTTGTAACACGCTTCTTTTAGTTATTGGGTTATTATTTAGAGCGTCCAAGACACACATCAAATCTATTGCTAATTCGTAATCATCAGTATACCATAAAATTCCCAAAACTGTTTGAATAATGGATTTGTTCTGTAAATCCGATCCCATTTTATTCCTCAGAGAAACATCGTTAGTATTCCACTTACGTAGATTCATACTTGCTTTCAATAGAATTGTCTTCGATTCATAATAAATACGTTCAGCAACATCAATGTTATCTACAGCAACTACTAAATCATCAACATAAAACGATGAAGTTAAAATATCAGCAGTGTCTTTGAATTCCTCAGATTGTGACTGAAAATGTTTCTTGAGCGTAACTGCCAAAAGGAAAGGACTACAGGTTACACCAAACGTTACTCGTTTCATGCGAAATACGGTAATATTTGGTAAATTGCATGGATCAGTAATTGTTTCTTCATACCATAAAAAACTGAGAGTATCTCGGTCACGATCCGTAACTTCGATTTGTAAAAACGCCTTCTCTATATCTGCAACTAATGCTATTTTTCCAATTCTGAAGTTCAACAACACTGTGAAGAGATGAGGTACTAAATTTTCACCTTGTAAGAGAACATCATTTAATGAAGGTAAACCAGGGGCATGAGCAGACGCATCATATACGACCCTCAATTTTGTGGTATCCTTATCTTCTCTATACACAGCTCGGTGTGGCATAAAATATTGACGGATTGAGTTAGGTATTTTTTCAAATAACTCACGCACATCCATTATGTAAATTTTCGCGTATCGCAGTGTCATATTCGTTCAACTTATTATTAATTGAAAGTTTTCGCGTTAAACTCTTTAATCTATTGAAAGCGCCGTTGTAATTTGAATCAAGATACACATTTAAATCCTTCCACGGTAAACCAACACAATACAGATTGTTTTGGAAATAAATATTGTCTCTTAAAAACTCATCCGTTTGAGATTTCACAATATCGTTAATTTAATTTATTCCGATAGCTTCAAGAGAACAAAAGTTTTTTAAAACCTCATCAAATACTGTTTCGCATTGTACGTGTAGAGTATTTGCCGCATTAACACTAACAGCAAAAGCGTACTCACTTGCATGCTCACTATCTACACCGTGAATAGTCCACCCAAATTTCGTTTCAATTGCCACTAAACTTTTAGTAATTTTTCGCAAATTGTTGGTCACTAACTTCCAGTAACAGTCTGCATCGATTAATCGAGAAATACCAGGAATAACACTTAAATTAGTTCTGACTAAATCAGCCAATGGAAAATTGATACTAAATTCGTAAATACGAGGATCTTCTAATGAAGGCGAACATAAAAAATCGAAACAAATTTCCGGCACTTCTACAGCAACTTTTCTACATAATCGAGCTGGAGACCTCTCAGATTTGCCAAATGGCATAATTGAAATTTTATGAGTACCAATTACAGGTAAACTCAACTTTCGCGATAAACATTCCTTAATAAATATCATTTGACTACCTACATCTAGAATCATGCGTACAACATTTGAGGTAACGCCACTGGTATTAACTATTTGGACACAAGCTGTTTGTAAATAAACGTTACGTAAGTTACCATTGGACAATAAATTAGTTGATTGAAAATTCGCTTGATTGGTCGTATTCGAAATAGAACTAAAGGGTATAGGTTCATCTCGTTTTTTATAGTTCGGATCACACATCGAAGTTGCGTGCTTTGATTTACATTTTGAACAATATATTTTCGTTCTGCAAAACTTAGAATTATGATTAGGTTTGGTACACCTAAAACATCATCTTATAGATCTCAACATTTCTTTCTTCTGATCTAATGTTACATTGCTGTTACAATTTATTGTAGAATGACTTGAAGATTTGCAAAATAAACACTATTCTGTAGCCGATGTGAACAAACCAGCAGCTGTACAAGTTGTATCATTCCTTTTCTGAAATTTTCTCTCATTATTACTATTTTTTTTTATATACACGGTGGCCAGAAAAATACGGACAAACGCCAGGTAGAACGATTCTTTGTTCAATTCTGAGGCGATAATCTTAATCCAAAAAAGTTATGCGATCCTTCCTTAAGGCGCACGAGACCATTATTTTACAAAGAATTCAAGAAGAGCCGAACTTTTATTGCATATTCTCTGGAGCGACGAATGCTTGTTTACGAGAGATGGCGTCTTTAATAGCCATAATTTTCATTTTTGGGCGGACCAAAATCCCAAGGCAGTAAGGGAAATTGGACATCAGAGAAGATTTTCGGTAAATGTTTGGCTGGGGATTTAAAATCTCCGAGTTGTTGGACCAATATTTCTTCCAAATCGTCTAAATGGAATTGAGTACGTTAACGTTTTAGAAGAAGTACTGGATAATATTCCACTGAATTTGAGATCCAACAGAATTAAACAAAGATTAATCGATTAGTTACATCGATGTATTTGAGATAATTCCATTTCTAAATTTCACCACAATGATTTTACATAGATAAATTTGACGAATTTTGATAAATTTTAGCCGTACATCTTAAGGTTTGATGGTCTCGTGCGCCTTAAGCAAGGATCGCATAACTTTTTGGATTAAGATTATCGCCTCAGAATTGAACAAAGAATCGTTCTACCTGGCGTTTGTCCGTATTTTTCTGGCCACCGTGTATATATAAAGGCTTCGACTGCTGTGGTCATTAGCCTTGATTTAATGAAGAACAAATCTACTTGATTACCACCAGGAGCAAATGTAGTTCACACATGTTAAATTTCTTCATACAGGTCTGCAGCTTTTAAGTATTGGAGTAAACTTCTTACTTTTTGCAAACACCGGAAAATATTTGAAATTTCTCCCTGAAGCCGGAATATTCTTCTAGTATTTGCTAAATCTTGACATTCGTTTATATTATGTGTTACAGTTAGTGTATCACCACATCTGCGACTGACTGGACGATTAGTACCTTCAAGCAAGTAAGTATGTGTTAAAGCCGTGTGTCTAATTCTTATTCTAGCTAGTTTTGTCAAAACTTTTTTAGGAAGATCAGGAGGTTTCCATTGCCCGATACGTGGCATGATATTACGAAGGTGAGTGTTGCATCTGTCCCACCCATTTTGCCATTTATTTACTATTTCATTACTGAATTTATTTTTAGGTCTTGGCATTTTATTTTTGGAAAGTCAACCAGAATACTATCCACCGCCTCTCTTGCCGCATTATCGGCTTCTTCATTACCATATATACCAATGTGACTGGGTGCTCATAAAAAAGTAATAGTTTTACCAAATTCCTCAATTGACAAAAGCGAAGAATAACACCACTCTGTCACCTGGTCATTTATGTTACAGTTTTGAAGAGATTAAAGTGCAGATAAAGAGTCACTAACAACACAGAAAACATTATATAACATTACACCATACATATCACAAAAACGTAAAGCTTGCCATAAACTGTATTGTTCAGCATAGAACACAGACGATTCCGACGAAAGTCCCCAGTTATGTCGATTACCAAGAACATAAATGGCACTTCCCACACCTTGTTTCATTTTAGAGCCATCCGTGTATACGAAACACGTGTTAATCATCATACGAGTTATTTCATTAAAATGATTGTGGATAATTATTGGATTTATACTTCTTTTGTCATATTGCGACAAAGTGAAATTGAAATGCGTATGGCTTCGTTTCCACGGTGGTATTTTCAGCTTAATTTCTGGTATAATATTAATAAAATCAGTGTGCAGATTGGGAATGCAATCTTTTGCTCTTACAGAAAGGGGTCTTGTAATAGTAAGTCTAAGAGTATATTCACTAGTATCACCAAATAAAATAGGATAATTTCGATGCGTGTGATTTGCTGCTCTACTAGTTATGTAGTCAGTTAATAATTTTGCTCTCCTTAATTTTAGTGGCATTACGTTTGCTTCAACATGAAGGCTAGCAACTGGTGAAGTAGGAAAAGCACCTAAGCAATAACGTATCGCGCGATTTTAAATTGTATCCAGTTTTTTTAACAAAGAAGGTCTAGCCGAGGCATAAATACTACAACCATAATCAATTTTGGACAGAACAAGACTTTTATATATTTTGATTAGAGTTTCCGTATGTGCACCCCATTTAGTAGAGCACAGACATTTGACTAGATTTAACACTTTAAGACACTTAAGAACTAAATTATCAACATGGGGTTTCCATGTCAGTTTACCATCAAAAGTAACCCCAAGAAAATTCACAGAACTCACACGGGATATGGGGTTGCCATTTAATAGAAGAACAGGGTCGCAGTGTGGTCGACGGAGTCTGCAAAAATGTACACATTTGGTTTTAATGTTTGAAAATGTAAGACCTGACTCGTTGGCTTTATTTACAATTTGATTTATGTTGTTTTGTAGCTTGCGCGTAATCTTACCTACACTGCCCCCAGAATTTAATATGCATAAGTCATCAACATGTAAGCAGAATTTGATGTCTTGGTCAATGTTTTCCACAATATGGTTAATGGCAATGTTAAAAAGAGTACAACTTAAAGTTGAACCTTGGGGAATCCCATTTTCAAGCTCAGTAGACCTTGATAAGTTATTGCCAATTTTCACTCGAAAAGTACGGTTGCTTAAGAACGAGGAAACGACTTTAGGTAAATTACCTTTAATGCCCCATAATTTTAGACTTTTAAAATACCTCCTCGCCATGTCATATCAAAGGCCTTCTCAATGTCAAAAATACTGCAACGACGTGTTCGCGATCTTTAAAGCCATTTTGTATGAAGTTTTCCAAGTATACTAATTGATCTGTTGTGGAATGACTTTTTCTAAAGCCAGCCTGTGCTGCGGAAATAAACTGTGGGTTAATGAGATAAACAAGTCTATTGTTAATCATTTTTCGTACATCTTGCCAATACAACATGTAAGACTAACAGGACGATAACTAACTGGGTCAAGAGGATTTTTTCCTTCTTTTAGGATCGGAGTGATAATGGCTTCTTTCCATTCTTCTCGATATATTCCTCGTATCCAGTAGTTATTATAGATTTTTAATAGACACTGTTTAAATGAGTGTGGTGTTTCAGCAATCATTTTATAATTGAATTCGTCGTTACCTGGCGCTGATGATCTAATTTTATAAACCTTAGAAGATGAGAAATCTGCCATTCGTAAGAGATTTCTTTACTGCTTATTCTGCTTGCAACAATCGACTCCTTATCATTATAATCACTGTTTGCCTGTCTTTGGTAAAACTCTGTTTTCATTGAAAGTGGTAACACTTTTAGAACAATCGATTTCACCATGATCCCATAGTTTTGTGGTGATATACCAAGACGCTCTAGAGATCGAGTAATTGTAGAAATAACATTGTACAGTTTTCTCAAAGAAACAACATCTGTTCTATTTTTCACTGGCGTTGCTGTATGTAACCATCTATAATTCTCTCGTTATTTCCATACTGTTCTATTAAGAGTTCAATGGCATCGTTATAACTTAAACAGCTGGACGTTAATCCTTGAATGGTTAACTGCTGTAGTTCCCGTAAGAACAGATTTTAAATAAGTAAACTTTGTAGAATCGTCAAGCTCATCATTTGTGTAAACAGCAAAGTTATACTGGCTGGATTGCTCCTCGCCTGTACTCCTTACCGACATTGCATCCATTATTTCAGTAGACGCTGACCGCACATTCCTCTCTAATCGGTTTACCGCAAATTTCAATACGGCAATAGCTCTTGAAGCTTTATCTTCGTATTCCACAATTTTCTCGCACTCTGACTCAAGCTGCTCAGCAGGTATTTCGTTATATTCCTTATTTATTACATTCAACGAATCATTTGCAGACTGAATTCGCGAGATTAAAACAACATCGAATATTTCAGTTTTTAATAAATCGTTCACTTGATTGACAAGTTTAGTTAACTGTCCACGATACGTTTTCTTTAGAACATTATTCATAATTATTATTAATCGTTAGTTGATTAATTGACTTAAAGTACATACAATTTCTTACTCTGTGTCCACCGTTAAATGTTTACTATTTACTGTACAATCAGACGTTAGATTATACAACCAGGTTCCGGGGTTTCGGCACCAAAATATAATAAATAAATAAATCCCGATACGTTAAATTATATCCTGTATTGAAATTGTATTAAATTGTACAGTCACGTTATCGTAAACAAACTTTTTGACAACTACAACAAATTCACATCAATAAAAACGGTTAACTTAATATTCTAATTTTCTACAGGGATTTAATAACTACATAATTCATTGAAATGAATACAGAACATTTAATAAAATGAGCGACATCTGATTAAATGTACTATAATTACTGGTTATCGGTAATGCAGAAAACTGCATAAAATAATCATACTAACTACAACATATGTTTATAAAAGTTAATTCAGACAGTTATTCAGAATGAGTCTTACGCAACCTTATATGATTTTAACTATATAGATATTCGGTTCGATCGTATGGATCATCTTGTGATGCCACAAGAAAAACAAACAAGATGTGTCTTAGATGTATGAAATGTAATAAAGGCTTACATGTGAAGTGCTTTGTCCTATATTGTTGCGTATAATGCAGGACTGCGGATCTTCAAAAACTGCAATCACACTTTTTCGATAGATTTTGCAGCATCTAGTTGCTTAAACGAAAATTGGTGGCACTTTGCGGTGGCCAACAAACCGAACAAAAAGAAGTTGGAAACACTCAAAAGAAATGATTTAATTTGCACATAAGTTATTGTACTACATACATAAAAAGAAAGTGAGTGTTTCTTGCGGGTTTTAACACAGCAACAGTCTTTTGTGTTCTGCCCAAGGGGTGAGCGTTGCACACCCAAGTACAAGGATTCCGGAATAAACCAAAATAAATTTTACTTGTATCCTATGCAGCTACTTTTACAGAAAGTAAAAAAAATATTAACACAGTTTGCATGGGCATATCTGCAATATTGAAACAGATATCAACATTTCGTAAAAGCTACCGCGTAAAATAGCAGTGCAACTAAATTCTTTGTCTCCTACAGAAACCGAAGCTACTGAACATGAGAGTTTATTTACTTTAAATGTGGTTGGAACATGAGGCGAAGCCTGAAATTTTAATAAAGTTTCCTCCAAATGACTTGGTAGTAACCGGAGTTCGAGATAAAATGCTTCATTTGCTGGACTATTACTAAAGTTGATGAAAATGGTATTATTTGTAAGAGAATGTAATGTTTAAAAAAACTATTACAGTCCAACAAATAGTTTTACAATTTACTTAATTTACTTAAAAACAAACAAGCAAGCTAGACGTTTTCGCACAAAGGAACTTACAGCAGATTACAAGGGATACATTATAAATTGTACGTATATAATGAATACTATGAACCCATCTCAGAGATGCTTTTATCATGAACGCATATCTGGTACTTTATTATTTCAGTAAAACATACATACATAGTAAATGTACAGTGCTCAACTGTTATAATTATAGGAATGAAGTCGGCGGAATTCAATGTTTTATTGTTAATGAACTCTGTATGTAAGAATCAACAAAGTAAAGATACACAAAACGTCTGTAATTGATGTATTATTTGTTTAATTATAAAATATATTTTTTTGTCAGCCAATACATGTATTTATAAATTGTGTTACCGGTTTCGACTTTATAATAAAATTAAAGTCATCTTCGGACAAAATCTGTACAAAATTAAACGCTAATAATAATAACAAATTAATCTTATACTTACATTCAAAAATCAATACTTTTTTGAAAAAGATATAATGTCAAATTGACATAAAATTATTTTTTAAATGTAAGTAAAGATGGCGCAAAGGAAGATAACTAAATTTGGCAGAATGTTTTAATTTTTGTAATTTAAAGAAAGTTCGAAAAGGTTAATTTGATTATTGATTAATGAGTTTGAATTTGTGGTGTGAATATAAATATTTTCGAGTATATCTAAAATGTGGTTATTGTTATTATTAACATTAGCGTAAATGTCAAACATGAAACAATATCAAACAAACACATGAATCACTCGACAGCTGTTTCGTCCTTTTGGGACTTTTCAGGAGTGAGAAAACTTGAATGTAAGTTCATTATTGTACACATGCGTGCTGTCGACCGTTTTAATATTAAACGTATCCGCCAGGTTCAGGTCGAAAGTCCTATACCTTCGTTAGGTCTAAAACATTGAGTACACGACAAGGTTTCCATAATTTTATTATACATTCCGCTTAGTAGCCCATCACCAAGATTATTTCCTTCATGCAGCAATGTATTTTTATGTATAAACGATTTTATTACATTCTTTTTCAATTTTCAATTGAAGCTTTTGTAAAGCCGTTTCTATACTATTGTTAACATTTCGTTTGTTGTTTTAATAAAGGATGGATTTTTCCTCTCATTTCTGAAGATTATTCGATTCCGTCGATATTAATATTTCTACAAATTGTTTGATTTAAATGTTATGTGCATGTTTTATGATCTTTTTATGTGTATTAAGAAAGCCCGTAACTAAATTTGTAAAAGGTGTGTTTAGTAATATATGAATTGATTTTATATCTCGAAAATGGATATGTTTCAATTAAAACACTTCATCCGTCAGGAATTAATAATTGTGAATATATAATATGGAACGGTTTGGCTACAGGTGGTTTTCACATTTATTTCTTGATGTCTATTCGCATATTAGCTCTATAATGTGATTATTGTTATAACGGTCGGTGTATTTCAGCAATTTCATTATGCTTGTAGCTGCTCCTGTATGCAATTATTGCATAAATTTAGTTTGTTTACTTACTTTCTTCTAAGAAATTGTTAATGATATGTAAGCATATGGAATTACTACAATTAGTTCTATTATTATTGTTTTCAAGAAAACTAGTTTCCCATTATCATGCGACTACATCCTTATATACAGAGTGTCAAGATAAATCGATTGTATCTATGCCGTGTGGCTCGGAAAATCTGAAGCATTCTGTTTAACATGGGGAATTTGAAAAGTCCGATTTATATGTCCCCAAAGTGTTTTTAGGATATTTCTACTATCAGAACACTTAACAATGTGTATAAGAAAATAATTTCTAAAATTTAACCAAACATATTACAAATATTTGAAAAATTATTTAACAATATTTCAAAACGTACGAGGGTTCCATTACCAGAACATTGCAACAAGAAACTGGGATTCCAAAAAGCACTGCAACTCGAATCATTAGGGATCAATTAATTTGTCCATTCCACATCCAGCGAGTACAAGAATTATTGCCACTTGACCACGGATGACGTTTAAATTTTTCGCAAACAACGGATTCCATACTAATATCATATTTACTGATAATTCTTGTTTTACACGTCAGGGCATGACGAACATACACAACGAGGATATTTATGCAGATGAAAATCCACATGCTATTAAAAGTAGACATTATTAAATATTAGCACGTAGACGTAGACGTGTGTAGACGTGTGTAAAGTGTCTCTCTTACATAATGGTTAATAATAAGTGTATATGTTGCTCTGGAACATTTGAAACACACCTTCTAGTTACATGCTGTGTTTGCCAAAAGATATACGGCAACACCTGTGTAAGTTTGTCTGGTACCGAAATAAGAGTGATAAACTCTAAAAAGGTTCAATGGTCGTGTGATACCTGTAAAAGCACTGGAAATGATCTTAACTCGCTGAAGGCTGTAATTTTAAAATTGCAACAAGATATTCAAGAGCTAAAAGTTCAAAATAAGTCTAAAGTGAGCGATGAAACTTTTGAGGAAGTCCTACAAGAATGGGATGATCGTCAGATTAGGAAAAAAATCTGATTATTTTTGGAGTAGCAGAACCAAATGGAAACCTCGACCGAGAAGAACAAATTATATCCGACACACGGGAAGTTACTAAGGTGTTACGTTTTATTGATCCCGAACTTAACAACAATGCGTTACGACCTATTCGTGTTGGAAAAGCGAATACTCAGAATAGCCGACCTCGACTAATTAAAGTTACTTTTGGTAATGAGAACGCAGTACACGCGTTTATTAAAAAGCCTACAAGTTGAAAAATAATGACGATTTTAAAAATATCTTCTTATCTTTCGATCGAACACCTAGGCAAGTAGCATACTATAACAAAATCAAAAAAGAATTATTAGATCGAAAGAATGCCGGTGATTCAAACTGTAAAATCAAATACATACGCGGTGTTCCGAAAATTGTTTCTGTGCCGTCTTTAAACTAAATATGCCCAACAGTTTATTTACATGTTATTATCAGAATGTTCGAGGAATCCGTAGCAAGACTAATGAATTATACAAAAATGTAAGTGGCGAATTTGACATTATTGCGTTATCTGAAACGTGGCTTAATGAAAACTTCTCAAACAGTGAGTTATTTCCAAATATATACAAAGTACATCGCGCTGATCGAAATTATAATTTAACGGAACAAAAAAGGTGGTGGAGTATTACTTGCATGTAAAGACGATTTCATATCTGAAACTATCGACTTATCATTATTTTCGGGCATGAAGAGCATTGAAATTGTTGGATGTCGCATTAATATTAAACGTAGCTATTTGTACATATGTATATTATGAATTATTTCTTGAAAAATTCGAATATTTACAATTTTTAGATTCTGGTGATATCTTAATCGTAGGAGATTTCAACTCGCCAGTTTTTATTGAAAAAGTAGTACGGATAAGAAACGTCAACTATTAAATAGTTTTGAAAAACTACTTAATTTAACCCAGAAAAATTTTATATGTAATAAAGATAATCGTCTGTTGGATCTTATTTTTACAAACTTCAATTGTGAAGTGATTGAAGATAAAACTCCTTTTTTGCCATTGGACGAATATCATCCAGCCCTTATAGTTTCGTTTAAATTATGCAACAAATTTATCAATTTTCCTACTGTATCTGTTACCAAATCGTATAATTTTAAAAGAGCAAACTTTCCGTCTTTATATAATGATATGTTTCACGTTGATTGGTCTGTGTTGTTAGATATTGAGAATACCGATCATCTTGTGTCTTCTTTTTATAATAAACTATACAAAATATTTGACAAACATGTCCCGTTGCTGAAAATCCGAAATCGTAAATATCCTGTTTGGTTTACGTCGGAAATGATTTCAAATATTAAACTTAAGGATAAATATTTTAAGAAATACAAGAGATTTAAATTCAGGTCTGATCTGCAAAATTATAAGAAATTAAGAACTACTATAAAACTGCAAACCTCAACTGCTTACACATGTTATATAAACACAGTACAATATTCGTTAACAGTAGACTCAAAGTCTTTCTGGTCTTTTGTAAATAGTAAAAACGACAATCTAGAATACCTGGAATTATGCATCACAACGATCTTCAATTTGATTCAGTAAAAGGGATAGTCGATGCCTTTGCAAATTTTTTCAGCAGTGTTTACTTAACATCTTCAATTAATACCGTTTTCGGATTGCCAACTGATAACTTTTTCCCTATTTCTGTTAGAAACATAACTGAAACTGAAATTATATTTGCAGCAAAAAATTAAAAACAGTAAGTCCTGCGGTTTAGATTTAATACCCTCTCTCATTATTAAAGATTGCATACGCATTCTTGCTAAACCACTTTGTATAATTTTTAACAAGGCGTTAATTGCAAAGTCGTATCCTGTGATATGGAAAAGGGCTAGAATCTGCCCTATTTTCAAAAGTGGAAATTCTTCTAATATTTCTAATTACAGACCAGTGTCTGTACTATCAAACTTTCCAAACTTTTTGAAATAGTTTTATATAATCGAATCTTTCCCGCTATTCAAAATCAGTTATCCTGTTTTCAACATGGTTTCGTTCCTAAGCGTTCTACAATTTCTAATTTGGTTTGTTTAACACAGTACTTATCTGAAGTTATGGACAAACAAGGACAAGTGGATGTCATTTACACGGATATGTCAAAAGCGTTTGACAGAGTAGATCATGGCATTCTGTTAAACAAGTTACGATTATTTGGGTTTGATGAATCTCTAGTATCATTTTTCCAATCTTATCTTTTAAATAGAGAGCAGGTAGTTTTCTATAATGGTGCTTATTCATTTGCATACACTTCATCTTCTGGAGTCCCTCAAGGGTCAAATTTAGGTCCCCTTCTTTTTCTTTTGTTTGTTAATGATCTGTACTCAGAGATTCAATGTAGAAAACTGGGTTACGCAGATGATTTAAAGATATTTTACAATATTTCGAATTTACAAGATTGCTATGTGTTGCAAAATGACCTAGATAAAATTTATCATTGGTGTATATTAAACAGACTTCACTTAAATACTTCGAAGTGCAAAGTTATTTCATTTACTCGGAAAGATTGCTTCATACAATATGATTACCAGGTGGATAACGTACCTTTGGATAGATGTACATCAATGAAGGATCTAGGAATTACTTTTGATCACAAGTTAACCTTTCATGAACATATTGATGCCATTATTAAAGACAGTATGAGACTATATGGTTTTATAATTAGAAATTGTAGAGATTTTGATAAATTAGAGACATTAAAAATTCTCTATTGCTCGTACGTTCGTGCTAAATTGGAATATGGGTCAATAATCTGGAACCCCTATTATAATAATTATTCAGCGGCAGTTGAAAGAGTGCAAAAAGAAATTTATTAAATTTCTTAGTTTTAAATCAACTGGCGTTTATCCTGAGTTGCATACTGATTACAATGAACTGTTAATTAAATTTGGTTACGACAGTTTATATTCTAGAAGAAATTGTGCATTGCTGACTTTTTTATACAAACTTTCTAACAACATTATTGATTGTGCAGATCTTTTAGACAGTTGAATATTTTGACACCCCGGATTGCATCTCGTCTAGATATCACTTTTTACTGTCCTATTCCTAAAACTAATTTACTGATCAAGTCTCCGCTATTCAGAATGTGCAAAACCTTTAATAATATTTCTTATGAGTGTGATATATTTAATTCTTCATTATCTGAAATTTTGCACAAATTTAAATATCATTCTTAGTTAACATGTTCTATACAATTATGTAACTATCAAGAATCAGTTTTGCACCATGTCTTTTGTAATTTATATGTGTATATATATATATATATATATATATATATATATATATATATATATATGTACATTTTGTTATATATAAGACAATATTTAAGTTATAAATAATTAAATTCTGGAATGTACATTTAAGTTTAATGTGAATTGTACGTTTGTCCTGTAATTAGGAAGATCCTGTTGGGCAATAAAGCATTATTATTATTATTATTATAATTATTATCAAAGAGAATTTAAAATTAATACCTAGATCGGAATTATTGGCAATACTATTGTTGGACCGTTCCGATTGTATGATGATCTGAATGGTGCTAGCTACCTTCGTTTTCTTGAAGAATTAGTAGACATCTTGCCCCTCGATTTTCGTCATAACATGTTTTTCATGCATGATAGCGCACCACATGTCGTAAGAAATTATCTTAATCAACAATTTCCTGGTAGATGGATTGGTAGGGGTCAAGAAGCAGCAATTGAATGGCCCCGCGATCTCCAAATTTAAATCCTTGCAACTTCTTCATCTGGGGAACGTTAAAAACACTAGTGTACAAGGTTCAAATTAATAATTTCGCACAACTATGGAACATAATTGAAAACTCTGTAAACACACTACG
This sequence comes from Abscondita cerata, assembly GCA_030710515.1. Classification (NCBI taxonomy): domain Eukaryota; kingdom Metazoa; phylum Arthropoda; class Insecta; order Coleoptera; family Lampyridae; genus Abscondita; species Abscondita cerata. The sequence continues at coordinate 192,678 of JALBCR010002322.1, read as the reverse complement.
AGAAATCGACGATGTTTTAAGAAGAGTGCTTTCAATTTTTTACGTCGAATTAACCCTTCCGTACCTAAGCGGACATTTTTCTTAATAATACTATTAATACTTACTGCTTAATAAGTATGCTTATTGTAATCCTCATTTATAATGTTAGAAAAGGATTATCGTTTTTGCGTTAAATTTGATTGTATTGTTAACACTCTATTTACAATTGTTTGAGCGGGGTTAGTGATATACCCCGGTTCGGTAACAACGTCTTAAATTACCGCTTAGTTTTATTCTTTACAAATATGAATAAAATCTTATCAGATAATGTCATCAATGGGCTAATTGTATAATCCACACATTTGCGAATGATAAATTACTATTCTGTTACTTTACTAAACAATATGCTTTATTGTTTAGTTCCTAAATACACAAACATTATTCAGTTGAACTTTGAGTGTGCACACAGTGTGTAGGTAGTCGTGACTCTTTTGGTGTAATTTTTTATTAGTAAAATGTCGAAAAATATTTGACTGATGAAGAACTTCACTATTATGCTGCCAATATACACCTAATTCCGTATGTGGATAACAGTGATAGTGACAGTGAATTTGAACAAGCAGGTAATTTGTTTTTTACGTGCATTAGAAAATTCATATAAATGTAAAATATCATTAGGCAATGAATCGGATACTGATTTTCTTGAAGATGATGATGATGTAGCAGATGAATTAGGTACAGAAGATGTTTCAGACGTAGAAGAAAGAAATGAAGAAGTTGATGAAAATGTGGAAATGCTTTATTCATCAAAAACTGGAATTTCATGGACATCCAAACCACCTCCTGCAACTAGGCGCAGAATTTACAACATTCTACTGTCTGAAGAGGGGTTGCAAAATGAAGCAAAGAACATTGCTAGTGCTAGTGATGCCTTCTTTTTATTCATTACGAAAGAAATGTTGAAAGAAATTCTTTATTGTACAAATTTGTTCAATAAAACTCGATCAGATAATCGAAATACAAATAGGAATAACGATAGAGAAATAAAGAAATTTCTCTCAATGAATTGAAAGGGTTTTTGGCAATACTTATATTATCAGGCAGAAATCGTTCTAGAAGGATGCAAATTAGGGAAATGTGGTCAAAAGAAGAATTATTTCAGCACCCTTTTTCACGGCAGTCATGTCTCGTGACAGGTTTTAATTTATTTTTGAATCTATAAGATTTGATGATCGAATTACCAGAGCAGAAAGGATATTGAAAACAAAAGATAAACTCAAAGCAATCCGTTCCATATTTGACCAATTTGTAGAAGCTTGTAAACGACACTACTCAACTGGTGCTCATCTTACCGTAGACGAACGTTTGGCAACATTTCGTGAAAAGTGCCCTTTCAGGGTTTATATGAAAACAAAACCTGGGCGGTACGGTTTGAAAATATGGATATGTGCTGACGCAGCTACTGCGTACATACTAAACCTACAAATGTATACTGGGATGATTGACAAAGAGTAGTTCTAGATTTAGTTTTACTATATTATGGTTCGGGAAGAGGTGTTACTATGGATAATTTTTTACTTCCATAAATTTGTCCAAGGAACTACTAAATAAAAATTTGACGCTTACTAGAACTTTGAGAGCGAATAAACGTGAAATTCCTACCGAATTCATGCCCAATGCTAGAAGACAGATACACACAAGTTTGTTTGGATTTTCGGAAAATATGACCTTAGTATCCTACGTACCGAAAATGAAAAAATCAGTTGTACTTTTATCGACTCAATATCAAGATAATAAAGTAACTGATGAATCCACAAATTATAAGCCCGAAATAATTATGCATTACAATAAAACGAAAGGGGCTGTTGATACAGGTGACAAAATGACACGAGATTATTCCTGCGTACGCGCCACAAGAAGATGGACATTTCGTCTTTTTATGGAGGTGATAGATATGGCAGCTCTCAACGCGTACATATTATACATCAAAAAATTTCCTGATTGGAAAAAAAATCTCAAAGTAGAAGAACGGAATTCTTGAAAACACTGTGCAAGGAACTTGCTGAAGGAAATGTACGGGAACGACGGAAAAATATAAACACACATCACGTGTTGCAAAAGAAGTGAAGATCGAAAAACAAGAATGTTTTGTGAAAATTGTAACAGACCTGTATGTGTTATACATCGCATTGAAAGTAAAACATATACCTGTAAACACTGCAATGAAAATGAACACTAAATTAGAATTTATATAATTTGTATTTTGTTTTGAATAAATTGTATACTCGTTCTAACTAACTTTAGAATAACATTCCAAAATATTAAATATTATAATAATCCGGGATTAAGTGAGTTACCCCGCTCCGGAACATATGACATACTTTTCAGCTCCGGTACGGGAGGGTTAGTGAAGGTGGAGGTCACATTAAACATATGTTGTAAAAAAATTGATTTTGTGTCCACCGCCAACTAAATTTTGTATTAGAATTTTATTATAAAGAGCTGTAGTGGTATTGCCCCGATTCTATTCGCTACAAACACATAATATAAATTTGGTCGTGCATTTATCCAGTTTAACACACATCACTGCGATACAGAGTTCTAATCTGAGAATTGTGGTTGTGCGTAAAGGCGCAATAAATAATGAACCACCAATAACCTTAAAAATTGACTGTATTATAATATGTACAAAAATTTCAGATTAGGTACAATGAATTTTAAATAATATAACTACAGCTTCATGTAATCCTCCAAAATGAGGTGAAAGTTTTGGTAAAAATTTCCATTTAATCTAATTACTTGCCAAATAATTTTGAAATAGTTCTCTATTTTGGTATGAGTTTAAAGTTTTAGAAATTTCCTTAAAATATTTGCAACTGGCAACAAAATTAGTCGCTCCGAATTTGTGAACATACCCCTCGTCTACTAATATACTTCTTAAAAGAATTTATAAATGCGTCACAAGTAAGCCCGGAAACAACTTCCAAATGAACAGCCTTGGTAACCTCGCAAACAAAAACACAAACATATACCTTTACAAATTTGGTATTTCTAAAACTACTTGCCTTAATCTCAAATGGCCCACAATAGTCAATTGTCACAAATTGAAACAGTCTACAAAGTTCCGGTCTTTCCCTTGGTACATTACCCATTGCTTTTTTTTTCTAGAGCAGAACCTAATACATACTGTGCATTTCCTTAATTCTCTTTTAACACTAGTTAAGACCGCTTAAATCAGCTAAGAGAAAATGAGCCCCTGCATGCAAATTATTAGTGATGTTAAATAATGGCCCTTTGACAAAATAATCGGATGCCGTTTGTAGAATGAAAAATCGCTCAAATACAACCGACTACAAACTTTAATTATTCGAAGCGAGAAGTCGTTAGACACACATTTCACTTCTACTTATTCTATTGTCATCCATGAAAGGATTCAGCTTTATCAGCTTACTTTCGCGAGTAATAGTCCCCCTTTAGTTAAAATCATATAATCCTTAGAAAAAAATTCTTGTTGCGCTAGTTTTATTAATAATAATAATGATTGTTGTAGATCTTCAATAGACAGTAGTTTTGAATAATTTATTAAGGGACGATAATTTATTTATTAACCTATAATTATTTTCTACACAAGTAACTACTATTATCCTTTTGTTCTAATAACTCCATATTTTCTATGCAATAATTAAATCACGACTAGTTTTCCTCACTCAATTTAACCACTTAGGCCCTGCCCACCAAATAGAGTTTTTAGTTAATTTGTTACACCTCATTTATCTACTAATAATATCTGCGGGATTATCGCCAGATCTGACATGATGTCATTCTAAGTATAATTCTTGTATTGTTTTAACTCTATTAGCTACATATAGTTTCCAAAACTCTGCAGGTTTGTCTAACCAAGATAAAACTATTGTTGAATCTGTGTAACACTTGATAGTATTACAAGGCAAATTTAACTCCCTCGAAATTAATTCAATATTTTATCTAGCAACACTGCACCGCATAATTCCAATCTAGGAAAAGTTATTTCCTCCTTTTTTCGCTTTTGAAGTGGAGCCATCCGCGATTTTGACCTAATTAATTTTATCATAATTTCTCCTACTTTATTAACGCTTCTTAAATAAATAACCCATCGCAAAACCCGTGAAGTTGTATACTATTTGGCGCTTCACATAAGACCTTTCGCGGTATAATTAAATTGTTTAATCCCAAAAAATAAAATCCAAGTTTATTCCACATACCTTTCAAGTTATCTGGTCGTCCCATTTTAACCCAGTAGCCCATAAATTTTGAATATATTTTTCCAGCCACTTTAAGCGGTCCAATTAAACCTAATGGGTCATACAAACTTGAAACAATAAATAAAATAATTCTTTCTGTAACATGATTTTTTTCTTCCCAATTAGTATTAAATGAAAATTTTAAACAGTCTATTTCTGCATCCCAACATAATCCTAATATTTTTGTTTCTCTTTAGTTTTTATAAAATGTTTGTCCTGACATGATATCGGCTCGCAATTATTTAAAAAGTGTGGCGAATTACTGCGCCACTTTCTTAATTTAAATCCAGCACTCCCTAGTATTTCATCTAATTGAATCTTAAGCACATCCAGTTATTAAATCGTCAACATAAATATCGTTAATTAGAACATTTTATACCGGAAAACCCGGGATGGACTATTTTTTGTTATATCCGTGAAGTGTGACCTTCAACACGCTGAATGTGGTCCCGTGGAAAATAAAAATATATTCCACAATAATAACATAATTTAATGAAGTAATAAACAACAACATGTTACAAGTTACAAAACCACACATAATGATTAAACATGCTTTTTTTAGCACCCTCTTTAACGACACGATGCTCCATGCATGAGGGTCTATGCGCAAGTGTGCCTCAACATCCCCAGAAAATCCCACTTAAACCGAAAAACATAAAAACACAAAAAGGTGTTAAGTTTGAATTAAATCTAAATTATAAACAACCATTGACATATTTAAACTAATTCTGCAAACCTCTAACTTTGCTTGAAAAACTCTTATAGCCAGATAAATATTCTATTGTAATCTAATTTGTTTGTATGTACTTCTTTTGGTGGTCTAGATAAAGCAACCTTTAAATAATATTTTTTATGTTCAACATTTATTTACGCGAAATGTGATAAAAGTGAAATAAACATGTTTTTAAAAATTCGCATTAAAAATTCATACCATTACAATTATAAATTTTATGTTAAATATAACTTTTTAAAAGCAAAAATAAAAAGTTTTTATATTTACTTTTTGTAATGAGTTTTACAGATTTCTTTTGCAAATAAATATTTGCAGCCATTAACATAAATAATTTCTCTCTTCGAATAAAAAAAATTAGGCCACACTTTATTAAGGAGGTAATTCCAAAGCAAATGTAAAGAAAACGCGATTTTGCTGTAATGGAAGTAAAATTCGAGCGAACCTAATTAGTTTTGTTCATACTGAAGTAACTTGTTTTAGCAAGTTTGAGGCGTCATTAGCTAGAGTAAAATTTACCAATTGCACAAGTATTTCATTTGTACTCCTGTTTTACGGATAATTCTATTAGATTTTTACATAATTAGTAATAAACGTTAAATTACTACACATTTTATAATGCAATAATGCAACAGAGAGACGACCATTTTTTTCAAAAATAAAATATCGACTATATAAGAAGGTGAAGACAATGTACCTAACTTTACCCCGTCCAATAAGCCCATACTCTGTAAATACTGGGATAACTCAAATCAACTTAAATTTTGTTATGCGATGGATTTGGAGATGTAAAACCCTGCCCAAAGTAATCGTTACTAGATTCTCCGGTTGTGTTTTAAGCTGATCAAACTCTTTCTTTGACTGATTGGGTTGAAGATGGAATTCACCCTGTTGTTCACGCTTGATAATCATAGTTTCGGAGAATGATATTTATTTCCAACATAGTATTTATACGTTTTGGTTGTACATTAAACATTTTACTTATTGTTGTGTTACCTTACAGTAACCTATTGTGCAAATGCAAGCTAAATTGAAATGTAAGCATATACATTATAAAACTATGTTTATGTATCTATTATTATTATTATTATTATTATTACTATTGGTGTAGATTTTCATGTTTAATTACTCTAATCATAGAGTGTTACGGTTTATTTGATAATAATAGAAATAATTTATTTGTTCTTTTTAAAATTAACAAATGATTCGAGTATTTTATTTACCTATAACTAAACTTTTCTTCTTTCTTCCCTCCCTCCCCTTTAAACCCTCCCATCTAAAAATTGTATCCTCTCTAACACCTCCTTCATCCAATCCTCCCCTGCTCCATCTTCTCCCAGGATTACTTTTCTTTCTCTTATCTCTTTTCTCATCTCCCTCACAATCCTCCAACATATGCCTCAAATTCTCCCACCCTTCTCCACACATTCTGCATTTCCTCCATTCATCTTCTTTCCAATATTTGTTTTCCCTTTCCTCGTTACCGCACCTAAACCTTGCTATTATTCGTTTGCTTTTTAAACTCTTCCTTTCCATTAAATATTTCGCCTTTTCCTCCGTTATTATTTCTCCATACCCTTCATAGTATTTACCTTCTCTTATCTTTTCCCTTCTTTCTTGCATCTGCGTATCCTTATCTCTCCTTACTATCTCCTCTTCTATACTCCATCCTTCCTCGCTTCTCCTCCCCACTTCTTCCGTCGAATAACCCACACTTTCGTAATAACTTCTCCTTTCATCCTGTCCGTGTTCTATTCTCTTTCTCTTCACCTCTTTCCAACATTCCATCAATATTGTGTTTTCCTCTCTATCTTTCATTTTTTCTTCATATCTTATAGCTATCTTCCCCGCCTGTACCCTGATTTTTTAAATTTCGCCTCCTCCCCACTATATATCCCGGTGTCTCTCTCCAGCCCTAAGGTCCACCTCCAATACTTTTCCTGTACTTTTTCCAACGTCTCCCTCTCTTTCCATCCCCCATATCTTCGCCCCATACAATAATACATTTTTTATAAGTTTTTCGAACAACCATCCCCTTTTTACCATATCACTCCCGAACACCCTCTCCCTATTCCCCATATCTGCCCTACTATTTTATTCCCCTTTTTTCCTAGCTCTCTAATATGACCTTCATCTTTGTTGTCACATCTCAAAATATACCCTAAATATCTTCACTCATTAACGGTCTCTATTTGCTCCTCGCCCCATTTCCATTTAAGATTTTTCTTCCTACCTCTTCTTTTTGGAACACTATGATTTTGTTTTCTGTACGTTTGGTTTTAAATCCTTTCTTTCCAAGTATTTTTCCATTATCTCTATAGCTCCTTTTCTTCCAATCTATTGATTCTGCATTCCATTATTTCCTTTTCTTCTTTCCATACCTTCTCCTTTGCTTGCCATTTTTCTTTAAGCCGCCTGATTTTTGCTATTTCCATCTTGAGTTCGCTTTTTATTTCTTCCATTTATTTTAGAATTTCCTCCATTTCTACTGGCGTGTTCTCTTCTTTCCTTTCTATTCCTGTGTTGTCCCTTGCGCTACTTTTTTTGTCTGCCTTCGGTGATCTCTGCGTTTTCTTACTTTTTATAAAAGCCTCTTGCTCCTTTGCGTTAGACTCTCTTTTTCTTTTAAAATATTTATCTAACTACCCTACACTATTTGTTCTCTCCCTACTTTCACTTTTATCATTCATTAGCAATTACCTATGATAATTTAGGTAAAGACTTAATCCAGCTCTTGTTTGATTTACTATTCAAGTGATTGAAATTTAAATACAGAATAATTATTTAAAACCTTATTAAAAATTTCATTTCTTGAATATAAAATAAACTAAGTTCTCACTTTTAATTTTTGTATTTTTGTTGTTATCTTGAGCCAGCACTCCGACCGCGTTTCCTTACTTGTTATCTTCCTTCGCGCTTCGAACACCAAAGTAATTTACCTTATTTATTCTATTAATTCTACTAAAAATTTCTGATCTTTCTTTCACTAACCACTAAACTCTAACTATTATAATCTAAACTTATTAATTGTTTTTCAACCGCAACTTATATTCTTTAAATGATTTCTCATTTACTTATACACAACCTTCTCGCACGACAATCGAACTCGAATCCGTATTTGATAATAAACAACATGTTAGTTTGTCACACTGTTGCACATCTTTGACATTTTATTGTTCAGTATATGTTCTTAACTTGTGAGTAGTTGTATTAAATTTATCGGTATTCTTAAATAAATGACGATTTACGACACTCGTCTTCAGTTCGTGTCGCAAACTTCCTCTTCGTAAGTAATTCACAGCGACACTTTGAAGTCACAGCTGCCATTTTTGTTAGCACAAGTCAGTTATACTTTCCAAACAAACAATTGTCTCAAAAGCATTCATATTTAATTTAAGTTTATTATCAAAAGTTTTGTGTCTTTTACTCATTGAAGGTGATATTATCGACTAAATAATTGAATGGTACTACATTTCTTTGACTCATCGTAGATTATAAAAGAATAATTGATATTTTAGAGTAGCCTAACTTCAAAGTTATATGCGCTCATAGAAACCAAATAATCATAGCGATGTATTTTTTACCAGACTGCAAGCATTATTCAGAGTGAGGAGAGTGTAACAAGATTCCCTAGCAACATTAAAGAACAGCAAAGCTGGATTAAATTAATAAGGTGGATACCTCCAGCCCTGTTATCCTAATTACGGACATAAAATAATACAATTTAGGCGTAAAGACACTACCAACTCCGCACTCGTTTTTAAACGTAATAATGCGGAAAACGTATAATAAATTTAAAAAACCAACATCATTGTTGGATATATTTTAAGCTAGCAGCAAGTGAAGTTGAACCCACTGGTTCCCAAAACAGGTTTCACAGAAGATACTACGATATACCACAGCCTTGTCCATCAGGACTTCAACAATGTGCAGCTGTATCTATGACGGGGGAAATTTCTGTAGAAACAAGGAAGAGACCAACTTTCTCTGCATGAAGGAAGCTGAAAATTATTTTTTGAAACAGGAAGTTGAAAAACTAGTAAAAGATTTAGTCCAAATGAAACTGCGTTTTTCTTATGACAAGATAAAAAACAATGACAACTTGGTCAACATGTATACTAACATACCAACAATAATTTATTTGAAATTTATGGACTGATGTCCGGTTTTAAATTTAAATATTATGCGAAGTAGTCAAAGGAAAATGTTGTTAGAGAAAAATCTGCTCAAAATATTAGCTGTTCGTTTCAGTATCAGTCGAGCTACTGTAAAAAATATTTTTATGACTTGGCTGCATGAAGTTCTGTTCCACATAGGGTAATTTGATTTTATATACGTTCTTTTAGGAACATAAGAATCAAACAATTGTTCCAGAATAAAATAAAAATATCTACAAGAGAATTTACATTACCAAAATTTGTTGATAAACCTTCCCAATCCACCGATTGTAGAGAATAGATACGTAGTCAGCGTCATTAAATGATTATTTAATAACTGCTGTTTTGTCCTATTTATGAGTAACTGTTCGTACTTGAATATCATATGCCTAGTGGTGCAAATGAATATCCAGAAGCGGATCATTTGAAGTGAGAATGGAAATACCAAGATAACAAAATATGAGATCCAAAAACACCCCTCTACGATTTGAAATTTGATTCATTTGTGATAAGTTAAGAAGATTAGTAGATGAGATCAAAACATCAGCACCAGGATTTGGATCTTTACACACAGTAACACCCTTATTATTACAGTGCCAGGCATCATTAGTTAAATTAAAATCACCCAACCGTAAGAACTTGTCCGACCGATATGACTTTCTTATACCTTCAAGAGTATTACATAAGGGTTCATATAAATTCAAACTGGCATTAGGCGGAATATAATCTGGCCCAAAGATATACACTTCATGATATTGGTTTATTTTCATATAAATCTGTTCAATAGTAGTTACAGTGTTAGTAATCAAGTTTCCATGAAGATTTGTTTTTAACTGCTATTAACACACCACAACCACGACTTTTATTTCTCAATAAATACGATCTATCAGTTCTAAATATTGTATAGTTTTTTAAAGATAATTCACTATCACTGATGTCTGGGGACAATCACGTTTTAATTATCACAGTTACATCATAATCAGCTGTTAGAACGTTATTAGAAAAGTCACGCAGTTTAGCCCTTAAACACCCAACATTCTGGAAGATTCGGCTTTGCGTAGGACGCCAGCTAGTCGACGAACCGATGGTGTAGTCGGCGATAATAATTGGGCGTAAAAGTTAGCACGCTAGAATTTATCGCTTAAATAATGCGCGTATCTAATAAAGCGAGCGCACAGACATCGAAGTATTAGAATTGATACGTTCGTTGCACAAATGATAAATTTAAATTTATTGGGGTACATTTCGCGAGGCAGCAGCCGAGACTCAAAGTCCGTGATTATAGATAGGAACATCTACGATTTGATGGTCATTGATACGGCGAGATTCGCAGAAATCAACTATTATAACTGCTGGCAAAGGAATTTGGCTCCGTAATTGCGTGAGATAAACCCAAAGAAACGTCAAGATAAGCCCAAAAATACGTGGTAGTCGAGAAGAAATTGCAAAATACTGCTGATATGCCCTCAGTGTCTTATAAGTCAATACCATAAATGTCAAAACTAAAATGGCAATAGAACCAGCATCTATTGGCGACTGCATTAAACAAAACATGGAAACTAGAAAACTGCTATATTTGTAATTTTCCAAGAAAAAACCGTAACAACGTATGTACACTCATGAAATTTAAAACTTGGACACCACAATTTCTGTAAACAAAAGTTTGCACATTGTGAAGCGGGCTTAAGGGTATCATTTACAATTCTAACAGCAGGTAGTCTCAGCAGGGGTTATCTTATAGAAGGACTGTAGAATGAATCATTACACTAAGCACGTTTTAGAAAATAGGTAATTTACGTTGCTTACTTAATTTTTTTCTTTAAAGAATATATTTGAAGGTATCGCTAATTAAACACCATAGCTCGATTAATTATCGAATCAAAATTTTGTTTAGGAAATGTTTACAAAATAAAATTAGAAATAATTTTGATTTAAAAAACGTCTACAAGCAATAACTTTTAAATTAAATCAAAAACTAAACATGGTTATTTGGGTTGACTGATTATTACTTATTTTTAAATAAATCTAACCTACTAATTATTGTAAGTTATTAAAAAAATCATTAAACTCTCTATTCATAATATTTAGTCCTTACAAAATGTATATTTTATGACGTTTCATTTTTTCTGTAGTTAATATAAAAAGTGAAAATAAAAACTAAGGCAATTCTTATTGTCAACGTATATATTTAGTTTTTGACAAGAATTTATTACATAATTATAATTAAGATACCAAGTTATAGTTTAAAATTAAATGAAAACGTTTTTTTTAAATAAAGGTATTACTATATAAATAAATATAAGAAATCAATAATGGGTGTGACCTCCATTATTATTGATACATTCTTGGAGGCGTCTGCTCATTGACGCTATCAAGGTATCAATATAATTAATATTAATCGTTTCCCATGCGGTATCAATGGCTGCAATTAGTGCATTACGGTTTACTGGTATAAAATTTGGCCCTTGTTGTCTTCGGATAACAGCAAGTATTCGAGCCCAAACATTTTCGATAATGTTAAAATCTGGGCTTTTTGCTGGCCAGGGTAACAGCTCCAAGTTATTTTCTCGTATCCAATTGGCCACTTAGTACTCACTTCATGTTCATTTGCCATTGTTTTAACTATTTTCTAATTACAAAACCACAATTCACAACACATAATAAATGTAGTACACGATACAATGACAATATTATAACATAACCAAACATATTACAAATAATATCACAGCTCGAAGCGACCTCTTCCTTCCATTTTCAGCAAAAACCGCATAAGTTCAAAAGTGTCCAAAGACATATGCGGTTTTTGTCTTAAACTGAAGGACTTATGTCGTTTTTGCAGGAATCAACGATAGTTTAAATGGCTATAATTTCGGCGCTATGCTGTTTTTGTAGGAATTCACTACATGTATTGACGAGTATCATATTCCTGCATCCATTGGCGTCATAAACTCATTTTCGGTAAATGTTGGTAATACTCGTACGGTAATGTATTCCAAAAGTAACAAACATAGTTTTTTCTTAAATAATGTTTTTTTCATGAACAAAACCGCTAATCCACAATCGGCGACTTTACCAAAAACTAAACTTTCAGAACATCATCTTGACGTTCAAAATGAATAACAAAAACGATATGGGGCCGTATTCTCTAACTCAAATTCGCAGAGCGCTTTTGAACGCACAGCGTAAAAGTCAATTTGCGCATGGCAACGCGATCAATTTCAAAATAGGTATTCTGAATTTGCTTTGCGCTTCGCTGTTTCAAATCCACAGAGCACTTTGAAAACAGTCACCATTTATGAACGTTTTGCTTATCGTTTTCAAATGACAGTAGTGTCACATTAATTTTTAGAACGTTGAAATGGCAAATGTTGATGAGTTTTTGGTGCTAAATGTTGTAAATAATATTGAAAATGCTGAAGATCAACAGCGGCTTCGTATATCAGCCAACGATGCGTTTGAATTATCTGACTATAATTTTATTAAACAATTTAGATTAAGGAAAGAAGATGTAGAAGATTTAGAGGCACTCTTAGAACCTTTTATGAATTTATGGCGACGTACGAATGGATTAAATACTCGAATAAAAGTTAGTAATGTTTCATTTACTATTTATATAATATATTTTGCTATTTTTACGTTATAATGCTCATGAGAATATTGCAAATGAAAATCAAAATTTGCACAACAATTTAGTAGAAGTCGCCGTATTCGTCAAATCCTTGTCAGAAATCATTTCAATAATGAATAAAAGTTTGTAAAGTGTCAAAACAGTATTTTAATTAAGTTATTTAACAAGAATATAATAATAACTGTAATTGGTTAATGACAATTTATTAAAATAATAACAGAAGTTGGCAGTTATTTTTGAGAATATTTAATTTTCAAACTTTGGCTTATATCCTCTAATGAGTCTAAAGCAACAGCAATTCGCTGTTTTACCATAATCTCTTCTCTTAAAAGTGCTAATTTTTCCTTGTAATATTCTGCCTTGTTCTTATTTCTTTCTTTTTGTATTGTCATGAGATTGCTTGATGCTTCAATGAAAGCACGTAAATTGTTTTTTCGAATGGAGCCGCTCCCTTTTTGTTTCCTTGGAGGGCGAGTTAATCTATTGCTACTTTCAGGTTGCCTCTCTTCTTCAGGTATTATGAGCATCTCTGTATCTTCTTCTTCTACAGTATTTTCTGCTGTAATAATTCTTTCAATATTGATGCCTGGCTCGGCAACACTGGCATGTCCTTCTATCATAGTTTTTCCACCTAATTAAATTAAAATAATTGCTTTTAAACACAATTTTATGCATAACCAACCCATTGTGTTTAAAATCCTATCTTCGATAGCGCATCAATCTTTTCATAAACAGGAGCCCCCCCCCCCTGTTGCTCCAGCCTCCCTATTGTACAGGCTCTGCTTCTTTTTGGTGCGACATTTAATGTCGCTCCAACTCTGTATGCAACATCAGGTTTGCTACGAGCTTTCGTAGTAACAGAAACAAACAAGATGTTAAATTGGAGGTGATTATATTTGTAATTGGTGAAAACATATATAAATAATAAGCAGGTCAAAATTCATACATCTGCATATAAAGCACTGCTTTGACTAATTAGGTAGCAGCCGATCACTTAAAGGCTACTGTCGAATTAAAATTAACGACGATAGTACTTAGATCTATCACGATCGACTATTGCTAATTTCCAAAACGTTCCTAATTTACTAAATTTACACACAATAAGAATATTCAATTTTCTTACACTAAAACGTATATGTTGGGTTCTTATTTTACAGGCAACGATTGTTATTTATAATCTTTGCTAGCTCAGATCTTTTAAGGATGTAGAGAGGAGTAGGTCAATGGTACCACCTCCGATGTTAACCCGATTAATAAGCGCCACGCGCTTTAATTTCACAAATAAAACCCACCGACGATTATATAGTATTACTAAAGCACGAAAATGTAATATTTGGTTTGCGTATTAAAATAAGAATCCATCACCTACATGCATCACAACTAAATCAAAGATCATATTTAAATCTAACACAAAATGATAAGGTCTGTGAAGCAGACGAGAGTACTTAGCTGAGTGGTTGGAGTCTGAATTGTTGTCTGCCGAATACTCGCAGAACCCAAATTCCCGAGCTTCTATATTTAACTAGGCGAAGGTGATCAATTGATTTTCGAGACAGGTCCCGTAACAGGAGGTACGAGATGGTATAACTGCACACATTCAATAGGTGTTTACTTTAATTTTGCTTATGATCCATAAACTTGTCACGACGTTACAATTTCACTGCATCCCTTAGATGTTCACCATAAATTGCTTATTCGCCCCTCAGATTTTAGAATTATCGACTCCAAACCAACCAAACAAAGTTGTACCCACAGGAACTAACCAGGAACCAAAAGTCGAAGACGAAAAGGTAAAAGGACAAAATAAAAAAAAAGCTGTAAAATGATAATCCCTAATTAGGAAAACCATGTGTCATTTGCATTATAAAACTAACCTGTAGATAATTCACTAACAACGAAAATATTTGTAATCGCCAATGTTTGTGTATAATTCACGACACCTAAAACATTTTTTCTTAATGGATGACCTTAATTAATTCAAATACGAACCGAAAATGTGGATTCACTACAGCTTTTGAGATGGAGGATGATTTCCTTCAAACACGAACAACGGAAATGACAGAAAAGCGTTCAAACATAGGGGCGACACCAGACGAATCAAATGTGTCACAGATAACTAACCAGAGGCGTACTCAGGAATTTTTGCCCATTCGCATACAAAATTTCTATTATTACACAAACGAATTATTCCAACAGCAAATTAAACCAAAGTCGATTTTGGAACGTAACAGGTTGTATAATTTTTCATATATGTACAGACGACGCAGGTTTCAATTGTCCACTGGGTCTTGCAACACTATTTTTCTCAATAATTACCAAATCTTTTTTGTCTGATATTTTTTTTTAAGGTGGACTTCATTTTCATCTAGCCACAGTCAAAGTTCTATACTTACATATAAGTACAAACGATTCCTGTGTTTTGTAAAATTAAGGTTGAACATCGCTAATGGACAACCTGCATCGACTTTATGTAGTAAATTAAATATTGATATTTTTACCTTTCGCCGTTCTTTCCAAGTTTTTTGGACACTCGGAGTAGCATTTAATTTCTATGTTAGCTCCATCCATTTCTTTTTCATATCTGCGCTCGTATGTTGATTTGATATTTTCTGCGTAACTAACGATGGATTTTCTGCAATAAATTCCTACAACAACTGCTTTTGTACAGCAGAATAATGCGTTTTTGAAGAACTCATCTTTATGTCAGAAATAATTAATAACTATAATATGTCAGGTAACTATTCGTTTTTTTCATGACGAGTATTTGACCGGGAGTCAGTTTTAAAAACTGATAGGTATTTTTAAACCGCTATCCAAAGATTTGATGGGTATTTAATTTATTAATATTCAAATCGAGCTTGAGTCATGTTTATATTCTTCCAAATCCCTCCAAATTTATTTACTTTTAGATGGGGCTTAATTTTGATCTATTTTAACAGGACAGTCCCATCATTAAATTTCACGGCAATTCATGATTATAAAAAAAGTAATACGTAATATATAAATGTAAATACTACAATAATAATACTTTCGTTTTATAGGTTACGTTGTACAATAATTATAAAAAAAAATGTTAGAAATAAATTTATACTTTTAAAATGCTTTATTTGTGAAATTATAATTATAATAAACATTGATTAGAAAAAAACTAATGAAATTAATGACATTTAAATCTGCTGTGCATAGGCAACTCATTATACACCTTGATTATTTGTTATTGGTTATCGCAAACTTTTACAGTGTTGCCAGCAAGTGCACGTCGCTTTTAAAACAAACTGTCGTAATATAAACGTATGGCACTTCAGAATACCTAATCGACTTGCTTAACGAAGTGCTATACAGATTTATCATTAGCAATACGCTTCAAAACGTTACGTTTTTGGTTGAAAGCTAGAGAAAATAACTTGGAGCTGTTACCCTGGCCAGCAAAAAGCCCGGATCTTAACATTATCGAAAATGTTTGGGCTCGAATACTTGCTGTTATCCGAAGACAACAAGGGCCAAATTTTATACCAGTAAACCGTAATGCACTAATTGCAGCCATTGATACCGCATGGGAAACGATTAATATTAATTATATTGATACCTTGATAGCGTCAATGAGCAGACGCCTCCAAGAATGTATCAATAATAATGGAGGTCACACCCATTATTGATTTCTTATATTTATTTATATAGTAATACCTTTATTTAAAAAAAAGTTTTCATTTAATTTTAAACTATAACTTGGTATCTTAATTATAATTATGTAATAAATTCTTGTCAAAAAACTAAATACGTTGACAATAAGAATTGCCTTAGTTTTTATTTTCACTTTTTATATTAACTACAGAAAAAAATGAAACGTCATAAAATATACATTTTGTAAGGACTAAATATTATGAATAGAGAGTTTAATGATTTTTTTAATAACTTACAATAATTAGTAGGTTAGATTTATTTAAAAATAAGTAATAATCAGTCAACCCAAATAACCATGTTTAGTTTTTGATTTAATTTAAAAGTTATTGCTTGTAGACGTTTTTAAATCAAAATTATTTCTAATTTTATTTTGTAAACATTTCCTAAACAAAATTTTGATTCGATAATTAATCGAGCTATGGTGTTTAATTAGCGATACCTTCAAATATATTCTTTAAGGAAAAAAATTAAGTAAGCAACGTAAATTACCTATTTTCTAAAACGTGCTTAGTGTAATGATTCATTCTACAGTCCTTCTATAAGATAACCCCTGCTGAGACTACCTGCTGTTAGAATTGTAAATGATACCCTTAAGCCCGCTTCACAATGTGCAAACTTTTGTTTACAGAAATTGTGGTGTCCAAGTTTTAAATTTCATGAGTGTACATTCTATGCAATATTATTATAATCTTCAAACGAAAAAAAAATAAAATAAATTTATAAGAGAGTATCAAAAGTGCGTCGCGACAAAAAAAAAGATACGCTAAATATACCTAACTGTTTCATTATAGCACAAACCCCTTTTGCCCCAATACATTATGTCCAAAATTAACGAGATCGGCGCTATTTTAAATAACACTTGTATGCATAGTTTTACAAAAATGGAACCAGTAGTTTTCTTGATATCGTGCTTGTATACATACTATTGCTTTATTAATTATAACGCACGAACTCTTAATTTGTTAGAAAAAGTGAAAAAAAGAGGGTTTAGAAACCGGCGTATAACTCCCCATCTAATATTTATAAGATGTGGAGTAAAAAGACATTTAATTACTATCACTTGAAAATTCGATCATCACCTATAATTTATATCTACAGTGTAAATTTCACAGTTAAAAGCAGTGAAACAATGTATTATTTAAAATCAGTTATCTTCCTTGACGTAAATTGGTTTTTTTACGATGCATTAATTCAATTAATAATGAAATTTAAAATAAATTATTTATGAACTTAAGATTCGTAGTGAATGCAAACTCTGTTAAAGAGAAAACTTTATTTTGCTTTTAGTGTATACAACTAACTATACAACGTTAACTAGTCTGAGACACCCTAAAAGGACATCGTTTAGTCAGCTGCAATGCAGGATAATCATCTACACACAAGGGTAGCGTGTGGTTTCAAAATGTAAATGTTGTTCCTAACAATTTCTACATTACGTTTACACAAGTTAAATAAATTCTTTTTAATGACAAAAAATGCAACATGCGTACGTAAAGCAGACGTAAAAGCATTTTTGGGTGTACATGTATTTTCCAGGGTATTTGCTCTGTAATTAGGCCCATAAATGTTTCAACACCGCAAAGGTTAATATATAACAAGAGTGTCCAGAATATCAGATTCACTGAAACCGAATTTGATCCCAAAGGACGTTACTAATCACAAGTTAACATTACATTACGAACCGCCGGTTTGACACAAAATCAATTGATGTATTGCAAAAATAACAAACCATGAAGCCACAGTAAAAGTATAACCACAATAGTAGTATTACATTCAACTTATTGATATATTACAAGAGTTTTAGAATATATGTAATGTGAGATAAAATCGTATTTTTAAAATTTTTTTATTAGAACTTTACAACTTATTCATTTTTGGGGTCTGGACAATTTAATAAGAACGTAAAGTAAGAAAAACGCTAATATTTTTTTATATTTAATATGTTGCATGTTTAACAAAGTTTAATTATTAAAACTTAATTTGTCCTGTTTTATGGCTTAATAAACTTTAGGTTTAATCTGAATTTTCACTTTTTGCTATGAATAAAAAGGTCTAAGCAGCTTAACAATACTGATAAAATGATCAACTAAAAATATGTAGAAATTAGTACAAATATAGACTTTTGAAATAAATTAAAATAACCATAATCAATCTATAAAATTTATTATACGTTTCTTACGCAATTACCACGAACTTCATAAATAAATATGGATTGCTAATTCCACGTCAAGTTGTGTCACGGACACATCCATCTTGAAACGAATGTTACAAATATTCTTTAGAATATCCAGATAGTGAAGACCCTTGCTATTTGAAGGAAGGGATCGAAAACAAAACTCTTTGGTCCAGTTAAAAGGCAACGTTTCGCTACCGCAATGGGAACTTCATCAGGCCACTTTAATAATAAAAAGACGGAAAACATACAATTGTCACATGTCACAAACAAGGTTAAAACGGTAATATATAAATTAAAGAGGAAAGACATACTAATGACTACATCTAATTATGTAAAGCAAACAAACAAATTAATTAAAAACTTATCGCATAAACATTTATTTTTTCAAGTACATATAAAAATATTACAGATACTCACATGCCAGGATTAGATGGGTTATGAATACTCATCATAAATGTTAAAATAAGAGAATTAATTTTCAATTGAGAAAATATTAGGAACTCAACCAAAACTTACGGAATTTACAACTTCAATGATATCTATGTGCGAAATGTATAGGGATCATGACTTTAATGATAAAAATTCAACACTCGATGGAAGTGTATGATTATTCATAAATAATGAGATTGTTTTGAATCAAAAATTGCTAATTGAAAAATTATTTTTGATGAATAGAGTAGATGCACAATAATTAATTAGGTTTAAATTGTGGTGTTTAGGGTGTATACTCTAGACGTCGGGTCGAACCAGAGAAAGAATTCGGAATCGAGTCGGTTTTTAGTAGCGTTTATTATTTACATATACCGTAATCGAATTGCAATATTTACAATTATGAATGAAAGCGGTGTAAATTAGCAACATAGTAATTAGCGTACTATGCTGCGTGATGATACATAATACCGTGGAATCACATGTCGAGCTGAAGAGCGTAGGCCGGGTTGAACTGGACCGATGGATTCGAACTTTGGGCCGATACTTCAACTGATGTTGACGGAACTCTCACTGAGAGTTATTAATTGCTGCTCCTTGACTGTTCAGCCATGACTTATTGACTGATTACTACCATGACTGTAAGTGTGACTGTGACTCCGAATGATTTTTGTTATCGTACCTACTTCGTTTTATACGTGCAAAGTAGGTTAGTTTGCTTTGTAAGCAAGGTCGTTAAGAAATGCTGTCAGCGTTTCCTTAATTGCAACAGTTTGTTTGATTTCCGCGTTTCGATCGTAATATGCGGATGTAGAATTCGTGTTGATTGCAACGGGGTTGAGACGTCAACCCCATATGGGTCCACGATAAAGCGTGTCGAAGGTTTGTGAGCCACAAAAACAGAACAAAGTTTTGTTTTTTTGTGGGCGCATTTTCTTACCACCGTTGTACTTATTTTAAATGTTTCGGGAAGTGAACTCGCCTGCCAGATCGGGTGATTGTATGTGGCGCTTGGGTCGTATCGGTGTTCTGTGGGCTCGGTGTATCCGAGGTGGGTGTAGTTACGGAATTTGGCTGACGTGGCGTTACCTTGTTGTTGCTCTCTGCGTAAGCTGGTTTGGTTCGGTCGATGAAGACGGTTTTGTTTCTGCAATGTCAATGTTTCTGTCTCCGCGTTTAATGACTGGGGATGGTCCCTCGTAAGGTTGCTCGAGCGACAATTTAGCTGCGTCGCGGCGAACGAATACTTGTTTTGCGGATGCTGCGTTTGGTGCGCTCTCGTTATCGCTGTTACGGATGCTGCGATTGAGTGGTATGTCGTTGCTCTTTTTCGTTTTGTTGCTGTTGCTGCTCCAAAGGCGAGTTTGTGAGTTATGTGTGCTGTATTCGACAGCTTGTGTGCGCAAGCTCGTTACTCCGCGTGTCCTGTATGCGACAGGGGAATGGACGTTATAACCAGGCGTCCAAGCTTCGTGACGTGTGTGGGCGAGCATGCGGCTCCAGCGCAAATGTACGTCGAAGACTTGGGCCTGTGGGTTCCGTGACGCGTGTGCGAGCACGGTTCATCGATGACGGCTATGTTGCCGAGACGTAGTGCGCGTCGTGATCGTTTGTTCCTCTAAAGCAGCGGTCGTGGCGTTCGTGGTTGTTGCAGCGGTCGTTGCGTTTCATTTTAGCGGGGTTTTCTTGGGCGATGGCGTTGATGAAACGTCTTCGTTTGTGGTCCATCAGCACAAGTTGATGTTCGTTACATCATTGAATGAGGAGAACCTCGGTGCCTACGATGTCCATGGCGGACGCAGCGATGGCACGCGTTCTGATGGCGGGCGTCGTCATGGCAGGCGTGATGTGGCGGACGTGTTGTCGTTGACGGGCGTGTTGTCGGGCGGCGGTTGGGGCAGCAGCGAGCGTAGCGGGCTCAGTGGAGGTCGTTTTCCCGTTTATGTCGTAGCGTAGGTATAAAAAAATTTCGAGATTATACCTGATGTTGTTGTCGCGTTGGTCCTCATCGAATGTTTGTCCTTCTCTGATTTGATGACCTCGGGGGGTCACCACTGTGGCGTTTAGGGTGTATACTCTAGATACCGGGTCGAACCAGAGAAAGAATTTGGTTTTTAGTAGCGTTTATTATTTACATATACCGTAATTGAATTGCACTATTTACAATATGAATGAAAGCGGTGTAGGTCAGCAACATAGTAATTACCGCACTATGCTGCGTGATGATACCTGATACCGTGGTATCACATGTCGAGCTGAAGATCGTAGGCCGGGTTAAACTGGACCGAAGGATTCGAACTTCGGGCCGATACTTCAACTAATGTTGACGGAACTCTCACTGAGAGTTATTGATTGCTGCTTCTTGGCTGTTCAGCCATGATTTATCGACTGGTTACTACGCATGACTGTGACTGTGACTGTGACTCCGTGAAGTAGGTTAGTTTGCTTTGTAAGCAAGGTCGTTAAGAAATGCTGTTAGCGTTTGCTTAATTGCAATCGTTTGTTTGATTTCCGCGTTTTCTTCGTAATATTCGGATGTGGAATTTGTGTTCATTGCAATGGGGTTGAGACGTCAACCCCATAAAATAATAACGGTGATGGGTAATTAATGTAGGTTTAGATAATATTGGTGGTGGAAGTGTTTGACGTTAGAAATATGTAAATAGTTGTTATGTGTCAGTTTTATAGTTCACGTTATTATCATATTTATTAATAAAAATCTTCTCCGACATTAATCTTTTATGGTAGTTATACTCTATATCCAATATTTTAGGGTTGTCAAAATCGAAATTATTTTTAATGTATTTATGGTGTAGAGCTACGAGTTATTAGACAGTTTGTTATTATTTAGACAATCATATTTGTGATTCTGGATTCCTTTTTTAAGGTTTTGTTTGGTGTATCCGATATAACATCATGTACAATCTTTACAAGGTTTTTCTTTGTCAGGTACTTTATCTTTTAGTTTAATGAAAAATTTGTTAAAAATAATGTTATGGTTGTATAGTGTAATTTTTACATTTTGTGTTTCTAAATCAGACGCATACATAAATAAGTTAATGTTTTCAACTAAAACATTTATTAAAAATAATCCAAATGTCTGACAAAGGAAATTCTACTGCTATAAATTAAAAAAAATAATATGAACGAAAATTAAGTGAAATTCTATCGGTAAAAAATTCCAGATGACCATTTATTAGTTTCGTTTGATGTGTAAAAACACTTTTTATACAAACATCTCTAAAGACGTAGTGATTGAACTCATAAATAAATACTGGGACCAAATTAAAGCGTTCACGACATTGGACTTAGATGAGTTTACGAATATAATTTTATTTCTAATAAATTCTAGCTTTTTTATTTGTAATAACAAATAGTATCAACAAACGTTTGGTACTGGGATGGGAAATTCCTATCACCTATCCTGGCTGATATCACAAGGTATGATTTAATCACAGAAGTTATAAAACAATTAGATTTTCAACCAGTTTTTATTTATTCATACGTTGACAACATTCTCACTTGTATTCTTTCTCACAAAATTCAACATATGCTAAATATTTTCAATAATTATAATCCATTTTTAAAGTTTCAAAGAGTTTGAATTAAACAATCAAATTCCTTGTTTCGAGATTTTGATCATTAGTGATATACAAAACCAAAACTATATTATATATAATTTATGTACGACACCCAACTGGTGTCAGTTGTAACGGGAGTAGGTGCCGATTGTAACAATAACAATAATTAAAATAAAACACTGAAAAGGGCATTTTATTACAAACCAAGAATGAAAGTTACATATATTTTCTAAGTTTATCTAAGGACAAAATAAGCGGATAATTTTTTATTAAAAAAGCAGAATAAACAAAAATCGAAATCAAATGTTAACGATGCCGCAAAAAATTATTTCTAAATTAGTCAGAGTACACAGAATTCGTGGAATCGCAATTCTGACATATAAAAAGAGGATTATTTTACGCACATTTAGAATGTGCCCATTCTCTATACTGTCTACACTGTAGCCAGTCTTCAGAGCTTGTCTTGTACAAACCTGAACAGACTAAGCACGCTGTATCTTCTTCTTCAGATGTTGAAGACTCACTATATTAAGGTTTTCGCATGTCCGCACGTTTGTATTTAGCTCCTTCTTTTCCCATGACTCTTTTCTTGATAGGTTTTATCTTTCTATTAGCAAGGCATTGTTCTATTAGTATCTTCACTGGAGTTTCTGTAAGTATGGCAGTTTTTCCCCTCTGCCTACCAACACTTTTTGATTTAGTAAAGTCTGCTTTTGGTAAAGACCTTATTTGTTCAGGAGTAAAGCCTGCCTTAGTAGATAACAAAATATGTTCTTGCTTAGATTTTGGGGAAGAAGGTGGAGTTGAGAGGTTCATAACTTTTGAAGATGAAGGCGACGGCGTAGGGGAACATGTTCTATTTGAAGTAGATGGTATTGGTGAAGCTGGACAAGATATCTGAGCAACTGATTTCTTTGATAAATGCTGATTTCCGATTGGTTCTTCTGGAGGATACCGGGTAAGATCGTTAGCAACGAGGTTAACATCATTAACTTCAAGAGGCCTATCGGTTACAGTGCAAGGCGCAAAATCATCGTCAGTAAATACTTGTAAAGCCCGACATTATGATCTGAGGCGTTATGGCTTGAGGCTGAGCATTTAGAATTATACCTAGAATTATATAAATAATCATTCGGTTCCCCGGGTTGTGTCTGATCCAATTGTCACATTAATTATTATATGCTCTTTTAAATCGTCCAAATACGGCACGGTCTAGCGGTTGAAGCTAACGAGAAGCGTGGGAAGGAAAGGAAAGTTATGTGATTAAATTATCTCGACAGAAATTAATCACTGGAAGGGATAGATAGGAAGGATGGTTATCCAAAATAAGTAAAACTTTACTAGTCTCAAAGGGCTTAGCATAATTTGCGAAATGCTTAATGAGTCTCTTTCATCCAGCCCCTTTTGTTCACTGTTCCGTGGCATCCATCTTATAAAATGGTCATGATATCTGGCTAGGGGAAATACTAACATCGGTGGGACGCTGTTTCCGATCACTGACAGCTAGACACATCGTTACCAAAGTAGTACCTCTTTCTTGGGAAGTTATGGAGCCTAGTTGCTTAACACCTTTAGTAGCGAGCACTTAGGTTGGCTTCACTGTACAGAAGCAGTCTGTATCATCCAAATTATAAATATTTTGTGGCTCGAAGTGATGCCGATCCAACACATTACTCAGGTCCGCAAAAAATACCTAATATTCTCTTTATTGAAATTCATTGCTCGGGCGAAGCTTGTAGATTCAGCCGTTCTAATGGACAAATAATTATTTCGCTTGAGAAATGCTGTTAGCCAGTCTTTACTTGCCATTTTAGATGCATCCCAGTTTTTTGGATATTTCAATTTATTTACAGAAGCAAATTGGTATCATTTCTTTTTGTGAAAAAACCGTAATATAGTTTGGCTGCATTCTGCACGTACCTGCCTAATTCCTGTTCTTGTTCTACGGAAAACACTTTGTTATGGGTCCAGTATACAACACGTGGCTGCTCTTGATTTCTCAAGGATCTGACGTAACGGTGCAAAGAGACGTGACAAATTCCGTACTGCCTTGAAGGGGCTCTTACAGAAAGATGGTCATTAATCACTTTATTTACGGTTTCTTCGTAGATTTCTTGTGGAATATTGCCCCTGTATTGTTATTGTTGTTGTAACTATAACTATTTTAGTAACGTTGATAAATAAAACAACATCGTCTATTATGCGTTCTTAACTTTATTCTACCTTCTTGTCGGTCCTGCCTACAGCGTCCCGGCCGCCTGCGCTCTCCTCTCAGGCGCTGTTGTCAACTCTTACAAAATACATATATTTTAAAGTATAACTACGCTACATCTCCCTATTATTCTAAAACATAATCTTTCAAATAACCTGGTTGTTTCCTGGCACGTCCACTGTGACCCAGTGAAACATTGTTTTGATTATCACAATCTGTATTTACAATGTTTTCTTCAGCTATACCCTCCATATCTTGAAGGAAAACCCTTTTATTAAGAAAATAATCGGATTGTTTTTCTGTTGCACCGAAATCGTTTTCTAAATTACTTTTGATATTATTAGGAGAAGTAAACATTGCTTTAATCTCAATTCTATTTCTACGCTTAATTCTATTATTACAATCATAAAAATCACAGTTCTTGGCGTATGGCCGTATTCAATAAACTTACCAGTTAACCACCTATTATTATTATTATTTCTATAATAAATTGTTTGACCTTCACTTAGTTTTAGCTTATATTCTTTGGTATTTTTGTCAAAATACTTTTTATTCATTTGATCTTTTTAGTTTGAACTTGATCGAAATTCTTCACAAGTTTTGGTTTCAAAAGGTTCTGGTGAATTGGTAGGGTGGTTCTCGTTTTCTACTAAAAATAAGTTCTGCAGGAGCATACGGTGAATTTAAAACTGGCATGTTCCTTTGTTCTAATAACAATAATTTTATATCTAACTCTTCCTCTTTACTACGCTTTAATACATTTTTAGCAATATTAACAGCTTTTTCTGCCAATGCATTTCCTCTCGGGTAATAAGGACTGGATGTTATTATTTTAAAATTCCACGCCTCTGCAAATTGATTGAATTTAAAAGAAGCAAAATGCATGTTATCTGCACGCACGATTTCTGGGATGCCAAATGTTGAAAATATTTGTTTTAAAATCTTAATTAATGCATCGGAATCTTTATGTTTTATGTCTACTAACTCTAACCATTTGGAGTAATAATCAATTACGACCAAATAGGACTTCCCAGCGTAATCTATGCAGTTTCTACAATCATTGGTTCTTTGGGATTTTGATTGCTGAATTTTTTACATATTGCACAGTTTCTTACATAGTTTTCTATTTGACTGTCCATTCCCGGCCAGTAAAATAACGACTTCGTTCTAGCTTTAGTTTTTACAATACCAAAGTGAGTTTTATGAACAGTCTCTATAATTATTTCTGTCAAGTTATTGGGAACAATTAATCTATTATTGAAAAATATTAAATTGTTTTCTACAACAATTAAATTTCTCAATTGATAGTAAGATTTTAACTTGTTTTCACATTTGGTAAAAGATTTTGGCCAACCGTTTACTGAAAACTGTAATATTCTACATAAAATCGGATCTTCAAACGTGGCTTTTTTATCTTTTCTACAATCTCACAAGATACATTTATGGAGTGGACTACATTATTTAATGATTCATCTGTAGGTTGTTTAGTCGCCTTTGAGGAAGCTCTGCTAATAGCATCTGCAATTAACATTTGATTGCCCGGTATGAAAACTACTCGAACATCATAAATACTTAATTTCAATTTAATTCTTTGTAAACGATTTGAATTAATTTTACATATATCTTTCTCCATCAAAGACACTAACGGTTTATGATCAGTTTGTACTGTTACACTCCTTCCATAAACATAGTTATGAAACTTTTTAGAGAAAATAAAATAGCCAAAAATTCTTTATCTATTTGTCCGTAGTTCATTTCACAATCTGTTAAACTTTTAGACGCGTAACATACAGGGTGACCATTTTGAATTAATACACAACCAATCGAATTTTTGCTACTATCAGTTTGAATTAGTATTTCTGATCCGGGATCATAATTCTTTAACACTGGTGCAGTAGATATTAACCTTTTTAATTCATTGAACACCTTACCATGTACGTCATTTTCCCAACAATATTCTACATTTTTCTTTAATAGCAGTCTTAAAGGATACGTTTGTTCAGCTAAATTAGGTATAAAACTCCTTAAATAGTTTAAAATACCCAAAATCTCTGTAAAGCTTTTTGTCTAATGGTGTGTCGTACTCTTTGATTGCTTTAATTTTCTCATCATCAGGTTTCATTTCACCATTACCAAAAGTATGACCAATATATTTGACTTCATTTAATAAATACTGAAATTTTTCTTTATTGAATTTGATGTTCTTTTGCCTTGCTCTTTCCAAAACATTCTTTAAAATCTGATCGTGAGCTTCAATTGTCTCAGCAAATATTAACAAATCATCTATATAAATGTTAACACCATTTATATCCCCGAAATTTTCAGATAAGTACTTTTGAAACACTTCCGCGGATATATTTAAACCGAAAGGTAAACGTTTAAATGAATACAAACCAAACGGCGTTGAAAACGTACAATATTTAGAACTTTCCATGTTTAAAGGAATTTGCCAAAATGAATCTTTCAAATCCAAAACACTAAAATATTTGGCATTTTTAAATTAGTCGCCATGTCCTCTAATTTGGGTATCTCAAAATAATCCTTTACAATCGATTGATTCAGCAACTTGGGATCAAGGCATAAACGTATTTGACCATTAGGCTTTTCAACAATTACCAAATTATTTACCCATTCTACAGAATTTTGCACTTTTGTAATTATACCTAAATTACACAACCTTCCTAACTCTTTCTTTAAACTTTCTTTTATTTTTAAGGGAACTCTACGAGGAGGATTGGAACAAGGAATTGCATTGGCTTTAACTTTATACAATATTGTTTTGAAAACTTACCAATTCCTGTGAACACATCATTAAATTCACTTAATATTTCATCCTTTGAAAGACTTTCTGAACATTCATGTATTTGATCAGACCTCTCGATCAAGTTCAACTTTATGCAACAAGCAAGACTTAATATTGGAGTAAAATTATCTCCTACAATAACAAATTTTAAAACATACTTCTTATTCCTAACTATTACGTTTAAATCAGTTTGTCCTAAAACATTAATTTTGAACGGTTATATGCTTCCAAATTAATACTGCTATTACGTCTTAAAGTAATCTGATGTCTAGACTCCGTACAAATTGATTCAAACAAATTAGCAGGTATAAGATTGACATCTGAACCAGTATCCAACTTAAAATTAATAACAGTATTTTCAACTTTAACTTTTTCATACCATGAAATAGCATTTACAACTTCTACATTACTCACCGAAGCACAAAATATTCTTCATCTGCATCATCTTCTACAATCACTTCTTTTACTCTTTTTTTATCGCGTTCATGTCTCGTACCACACCATGTACAATTTATTTGCTGTTTTGTGCTAGACGTTTTCATTCGAAGTGTTTTATTTACTGCATCACTCATAATACCTGTTTGAACTTTTTCAACAACAAAACTTGTACTTGCCTTGCGTACATTCTTAGCTTGTATTTTTCTAATTCCGCTACTTTAAATAATTTTATGACATCTTCAAGGAAAACTTTTTCGGACGTAATAATCTTCTGCTTTGTTTCAGAATCAGATGAACCAAATACAATTCTGTCTCTTAAAATCTCGTTTATATATGTAAATTCACAGTTTCTTGCTAATGTTTGTACATCAATTAAAAAAGATTCAAACGGTTCATCCACTTTTTGCGAACGTTCATAGAACAGGAGTCTACAATATAATATATTTTTCTTAGGGTTACATACCTCTTCAAACTTTTTTAAAACCGTATCATACTTTTCTTCGCCTTCCGGAAATTTAAAATTGTTGTAGGTTTTTAAATCGTCATCTCCCACGCAGTTTAGGAGTATTGCAATTTTAGTATCATCTGTTTTGGATGAGAGCCCTGATGCTCTTAGGTAGATATCTAGCGATTGCTTAAAACATTTCCAATTCTCACTGATATTACCAGACATTTTCATGGGTTTCGGAAAATTAAAACCAGACATTTTGGCGGGCTTTCTTGCACCACGTTTTAACCATAAAACTTTGTAGCTTCAATGCCACTGAACATTTAACTTTTGTAGGTATCTAAAATCAATTTTACGTATCATACGACTGCGCCATGTATTGTTCTTGGTGTTGTAACTATAACTATTTTAGTAACGTTGATAAATAAAACAACATCGTGTATTATGCGTTCTTAACTTTATTCTACCTTCTTGTCGGTCCTGCCTTACCGGCAGCGTCCCGGCCGCCTGCGCTCTCCTCTCAGGCGCTGTTGTCAACTCTTACAAAATACATATATTTTAAAGTATAACTACGCTACAGCCCCTGTTCGTTTTTCTTTCTCTTGGTTTCATAATGCGTAGAATAATAAATTTTAATAGAATTTATGCGGAATTCATTGGTGTCGGTTGTAACACGTTACAACTGCTCAGCTGAAAAATATCGACTATTGCCTCTTGTTCGGACTGTACAAGTAGCTCGCGCTTAACTTTACAGATGGCGGCTGTAGGTCAAACGTTACAACTGAAACTCGTTACAACCATCACCGATCTCCCCTACCTGCTAACTTTTTAAAAATGCAATTTTTTTCTGTTTCGACTAAACCGAATTGTAGATATGAATTGATAGTAAATAATGAGATGCCGTCAATTGACAATTACGTTATGTTGGTATCAGAACTGTTCGTACAAAGAAAAGAAATTTGTTGTTGATGTTATACTTGTTGGTTACTTGAGTTAATAAGTGACATACAAAAAGACACTCTTGAAATAATACGTTAGCTAATAATGTATACGTTGTATTCAATATATAAGAAAGGGTAGCCACACACAAGGGTGCGCTTGATTCAACGATCAATCCGGATAAATAAAACGAATGAAGCACTCACAATGGACAAATCGATATGAACATTAAAGTTTAAGCTGTTTCTCAAACAAATTTTATGGAATATAACAATGTGTTAATTGTGATTTTTCAATGTTGACCTTATTCTTATAATAAGTTTGGAACAGTTTCAATAATGGAATTAAAACAAGTTAACTAAAACAAATCCTTAAAACTTAGCTTTCATAGTTTCATCGATTCGTAAAAGTTTTCATTCTACTTCTAATAATTTTAGTTCATTAGCTACTTTAATCGTATTTTCGCAATTACTATTACCTTATGAAGCTACTTATGGTTTTTAAGTTTTTTTTTTAAATAACAATCAAGAGCATGTATTTAGATGTGATTTACAAAACACTTTTATTGTTTCTTCTTGTTAATATAACAACAAAAAGTTAAGTTTCGTTGTTAGAAATTGGTAGAAATCATCTAAAGCGTAAAAGCACTTAGCAATAAATTATCTTATTGTTAGTATCGACATTTCATGCCACATCCTACGATATAGAGTGTGTGTCGGTGTTAAATATTTCTCAATATATCGAAAATTACGGCAGATTCAAGATGGCATTTCCGTCTAAATGTCGATCCAGTAGTGCCATAATTTAGAATAATCGACTTCTGTAACGTAGCTTACTTCATAAAAGTATGTCATATACTATATAGAAATAAATTAAATCGGATAAAATTTACATTAAGACACCACAACATTTAAATAAGTAGGATTTGGTAACGGTACCCAATTCCAATTCATTTGCTAATAGCATACTGTAATTTAATTGTTTGGTCAAAATCAAAATTAAAAAACTGCGCATAATTTTATAATTAAATGAAACCTATTTTTTTCAATTATTGTACGTTTAGTAATTGTTACGCAGTTAAAGATGTTATTACAAACATAACGTACTTCACTCTGGATTGCTTAAAATGGGAGAACATGTTTTAATAGTGGTGTCAATAAAGCTTTTTCGTCGACAGAGTCCCCAGAAACAGCTCCGATTTTGATTTATATTAATCAAAATCAGAAACTTTTCAAAGGGGGGAAATAATTATTTGTATTGTTTAAACAATATGTATATTATTTATACAATATGTCCCCCTAAGTTGGGATCATATGAAAACCTTTTTTATTATTAATTTTAAGAAAAAAAGTTATTCTCTATAAAAAGTTGTGCATGTTCTAAAATCTAAAATACAGTCATCAAATATCAAATTTTTTCAGTCGTATACAAGGTTTGTCAAAAAATATGAATTTTACTCAAGAGTAAAGTGCCTTTAAATTTAAAAATATCGGAAAATGTTATTAAAAAAAGTTGAGCAGAATTAAAAACTACGTTCAAATATGCAATTACAACCATTTACATTGATAAAATTATTATATTTATTGAACATTTTTGAAAAATAAAAGTTCAACACCCTGTAGAAATAAAATGACTCACAGCATCGTAAAAGTATATTATAATATTTTAGTCAAATTATCATAAATAATAATAAATAATCACAAGAGATAAATGTTCATTCAAATAGAAATAATAATAAAAAAACAAAATAAACTTAATTTTTAATGTAAATGGATGTAATTGCATATTTGAACGTAGTTTTTATTTCTGATCAACTTTTTTGATAACATTTTCCGATATTGTAAAAATTTAAAGGTACTTTACTCTTGAGTAAAATTCATATTTTTGACAAACCTCGTATACGACTGAAAAAATTGATATTTGATGACTGTATTTTAGATTTTAGAACATGCAGAACTTTTTATGAAGAATAACTTTTTTTCTAAAATTAATAATAAAAAAGTTTTTCATATGATTCCAACTTAGGGGGACATACTGTATATAAGGAAATAAGTTTTTGCGTTATTTTCTTTGAAAAAAAATATTCGTGTATTAATTTTGGTGTTAAGAATAGTTTTTAAAAGTACAGTTGTTAGATATAATTCAATATTTACATCACACAAATTTGCTGTGTATTAAAAAATATGTACGCGTTACGTGTATACTTGACGTAGTTGAATTGCTGAATTTCATAACGATAATTACTTTGCATAAGTGATTATCTGCCTCTTATTCATAAGCTAAAAATGTTTAGTCTTTAGGTAGTGTTAAATTCTTGTATAGCAATTTCGGTATTAATGGTTACCACTTTTCTTAGCATTTTTGGTTCTGACTTTAGCATATTTTTGGCATTTTTTGAACAAAGATTTGGCATAAAATATTTTTTGGAGTTGGCAACACTGCTCACGTTGCTCAGTATTCATCTGTTTTTTGGAGTAAACACACGTTTCGTAATGATTATTGTATTTATTTATTTATTCAAAGTGTATTTATCAATGTTAATTGTTTATAAAAACATCCAGTTGTAATTGAAGGAAACAGTGCACAATAATATAATGCAGAAGGTATTTATATATCATTCATGTAGTAAAGTATTTCAATAATATTTAAAGATTGTCAGATACGGTACTTTTTTCTCTAAAAATTATTTCAATTAATAATTGTTTCAATCCTTATATGTTATAGGACCACAAAGAAAGTGGCATAGATTTTATAGAGAATGCATGTTGCATTTGCCAAAAAGAATACCAATCATGCTATGGATCTAATAATAGATTACATAAATAATCATCCCGATTGTCAGTTTTTTCTGAATGAGTTGATGAAGATTGTGTCTGGTAATTCGCCTGCTCCTCAGACTATTAAACATAGATGTAATTCCTCAATCATTACAATTATTATTGAGTGAAATTATACAGAAGAGTTTAAAGAAATAAAATTTTGATAATGAACGTCAATTGCACATGCAATTATGTCTGCTGTAAGACCACGCTGTATGCCATGCTTAAGGTTTTTGTGCATCTTATCATGAAGCACAATTATATGAAGCCTCAGCACTGTATCAAGATTCTGCAGTAATGATCCATTCGTTCAGTTTGTTTTTGACAATGCAGATTTTAACACGGCAACTTTGACAGGTGCAGGAACCTTCCTTAATCTAGGAGGAATTAGTATTGTAACTCCAGCAGCTTCAATACAACCACGCCAATCTTTACGACGATTAAAATCTATACCTCGAGAAGAAGATATTGCTGAGATAGGAGAGATAAAAGTTGAAGCACCAGGGTGGCGAAGGATTAAGAAAAATAATAGCTGAAGTACAAGAAAAACATATAGAATTGAAGCCTACCTATACAACACATCTAAATACACTGTGGATGTTTATGAAGCATGTTGAATCTAATAATTATCTCGGATGGAATGCTTTTATGCAAAACCTGACCACTGGATTACAGTACGAACAATCAAAAATCGTGTTCTTACCATTTATTAATTCAAATCCAAGTGACTATAATACATTATTTACTGTTATTAGATTTGCTATTTACAAAGCTAGATGTATTGGTATAAATGCTTGTGGAATATCTTTTGATTAGCCGCTGTATATGAAAGCGCAAGTTATGGCTTCTGCTGTAAATTTGGCCGATGATCTTACAGTAATAATTAAATTGGGAGCATTTCATATGATGCTATCTTTTTGGTGTGTATTGGTAACATCATGGCAGGAAGTGGCCTAAAAGAAGTACTTTCTACTGTATATGCCGATAAAACATGCGATCAAATATTATCAGGACATAATTATTCAAGATCTGTACGTGCTCATAGTTTATTGCAGTTGGCACTTTCAAAAATCATCTTTGAGGAGCTTAAAAGTGATAAAAAATTTGCTGCAAGGATTTAAAGATTCGGCATTATTTTATTCTTTTAATTATACTGAAATAAAAGATAATGAAACATTTAAAAATTTAATAGATTTATTCGAAAATAAATCACTGGAAATTGAAGAAAAGGCAAGAAATGTAAATTGTGGATTACGTATTTTCGTATGGTATCTCTTCTGAAAGATTTTATAGCTGCAGACAGGATGAGAGATTTGGAGTTACATTTAAGAGCTGTTGAGTTAATTATTCCATTATTTTACGATGCAAGACACTTTCCTTACGCTCAATGTAGTGAAATTTATTTACAAAAAATGCGTGCATTATCACAAGAACTAAGCCAACACGATTTTGAAGCTTACAAAGAAAATCATAGCGCTAGAAAATCTGATATGTATTTTGCAAAAATTTCAACTGATCTAACAATAGCGTAAACACTCATTAAGATAATGAAAATAGAAGGTGGTCCTTTCAGATGTGGAGCAAAACTAAGTGTCGTTTTAAAATGGATAAAAGCAACGTTATTTACAACAGACGTAGTAGAAGAAGAATTTTGTGGAGTTTCTTTTAAATCATCATACCAGCATACTGACGCTAGTGATAGCAGAATAAGTGAAGATTCTTCAACAGTATATAAAATTGCAGAATGTTTTCACATTTACAACCCCTTTCCATACGTACAGGAAGTGATAGCAATTTCCACAGGAATTGTAGGCAACGAAACCATTGATTGTTATAAAGCATTTGATATAGGTATTAATTTAAGACAAAAATGAAAGGTTTAAATTTTAAAGATATAAAAATAACGATAAAGGATACGACTAAATCTTTATTGAGCATGAGCAGCATAATTGAAGTTAATAATACTGAAGTTGCTGTGGATCCAAATCTATTTTTTCAACGCTTATGCTTTTTGAGAAAGTCTAATGATGAACTTCGTCAATATTTTAACTACGAGCTGGCTCCCTATCCTCTTTCGCTTTTTGATAACGGTGGAATGAAGAAAACAACAAAATTAACGCTAAACGATATTTTTGAACAATGTGAAACGGATGTTAATGATGTTACAAATTTTTTTTGCATTATCGATGGTCGTATGTTACTTCATAGATTAAAATAGGAAAAAAATCAAAAGTTTATTGATATTTTTGGAAAATATATCAGATATTTACGTAATAAGTATGGTCCAACGTTAAAGTTGTTTTTGATGGTTACAATAATGATGGAACTAAAGCGTCTGAGAGAAATCGTAAATATATAATAAGTAATACTTCAATCGATTATTTGTTTGAAGAAGACATGCCTCTGAATACTACTAAAGAAAAATTTTTAGGAAACAGTAAAAATAAAAATAGATTTATAAATCTTTTCTACAAAAAATGGCTAAAAATAATATTGAGTGGAGTCAAACAGAAAGTGATGCAGATCGTTTAGTTGTACAATCAGCTCTTGATAGTTCATTCCATGATGTGGTTGTTGTAGCAGAGGACATTGATGTTTTAGTGATATTGATGGCCTTAGCACCTGATCATAAAGAAATATTTTTCTTAAAACCAGTCAAAAAAAAAATGTTTTACAATAAGTTTATTCAACAAAAACCTTGTTAATAAAATATCCAAATATTACCAAAAATCATCTCTTTTTCATTCATGCATTCACTGGATGTGATACTACATCTGCTTTTTATAATAAAGGAAAAAATAATGTTATTAAAATTTTTAATAATGATCAGCAATTACGTGCAACAGCTGAAACTTTCATGGTTCAAGAACAAAATGAAAAAATACTTTTTAATTTAAGTATTTATTGTATTCTCACCATGTATGGTGCTAAAACTGCCAAAAACTTAAATGAACTGCGATACAAGCGTTTCATAACATTAGCTTCAAAAGACAAAAGCTTACAACTTAGCTCATTATCACCAACAAAAGATGCAGCAAAACAACATACTAAAAGGGTGTACCTGCAAGTTGAACAATGGAAAAATAATGCGTTAATATCTCCCGAAGATTGGGTTGGCAAATAGATAATTATTCAAACCTATCAAAATGACGCAGCACCAATGAAGGTCTTGAAAATTATATTTTTTTGCTCTTGTAAAACAGGGTACGGTTCAGCGTGTGGCTGCATAAAAAGTAGTTTGCATTGCTCACCCGCCTGCATTTGTATGCAGTGGAAGTGACTGCGATAATCACCCACCACTTGAAGAAGATGAAGTTTTCAATACACAAGTTAATGTTGAAAATTAAATTTTCTTTTTTTAAATTAAAAACAAAAATTCAAAAAATTACTTCGTTAGTATTATTTTTTAGTATTAATAAAAATAAATAATATAAAAAACCTAAAATTAAAAAAAAATGATCAAAATCGGGTCTGTTTCTGAGGACTTTCGAAGATTGACTGTTTTACGGCTTCATTGACGGGACTCTAATTGCGTTTCATTATTTCATCACATACCGGATACCGCTTTGAAGTTAATGTTATTAATGTTCACACCTTCGATTACTATGATTAATGATGACTTATGCACCTTTTGGTTTATAATTGAAATTCAAAAAGTGATATGTGTCTTTCAGACAGAAGTTATAACAATAAAGAAGACGTATATATGGACTTTTAAATGACAATAAGATACGAAATAGTTTCTACAATTTCGTATTTATGGTATTTTAAACTTAGCATATTTGTCTCTATGTGCACAATTTGTGACTTTTTCCAGGCCCTCGGTGATGTCAATGACTCAATGAAATAAGGATTTATTAAAATAATAGTTATTTGTGAATCAAGGCCAAAAAGTGTGTCTGTTCGGACGAGTTTGAGAATAATGGTCGAGAGTAATCACACTTTTTGATTTTTTGGCAATTTTTATTATAAACTAGTGATTAAAAGCCCTTCGATTGACGGGAAAATTTTAATGCATAAATTTAACAATGCTAGACCTATGGTGGACGGAGACGCTTGTGGCCCCGCCCCTGAATGGAAATTTCCGGTTTCGGATTTTTCCCGTTGGTTTGAGGGCATGCCAAATTTCAAGTCTATAGGACGTCTGGAAGTACCCGTTTAATTTCGGAGACAGACATGAAAAAAATAGACGCTTTATTATATAGGATAAAGTTCTTTGGAAATTTATTTTCAAAAGTTTTGATGAATGTAAGTAACTATGACAGAAAAATTTGACATTAGCTGTCAAGTCAATATTTTTATGTAAGTTAGGAAAATATTGATAGATGGCGCCATCCAAGAGCGGTCGAAAAGCGGCCAGAAAAAACATACTTTACGGCCGCTTTTGAGTACTAAAAATTCACTTCTTTGTTAGGGTCGCCTAAAAATTCATTTCTTAAGAAACCAAAGTCCACGTTTTCCGCAATTTCATTCTCGATTGACAAATTTGCCAACCTCGTCAGTACATATTGAGATACTGTCGATCGCACATAAGTTTGAGTTTAGATATATTCCTCTTTCCGTAATCAACAGTTACAGGTATAATAATTAATATTCGCCTTACTATCCACACATTAGAATAGAGTTCTTGTAAATTGTGATATTTGATCAAATTTCAAATGAAGACTTCAGACTTAGGAGTTCATCGCACAACATACAACCATTTACATTTCATTTTAAGTCTATAGTGTAGCAGTTACTATCAATTAGAAATTATGATCTGGGTTTTCCTCATTAAATTGTTCAAATCTTCCATTCAAATTTGTTTCTAGAGAAGTTAATCTTCATCACGGAGAGTTTCGCCAGCCAAACGTTTAATAGGTCGAATTCTTATTGTGATTGTAAGCAGAGCTTCAAATTCTAGTTCTCTAACCATTTTCACAGTTAAAATGACGATTTTAAAGTCTATGGGCCGTATTCACCAATGATTAGAAATCTGTCTCTAAAAGTAGTTTTAGTCAAAATTGCTTAAAAACAATTTTAAACATACTTGAGATTCACCGCTGCTTTTAGAACTACATATAATAAAACACGGCATTTACGTCAAAGACAGATAAGTTATATTATATTGATAGTTGGCGTTTGTAATATTTTATAACAGACTTTTAATTTCTTATTATTGTATTTCAAGGTATAAAATGTCCCAAGAATACCCGACAATTTTGTGATGGGTTAATAATAATGACAATGACTGAATGAGCTAAAAATGCAGTTAGAAAACATTTCATCAAATTTTCAATTCATCTTTTTGTAACCACAAAGAAGTTTTTATGTTCCGATTGTTATCTTTACTGTGTACATGTTATGACAAGATTATTATTACTCTGCGCTAACTGTAAAAACTCATTTATCTATGGCGGTCCCTATAGCAAAATCTGTTGTGGCTCACTGGCTAGATGCGTCAGGGATTTGATTGCTGGTGTGAATATCAAATTTTCCGACCACATTTCCTCACAACGCAGTGGCAAACTATCTAGAGTATTAGTAAATCTCTTAACTGTAGCATATAGGGTGATCGTGAATTAAAAGTTTATAACTTGCAGATAAATGAAAAACTTGAAATTCGGTACGCGGCCATAATTTCACATATTATTCTGAGTTACATAACCTAAATTATGTTATCTTGTTTTTGACCGTTTGTGACATGTCATTTTTTTCAAAAAAATGGTCTTTGTAGTAGTTAACGAAAAAAAAATTATCTCGCAAATCTGTAGAGATTATAAAATTAAATTTATGGAGCAGTTGACTGGAAATCTAAGATTACTCGTGAAGTCCTACGGGTCGTTCCGTTTTGAACCATATGGGCATAGGCAATTTTCAGATATCGCAATTAAAAATGATCAAAAAGTCATTTTTTTAAAATGGCACCTTCTGCATTTTTTACATGCTTGGAGAGAAAATTGAAAGGTTCCTATACCCAATTCCTCTTGAATGAATTTGAATTGAATTTGAAAAAATTGACTTTTTGATCGTTTTTGATTGTGATATTTGAAAATTGCCCATATGGTACAAAATGGAACCACCAGTACGACATTAGAAGTAAATCTGGTTTTCCAGCCAACGACTCGATAAATTTTATTTTATAATCTCAACTGATTTGCTAGATACAAATTTTTTCGTTAACTATTACAAAGACCAATTTTTAGAAAAAAATGATATATTGCAGTCATTGTACAAGGTGATATTTTTAATGTATACATGTAAAAAGATATATAATGTTTAGTACTAAGATATAACAAGATTATTGTATATAATAAAGATATATCGATTGCCGAACGAACTGAATGTTTGGCGCGCGACGCCGGAGGTGGAGCGTGACAATTCAGTGAGGTCGGCAATTGCTTATTTGCGCTCGAAATACACATAAAATTTTTTCTACGATTAACAATTGTTAATTGCAATTACAATACTTATGTTTGATGATTTCTATAAGAGGAAAGCATTGTAAAAATCAGTGTCAGACAAGATTTATATATGTTATAATTATTTATATTAAAAGTACAATTAGTACAATTATCGGAATATTATTAGTTGCGTAAAGTTGTTCACGTAAAGTTATTTAAAATTATATTCATAAATTTGTAAAGAAGTGTAAGTTCGATTATTTTTTTTAAATTATTGTTAAATCGTAAATTTTGTTTATTATTACGAATCCAAGCTTTAGGGATATTGTTAACTAAAGAATTTTAAACAAAGGTCTCATTCAATATAATAATTAGTCAATTCTTTTATGCAATTTTAAATGTCGAAGACTTTAATAACAGTATTTCTATAGCAATGTAAACATTAAACATTATTTATTCTTCTAAATGCTATATAATAATGACCAACGGTATGAACTGTCTTCATTCTCACTCTTTGAATGCACATAATTTCATTAATTCCACCATTACTTTATTTAAAATTTTGTATCTTAATCAAGTTCAGGTTTTGCCATGAAACACACACCTGACTACGTTTAAATATGCAATTAAATTTGTCTTTAAGTACAGTTGCTAAAGTAATTTTTGAGGTTAAAAGTAGCGATGAAAACTTCAAATTTAAAATTAATTTTAAAACTACTTTTAAAAGTACTTTTAAAATTTAAAAGTGGCGTAGAATATGGCCTTATATTTTTATATTCTTTCATTAAATTGCAACATTTAAAAATTTTTTTTATTTTTCCAATATCAATTGATATTGATTGTAGAGATTTATTGTCGTAATTAATTTAGAAAGATATGTCATACTTTGACACTATTTAAGTGTGAATAGCCACAGTTGTTAAAGCGACTTGAATGGCACTAGTTTTATAACAAACTGATTCCGAGATTCAATCTCTTGGATAAAACTTTACTCAATAGGAGATATCCTCTGTTTCTTCCTCACAGAGACGACATGAGCATGGATTTTGTATTTACACTAGACAACAAGCTGGGAAAATCTCCTTTCCACTGCCAAACGGTCAGATTTTCTGGTTTACAGACATTTAAGAACGGCTGAGGGTACTGGTGTGGGAGTATTATGACCACCAATGGGTAGGTATAGGACGATTGAAATGTAAAGAACCTGTCACGTGAATCAATCTTCAACGCAAATCATAAAAATATACCTTACTATAAATGTATTTATTAAACTAGGGTATAATTTGAATAACACCACAAACGAAATTACGAAATACACTTCGTTGTTGCCCTTAATGTCAACAGTAGACTCGTCCGTTTCATTTTCGTTCACGGCACAGGCCACGTGACAGGTTCTTTACATTTCAATCTGCCTATACACTAATATTTTTCAGGTGGAAGTACACTCCATTTGAACGCTGGGCGTCCTGGGCCACTCTGAGATTCCTGGTAGCGATCAAGTCTATACTCTAGCCTAGAGGGCGGTCAAAGAACACAGCGTCAAAGAACACAAGTCTTAGCAGTCAACAGATACCATATAAAAATTTTTACAGGGCTCCTCACGGGGCACTGCCAAATTGCCGGACATCTTACCAAAGTTTGGAGTGGCAGATTTTGCTGCGTGTTGGAGTAGTCCCCGATTTATTTTCTTACGTAACGTAGAATTCACGGCTTTAAGAAGGTGAAACTGTTTTGGGAAAAATTTCCTTAAACTA
This sequence comes from Abscondita cerata, assembly GCA_030710515.1. Taxonomy (NCBI): domain Eukaryota; kingdom Metazoa; phylum Arthropoda; class Insecta; order Coleoptera; family Lampyridae; genus Abscondita; species Abscondita cerata. The sequence goes on along the minus strand of JALBCR010002322.1, from coordinate 152,241 downwards.
GAGGAGATGACTCCTATTATCCAAGGTGAGGCTTGAGATTCCTCAGGGAACTTACTCTACTATAGGTGCTGTACGCTCAAAAAGGGGAAGCACTACAATCAATGTTGATTCCATGTTACACACTCCAGATTATATCTATCTCTCTATCTATTTTGGAGCAATATGTTTACTTTTTAATGACACTTACATGATACTCACCTCGTAACTTCCAACAACCATAAGACTAAATAAATAAATAAACAAGGAAAGTCAAATTCGTCTTTTTACTTTATGATAACATTTTTGACGTTATAGTCAACGCCTATCAAAAAACTATTATTTTTTGATTTTTATTATTATTTAAGACAGTGGTTTTCTCTTCACCGTCGTCGTTGTTGTATTTAACGTTGTAGTTCCGTTTGACGTTGTGGTCATCTTCAAAGTTTGACATTGTGGTCAAAATCGAATTTTGAGGACGTTGACTTGGTGTGTTTGGGGGTATCGTAAAAAAATCAAATTTAATGTTGTCGTTTATGTCGTGATCAATCACTGATCCACTGAAAAAACATGCATATCTCATTTTTCTAGAAGAGAGGAGAAACACACACGTTTGCTGAGTGCAGCTCTAGCATTAGGGAGCTAGAGCCGGGAATATATGCGCAAGCATATATGCGCTGGGAGTGTGCTTGAACAATGGATGAATTAAGGAATGGATAAAGAGATGAGAAAGTTCTCCTACTTATACGCAAGGTGTCCCAACTATCTGCAAATATTTCATAACGTGTTTACTATTAAAGATATCAAAAACATGTTTTGTAGTGTTGTACAAAGTTCTAGACTACACCTTCTAAAAATATAAATTGTTATACAGGGTGTGCCAAAAGAGAATAGCGACCCAAACTTATGTTTTTTTTAAATAGAACACCCTATACATTTTATTATTTTTGGATACAATTTCAACACAATGATGTAAAGTTTTAGCGGTCTAAAATTTAGTATACTTATAGACCTTTACATCAAAAAAAAGTATCGAGAAGCACATTACACTAGCTTTCTAATGATGATGTATGGCACTTAAATTATTCTCGGTGAAGTTATGATGTGTTAAACTTTAACTCTCATTATTTCAATAGTATTTGCAGACATTTTGAAAACATAAATTCTGAACTGAACATGTCTTTGATAATAGTAATATTTATTCACAATAAATGCTTATAAACTTGACCATCTTAAAGAAAATTTCCGAGTCGAGAGAGAAAACTTGACAGATGAAGATGTGTCTGAAACAATATTAGAGTATTGTTGGATTTTAAAAAAAAACTGTTAGAATTTAGAGATAATTAGTAACTTAAGCTTAAAACTGTTGCATATACTATACAAAGTATATTTAACTTTAATTAATAGGACTGTTTAATACTCGTATACCATTTACTGTTTATCTGTTATTGTTTTATTTTCTCTGTACTTTAAATTCCCAGTTACCATTATCAAATATCAAATCAAGTCATTGATTTACAATAAAAGCTATAATTCTATAAAGTTTCGAATAACAAATCGAATGAAATCACAGATTAAATTAAATTGTGTTACAAAGGGCAAACTATCTTACGAAAATAATAAAGTTTTTAATTATAAACACTGTGGGCTTGGTAATAATTTAGTTCTGAAATATTTTTTTAATTTCGAGAAAAGGTTTTGCAGAAGTAATTTCTTTGATTCAGTTGTCTTTATACAAGTGTGCGAACCATAAATTCAAATAAAGGATTACTAAATATAAGATGAAATGAAAAATTGCCTTTTTTATGTTGCAACAATTTTTCCTCTTGAAAGCCGTTTTTACAGATCTGAATATTGTGAACAAACGCGTCAAAAATAAAAAAAAATACCACTTTTACAGCAGAAGTGTAGGATAACATAAAGTGGCAGTAAAACTGATGTTTATGGTAGCGACAACTGTTTTATGATAAACATTTCTTAAGAATATATCAAGCGATCCTACTGGATATAATACAATTCTTAGTTCATTAATTTTACAGACGGAAATAAGCTTTGTTGTTAAGAAAATACATATTTTTATATGCATTATGAAAATCAAGTTGATTTTAGAATAAAGCTTCAATGTATAAAAATATAAGGTAGATTAAACTGGTAGAACATTTTTATAAAATAACTAAATTAACTGTGACAAAGATAACAAACATATATACGCCGTATGTGTAATATTTCATCGTCATCAATCATATTACGTTGTATTTTTCAAGGTTCCCAATATCTATGAAACTGTTCCCTTAACAAAAGTAAGAAGTAAAAAGCTATGTAGAAATGATAAAAACATGCTGCTGATGTAATTCCAATTTTTTAATTAATAAAAATTGCTCCAACAGAACATTAGATTAAGTGTTGCCAACAAAAATTGTTAATTAATTTAGTATCTAAATTGAATAGACATGAATTGAAATAATAAAGAAATGCATTATTTGTAAAATCCCTACAAAGAATTTTCTTATTTTCGTAAAATACAAAAAGCTTACTTTCAACAATGAAAAGTAATTACCTCAATTTTTGTCTTTACTTCAAATACTAGACTTTGTAACTGTGTTTATAAGACAACCACAACATTAATAAAGAAATTCTTTAAAATAATGGAATGTAGTTTTAAATCGCTGGCGTTGGTCAAAAGAAACGGATCTAAAATTATGTTTAATTTACTGTATAGTTTCGTAAACTGAAAACATGATAGAAATTTATATTTAATGACACCAAACATCCTGTTCAGTTTGTATCTATCGATTTTCATTAACTCTTCGTGGCAAAATGACAAGTAATATAATTTTAGGGGTAGGTAATTTGTACCTACTGAAAATTTAGAACTTTATTATTTTAAAACTTACAAAAGCTTAATTAATGTAAAACTTAATTTGTATATTGTAAAAAAATTTTAGCCAACACCTATTTATTATGACGTTATTAAATTTATGATATTAATTGAATAATGGGGTGTATAAAACACTAATGGTTTTATGAATCAATAATTAAATTGTTTTTATATAATTCAACAGTTTACAGAAAATAAAATAGTTGGTTTATTGAACATCAAAAATACCGAAAATTAAATTTCATTCTCTAATAACAAATTCGACCTACCTTCATCTTCAAATATTTTTTATGCCATGAAAACTAAAAAAAATTGCCAACATTTAGAAACTTTTTGCCGGTCAAGGCCAAGAAAAGGGGTGTTTCTGACTGAGTGATTCAAAATCAGTAATTATGGACAGAAGACCGAAAATTAAATTTCATTCTCTAATAACAAATTCGACCTACCTTCATCTTCAAATATTTTGTTACGCCATAAAAACTAAAAAAAAACTTTGGCAACATTTAGAAACTTTTTTGCCGGTCAAGGCCAAGAAAATGGATGTTTCTGGTCGCTTTTGAGTGATTCAAAAACAATGATTATGGACGGAGAACCGAAAATTAAATTTCATTCTCAAATAACTCATTCGACTTACCTTCATCTTCAAATATTTTGTTATGCCATAAAAACTAAAAAAAAACATTGCCAACATTTAGAAACTTTTTTGCCGGCCAAGGCCAAGAAAATGGGTGTTTCTGACCGCTTTTGAGTTATGCAAAATCGGTGATTATGGACAGAAGACCGAAAATGAAGTTTCATTCTCATATAACTAATTCGACTTACCTTCATCTTCAAATATTTTGTTATGCCATTAAAACAAAAAAAATTGCAAACATTTAGAAACTATTTTGCTAGCAAAGGCCAAGAAGAGGGGTGTTTCTGACCGCTTTTATGTGATGCGAAACAGTGATTATGGACAGAGGACCGAAAATTAAATTTGATTCTCAAATAACAAATTCGACCTACCTTCATCTTCAAATATTTTGTTATGCCATGAAAACTAAAAAAAATTGCCAACATTTAGAAACTTTTTTGTCGGTCAAGGCCAAGAAAACGGGTGTTTCTGACCGCTTTTGAGTGATTCAAAATCAGTAATTATGGACAGAGGACCGAAAATTAAATTTCATTCTCTAATAACAAATTCGACCTACCTTCATCTTCAAATATTTTGTTACGCCATAAAAATTTAAAAAGACATTTGCAACATTTAGAAACTTTTTTGCCGGCCAAGGCCAAAAAAATGGGTGTTTCTGGTCGCTTTTGAGTGATTCAAAAACAATGATTATGGACGGAGAACCGAAAATTAAATTTCATTCTCAAATAACTCATTTGACTTACCTTCATCTTCAAATATTTTGTTATGCCATGAAAACTAAAAAAAATTGCCAACATTTAGAAACTTCTTTGCCGGCCAACGCCAAGAAAACTGGTGTTTCTGACCGCTTTTGAGTGATTCAAAATCAGTAATTATGGACAGAGGACCGAAAATTAAATTTCATTCTCTAATAACAAATTCGACATACCTTCATCTTCAAATATTTTGTTACGCCATAAAAACTAAAAAAAAACATTGCCAACATTTAGAGACTTTTTTGCCGGCCAAGGCCAAGAAAATGGGTGTTTCTGACCGCTTTTGAGTTATGCAAAATCGGTGATTATGGACAGAGGACCGAAAATGAAGTTTCATTCTCATATAACTAACAAAAGAAATTGCAAACATTTAGAAACTATTTTGCTGGCAAATGCCAAGAAGAGGGGTGTTTCTGACCGCTTTTATGTGATGCAAAAACAGTGATTATGGACAGAGGACCAAAAATTAAATTTCATTCTCAAATAACAAATTCGACCTACCTTCATCTTTAAATATTTTGTTATGCCATAAAAACTAAAAAAAAAAAAACACGGCGTCTCAAGGTGCCATACTAACTCATCGGCAAGGTGTAGGTCTAGGGAAACGTATCTCACTTTTTTTTATAGATTACTAAAGGTCCTTATCACGAGTCAGTTTCGGAGTTTTGTTAGGCGCCATCCAGATCTTTTAAATGTACAAAATGTGCTTACTAAAAATCAGGGATAAATGTAAATACTTTATAGAAAACGCACCAAAAAAATAAGAAACATGAATTAATTACGCATAGTTTTCTATTGAAAAGCCAAGTAACATACAAAGCACTGATTATTCCATGGTCGTGTTGTGTTACTATTGTTTTCCGTGAAACCAAACCTAGAAAAAATATAAAAGCGGTACTGCGTTTATTTTACTTGCAAAACAAGGTTAGACCAAAATTTTACTTACAGACTATTTACAATTTCACAAGTTCATTAAACGAAATGGAACTGTGGTTTTTCTTTAAAACAAAATAATTAATTTAGCATCATGCTTGAATTTACAACCATCATCTCATTTTGTTTCACTTCGAAATATAACACATAAAACACACCCAAAAAAATACGCAAGGATGTCGTATTTTAATTTTTTTGTTCTTAAGTACGCAAACAAGCACTAAACACGGTGGTTCTTCCGGATAAATAATCAATTTTGTTGGTTTTCTTCTGATGAGGCCAATAATCCGTATTGGGATGTACACCAAAACTCCCAAATTTATATCGTTGTTACACTAAATTTCTTTAAACAGAAACCATTTATTATACCGACTTATTCGTTAAATGTATTACAGAATATGCATTTCTATATTTAATTTGCAGGTGTAAGAGATTATCTAGAAGTCCGCAAGCGTTTATCTTCGACGTTACCTTAGTCGAACAATAGTTCTCTTGCATACTTTTCACCCTTACTGTTAGATATTTAGCGATTGTAGAAATTACAATGACGATCCGCTACAGTTTGTACTTGTTTTAATTACATAGTCCCTCGCAGTCTTGAGTCTGCTTTTCTACTGACTTAAAAATATTAAAATACAAACTAGGGGAGTGCGTCCCCCTTCCTAAGCTTTTTTACATACACAAATAATTTTACAAAAGAAATACGTTCATAGTTCTCAGAAAGATAAGCAATTTGCAAATTCAGAATTTTAACCGTGGGTCGTAATTAGTGTACTGTTCATATTTAGTCATAACAAATATCAAATTGACTTTCTAAAGTAATGACGTTCAATCTCTTTTCTTGGAACAAAAAGAGTTTATTAATTTAGCAGGGCGAAACGGCGGCATATGGGATATGTTTCTACGAAACCTTGGAAAAAACTGTAGAGATAAACATTTCATTAAAGCTTGTTTGTGAGAAAAGAAAGATCGAGCATTTCACGACACCACGTCTGATTTAAAAAAAAATATCAAATGACAAAAGAAAACAACTGATGCCGCAAAAGTGAATATGAAAAATATACGTGCTTTATCAATACAAACGAACTCTACTTAGAATACAGTACAACCCACTTACAACGAACAGTTTCATACGACCAAAATCATTTACTTGTAAAAAAAATAAATTTTCACCAAATAGAGGTGACAATTTTATTTAGGTGCTTTTGATAGAAACTGTTGAATATGCATGCCCTCTTTCGAAAACTTTTGATTCCTTGAACTTGTAAATTTTTTCTTAGTTCAAAAAAGCGATGAACTTGCCATATTGTGAAATATCTGTGGTTTTCGTGAAGCTTTAATGTCGACCTTAACATAATATATTTTGTCCACATTGAAGAGGCCTCGAATCTTTTTTTGGCGTTAAAGAAGTAACCCAAAAGCACGTATTCGTTTAACCCACAACCATCGTTTTCCTGTTTCCAGTTATTAAAATTTAATTCTTTGTAGTAAACATCTCTGGATTTCTTCGGTAGCAAACTCGATGTCGCTTCCTCAACATCTCCCGCAATTGTTTCAGAAACAGAACTTTTTCTTTTCATGTCCATTAAAATTACAAGTGACGGGGCAGTTTTTTTGCAAAATTTTTCTCAAATAATAATTTGCTGTCAACAAACGAACAAAGCAAAACACAACATTGCAACAAAATCATAGACCACTAACGTATAAAATTTTCCGGTTTTGATGATTCTTTAAGAACTCTTACGGATGGAGGTGTTGGATAAAACTACGTAATATTAGCCACTCGAGCAAAGCTCACGTCACTTGGTTGCTTTATAAGACACTTGTATAATAAATAGCTATTATTAATTAAATTAATTTTAATGTCTAAAATTTCAACACTTAAATTATTCTAGTACAAACGTAGTATTATGACTCTTTAAGTTTACAATATTTAAAAATTTAATAAATGTTTAGTCAGATGTATTTTTAAAAGAACAACAAAAAAAACTTTGGTCCTTTTTCAATAAAATCGTTGTTAACTGTACCTTTTAAACTGACATATTGGTGCCATCATTTAAAAAAATGTATCCAATGTGTGTTTTATCCCTCATGTGGCTATAAATATTATGACAAATTTAATTTCTTACGTAACAAATTCAAGAACGCTTGCACGGATTCCAGGAACCTAACTTGCAACTTATGTTCCTCTTTTCGAAGACTAAAGTACCATTTTAAGTATCTAGTCAATTAAAATAGCTTTACCATTATAAGGGATTTAAAGTTAGATTATTACTATATTATTACCGTCGTGATCATCAGAGATACAGTCTCAAAACACATTCTTAGTTATTTTTATAAACTTATGGTCGTATTAACTTACCTAAATTAAAATTCATTTTTATTTTAATTTATTTTTTCTTCAAAGTACTAAATAGTAAAGTACGTTAATCCTTCGGGTCATAATTCGCCTTAGGTCAATTAACATTGTCCTCAGGGTTTATAAAGCGCTTTAATCCCTTGTTACATAATATACTATAAAATATAAGCAATGACTGCGTTATGATTCAATCTATTGTAAAACAGTTTCAAAAGGAATAAAAAACGGATATAAATACTATAGAAAACACAAACTCACTTAAATGGTTTATCGTCCAATATAGTAATTGATTTCATTTGCAATCTCAAAGCTGTAAAATTCCAAGCTTTATGGAACTTTTATAGATGTGGGGAAATTAAATTCTTATAGGTCAAACAAGATTTGTAGAATAATGATGTCACATTTTTTCGTCTTATTTCAAGTAAAAAGATATATATGATTTTATTTTAGTGATTTATAAGATTAGACATGTTAATGCTCAACTTACGCAAATGTAATTGTCTTATAAACATTTTCCATAATGTAATGTGAATATGAGATAACGTCAAACAAGTTGCAGAAAACTTCAGCGTTTTTTATTAAATTTTTAGACAGTTTAAGGCGTTTATGAAAAGGACTTTCACGATGGATTTAAGAATAAAAAATGTATATTATTTGACAGGTAATCGATTTCCCTATTTTGTTATATATAATATTTTTATTTTAAAATATTTATTAAATTGTGGTATATCTTTATAATTAAAGTTATCCTTTTTTCAAAAAAATAATTACATTAAACACAGGTCTGCATAAATCTCCTACGTTTCAAGCAAGTGAGGAGGTAAATTAAAAAAAAATTAAATCACTTTGCGCAATCTGTCCGGAATGAATTAAACTGATTAACTAATCGAAGTGAGCATTGGAAAAAAACGTCGTCGTCAAAAGTATACTTAACTAAAACCAAGCGTCACTCTGAAAATGTGTTTAAAAATTTATAGTGCCATATATCCGTTATGTAAATTACTACAACTAAAAACGTCAGCTCATAGCACTCTGCTAACTATATTAAAATTTTACATTAATGTAAAATAGTTGCTAATATTTATTTACGGAATATTTGCTCAATACAAAAAATATTGTACAAACCTTTTGCGGAAAGATTATTCTACCATTCGCGCTGTTAAAGCACTCGCTCACTTCGTACGCTCAATGCTTTAAACGCGCACATGTAGGAAAAAGTTCTTCCCGAACTTGGTTCGTAAATGACTATTTCCGAAAGCGACTCCTTGTTTTTTAGCGATGTTTCGGACCTTGTTACCAATTCAAGCGGAGGCACATACGACTCAAGAAACTGGCGTTTATTTATAGACTCGAATAAAATTAGCTTAAAAGGAGTGCTGTTGCATAATGATAACAAACTGGAGTCGATTCCCATTGCACATTCGGTGCATTTAAAGGAGACGTATGCGAATTTAGACCTTTTTCTGAAGAACATTAGTCTGCTTTTGGGACAACAGTAGGGATACACAAAAATGCAGTGTTTCCTCTGCGAATGGGATAGTAGAGCCCAAGATTTACACTGGGCAAAAAACAATGGCCTGGAAGGTCTTTTTTACTACTGAGGTAAATCCTAAGAACATTTTGCTTCCTCCCCTTCATATTAAGTTCGGGCTAATGAAATAATTTATCAATGCGTTAAATAAATAAGGACAGTGTTTCCAATACCTATGCAGTAAATTCCCAAATTTTTCGGACGCAAAACTAGTTTGAGCGTCAAATGACTCACATAGAACAAGAAGTTTGAAGAGCATTTAAAAATGTTGTGGAGTCTTTCCTCGGAAACCGCAAAAGTCCCAATTACAAAGAGTTGTTAGAAAATCTAAATACTTAGGATACAATATAGGTTTGAACTTTTTTAATTCACATTTAGATTAATTCTCACAAAATCTTGGCGCGATCAGTGAAGAACAAGGGAAAGATTCCACCAGAACCTTAAAAACATGGAAAAAGACAGTAAAGGCGCTGGAATATTAATATGGTGTCAGATTACTGTTGAAGTATCAAAAGAGACATTCAAGATAATGGAAAAATAGTACTAAAAGGCTCCTGTACACGAAAAAGGAATCGTTAATCGATGTTGACATAATTTAGAAACTTATCTTGAAGTAATTGTATATTTTGGAGGGTCTGCAAATCAGGTGCAAAACGGAAGTAAGTAGGTATTGGAACATGTTAAAAAACATACATTATTTTTTATCATACAATTCAAAAATAGAAAAAAATACAGGGTGTTCTATTTAAAATAACCCAAGTTTGATATGGTACTTTTTTTCTAGATCACCATGTAGAATCCAAAATATTTTTAAAATGTGGTCACCAATAATCTCGATATATGTATGCCTTAAAATTTCTAATTATATTTATCGTTTTAATGCTACAGAATAATACGTTGGTAGTGCCCCACCCTGTGTATACAGGGTATTGGTATCAAAATGAAGTACAGTGTAGTAGGTTTTCACCATAAAAACTCTCTCTTCGTTCGAATAAACCATTTTCAAATGAAACCTGAATTGTTATGACTTTTATTAATAATTGACAAAACGTAGAAATGTTATAGTTGGTAAGGCAACGCATTACTATTCATCTTCAACATCAAAAATTACTAATTTTTATTGTTGAATTTTCAAAAATACTGATTTCTGATAGCGAGCGCTATGCGCAATCATTTTAAGCTGCGTTTTGATACCAACACCATTTTTGCCACTTGAAAGGGCGAGCAGGAATTCGAAAAAAACCAGTTCACAATGCTAAATTCCTATGACCCGTTTTCAAAAGCACCACGGTGTATAATTTTTAATGAATAGGTATGTTTCTGTTATGAAAGGTAGGGTATCTAGAAACGCATTTCATGAATCGTAGAGAAAATTGAGAAAAAACAGTCCTATCTTCACAAGTCCAGATTGCCATTAAACATCCTGTTACTTCATTTGGACATGATGCAATAAAATTGACAAACTTAGAAATACTAAAATGTGTAAAGATTATGTTAAAGCTTAAGAAAACACTCTGGAGATATTAACAATTCTCATACATTTTACATAGCCTTTGTGAGAATAGTGATGTTTTTGATGTTTCTAATCCTGATGTGATAGAAAAACAAGAAAGACACTGTGATCATCTCTAGAGCCTGACAAATCGTAAATTAATCGAAACCCCAGTCACAAACCAAAGTTTTGCAGCCTGTGTTATCAATGCCGATCTTCTTCCTACACATATCTTAAAGTACTTTATAGTAATAAGCAATTGAGAAAAAATAAAATTTTTAATGCATGTTTGAAATGAAACTGATTAGGTGTTGTTGGAAATCGCTTAAACAATTGTGTAGTTGTTGTCAGACTATATTTGATGTTGGCCAATAATTTGGTTAGGTTAGATATATCTATTGCATAAAAATGGCAAATCAACCCATTTTATTACATAGTTGATCCAAATATATCAACATACATAAGTGTCTCTTGGAAAGATGGACATGTAAAAACTTTAGAAGTAAGGTTTACGGCCAAATGTTAGAACACTATAAAACAACTGATACCGAGGCAACAATGATAATCTTGTTTTTATTAATTTGCATTAAAGCAACTTTGTCGATAGATGTGTAAGCAGTAACATAAGTCAATATCAAATCGACTGCTGTAAACAATAGGTTGTACAATAGCAAACATACACCGAGAATCACTCGACAGCTGTTTCGTCCTTTTGGGATTCTCACTCGAGTTCTATCACTCCTGGAGAGTCCCAAAAGGATGAAACAGCTGTCGTGTGATTTTCACTGTTTGTATTGTACAATCTCTTGCTTACAGCAAGTGATTTTAGACTGTTATTTTTGTTGTTCAATCAAACCTCTAATGAACCCGATCTTTTCGTTAACCTTTTCGTTAACCAATTATTTGGGTTGTGCGTTCTTATGGGTATTATAGGAAAACCAACTCTAAATGATTACTGTACAAACAATATTAGGTACTGCATCAGTCGTTTTTCTAGACAATTTATATTCCCTTCATGGTTCTTCGAGAAAAATCATCACTGTGATAGATAACCCGTGATTCAAAAAAATTTTCATCAAAGTGGACCATGAAAAAATTCACGTACGTCTACTCTAAATGCATAAAACTGGATGTGTTGAAATTAAATCTGTCAGAATTGACAAATGTACAAACTAAGCTAAGATACACCTGTTATATCTTGCTTTGTCGCTCATGGCAATATTTGATTAAAAATTAAAAATCACAGGTTATAATTATACCATAGTTTAGCTCTACCTTTTATCCACACCTGTGCATTGACAAAATCCTCATTTTATGGAGAGGTCAACTTACGTTTAAGCAATATATTCCCTCCAAAAAGCACAGATTGGGTATTAAATTTTTTGAAACTTGTGATGTAGAAAGTGGTTACATTTTAGGTAACAAATCTAGGACGCCATTCAAGTAACTCCTCTATAAGCCCATATTTGAAAGTATGAAAAGAAGAAGGTAGAAAATTGTACCCGTTTAGAAGAGAATAGGGCGAAGGGATTGGATCAATAAGAAACTTAGAAAAGTTAGTTATTAAGGGCGCCAAGTTCCAGTAGCCGAGAGGGAAAGAGAGAGAGCTAATGACGAACTAATAGCTAGTAGCTATTCTGCACCGCACAAAAGAAACAACCAAAATTATTCAGGATTACAAGACGGAAAAGGTAGCTCACAATAACACGCTATATTCAATTAAAATTTAAGATAAGAGACAATTTATAGTCATCACAGTAATCATATCACACAGTAGTTCAAAGTGATTCGAGAAATTACAGATAAATCAATAGGATACGGCACTGTTTAATTTGCGTATGCAATAGTACGCCCCTGATTTTTTTAACCTATAAAATGTAATACAAACGTTCGTGTTTAATCTACAGGAATAAGAGAACAAATGAGTTGTGGAAGTGGTTAGATTTTAACTGTAAAGTTATATCTTCCAATTCGTTTGCAATTATTCAGGGACAAGAAATTATAAATCGATCCACTCGTAACCGTGTGCCGATAAAGGAAACCTGCAAGTTGGCTTATCAACCCGAATGATGTACCCTTACAATACTCGTACAGAAGGTTAGTTGAGGGGATAAGACAAACACGATTCTATAAAGCGTACAGAGCAATGTAACTAAGTACGTTTATTAAGCGTACAACTTAATGTAAGTAATAAGTGCGATTTAAAAAATCTGAAACACGAAATTAAAGTGCTGATGGCACGATTGTGTTGGCAACGCTCGACTGCTTGCGTTTAAAGTTTATAGAGATACGGCACTCCCGAGATAATAAAGAAAGGATCTGATCGTCATGATGGAGTCTAGCGGAGTCGATCGAGACTGACAACTCCAGGATAGTCCGATTCCCCAGTTTCATTTCAACTCGATTATTCTCCTATTCACCTTCGTTAAGTAGCAGTTTCAATTGTAGTATCTAGAACTTCCGTAATAACGCATGAGAACGAAGAGAAGGTGTAAAGGGAAGAGAAAAAACTTCCGAAAAAATCAAGGTGTGTATTATAATTTTGAAAGCTTGATGTGTAATTATTACGTGCAGGAGCTTCGCCACAAATTCCGAAACTCCCCTTTACAGCAATATTTTGGTATCCGGATAGGATTTCTCCCTTACTGGATGTTGCTCATTTTGAGGAAAACAACCCCAATAAAACCCTATGGCATTGGAATAGACTGGCAAACGCAGCGAGGTTTTCAGTAAAGAAATGGGGTCACCATCAAGAAAATGAGTAACGGAAATTAGAAATTGATCTATTGATTCTCCAAATCCATTACCAATCGAAGTTGAAATGGAGCGAAAAATTTTGGAAATATATCATGCACGCATAATTGCACCGTAGAATGAAAGGTTGCTTATATGACTGGATTAGTATCTTAATACCCTCTCTGCTTTTTAGCCAAAATTGCATGTGCATACGTTTTAAGTTATATCAACTCGCATTCAATGACAACTTATAACTTCAAAAACTACATGAATAACAGAATAAGCCTTTTATAGCAGGTAAAAGTCATTTTTTTTTCTAGTAACTCCATTGCCCTCTCCTTAAGACTGTTCTGTCCCAGAACAGCATTTGGGCTTCGGCACCTGTAAAATGAGTCGTGACGGTAACAGCAATCTGTCTATGTCGCCAAACTTCCTGCTGGTAAAAGAAACAGTCTACTATTTATTTATTTTGTGCTTCACAATGCCCGTTTTTCCTTTGAAGTTACTATCCAGGGCAAACATATCGTGAAATTGTATAATCAAGTTTTTAACATTTTTTCAGTTTGTCCTGATCGAGTTGTAGGCATTTTCAACCTCTATTGTGTTTCCGCATTTTGCTGTTTGAGTTACTGACGTACACATTCCTAATGTAGTATTTTTCTTAAGAGTTACAGCCCGGAGATGTTCATCTAGGCATTCCAGGTAGTGTAATGTTTTCCTTTAATAAAACACGCACTGCTGCCTGCTCTGACGAACTGAACGGAATTTCCTCGTCTCTATTCTCAATACATCATTTTTCGTATCCAGTTGGTGATGTCAGCTACCAGTATGTTGAGAACTTCTTTCTGTCCACGCGTAGGAATTCGTTCGCCAGTCTCCTTTCCAAGAGACCCTGCTATTGAGGATGTTCTACCGCGTCTCTGTACTACATTGGGACGGACAATGGTCTTTGTAGCTTTATATCAATCAGATCTCTGGAGTATCGTCCATTGATAAACCTCTCCATGTAGATGGTGTGTATGTCTTCCGTCGGCAATGCGATGAAAACGGTAGTCTCCGGGCAATTGCTCTCTAAGGTCGACTTTTACCCCCTCAGAAATAAAATTGATGGGTCTGAGTTTTTTTTATAGTATCGATGCGGCTACAATTGGCTCTGTTTCGTTGGCGTTGGCCCGCAGTATACTATTTTAACACCAATATAGACTTAGTATTTTAGTTATGTGTATATTGTATAATATGTTCCATTATTTTCTTTTGACTTGACAAAAGAGGCTTATGTACCTTTTAATGTTGTAATAAATATTATTATTATTATTATTATTATTATCTCTTCCAATCTATTGAAAATAATATAAAATTTACTTTCATTTTCTTATGCAAGAAATATATAGTCCTTGTCCATTCTATATTCTATATTATTTACTTCATTCTGCACCGAATTTTGTTGCTTTACGGCCCCTGTCTTAGTCCGGGAAAACGGAACACGGATTTGTCCGGTACACTGTTACTACATAACGGAATCACATTATTAATCTTTGCAACAACAATGATAATAAACAATGGAGTAACCGCTGTTGTTAACGATGTTTCGCAAATTCACCTACGAGAATGTATTGATACCTAGTTAGTCTAGACCAGTTCCTTGCATAAACAAAATATTGCGTTACCATAGCAACGAACAATAACTTATTAGAAGTGTCAGTGTAAAGTTTGACGTCAAAAAAGTAAACCAGAGTCACGCAATAAATTAAATGAAAAAAGGTGTCCACCGAAATTGTGAAAATCGAAAAATTGGAGTATCGAGCCATCATCAAGTACCTGTATTTAAAAGGGTTAAGAGGTAAGCAGATTTACGAAGATATGCTTAATACCCTTGGTGATCAATGTCCTTCGTATGCGACCGTCAAAAATTGGAATGCAAGCTTCAAAAGAGGTAAATTTTCCATTGAAGATGATGACCGATCGGGAAGGCCAGTTTCTGTGTCAGTCCCCGAAAATATCGAAAATATCTGAAGCACTGAATATTTCATACGAACGCGTTCATCATTTGGTTCACGTCAATTTGGACATGAAAAAAATTACTGCAAAATGGATCCCCAAATGTTTGAATGTTGACCAAAAGCGTGCAAGGGTAGAAGCATCGCGTTCGATCTGTGCTCGATTTGAAAACGATGTAGACTTCTTAAACCGAATTGTTACTATGGATGAGACTTGGGTACATTTCTACGATCCAGAAACAAAGCAACAATCGATGGAATAGCGACACTCTGGTTCTCCAAGACCTAAGAAGTTTCGTGTCCAAAAATCTGCTGGAGAAGTTCTTGCTTCAGTTTTTGGGATTGCCATGGAGTAATCATGATTGATTTTTTGGATAAGGGTAGAACAATAACTGGAGATTACTATTCGACATTACTGACCACTCTACGGGAAAATATTAAAGAGAAAAGACGCGGAAAGCTATCCAAAGGTGTTTTGTTTTTTCAGGACAACGCCCTTGCACACAAATCTCATGTTGCCATGCAAAAAATTCGTGATTTAGGGTTTGAATTACTAGAACACCCCGATTTGGCTCCGTCTGACTATCACCTCTTTCTTCAACTGAAAAAAAGTTTAAAAGGTCGTAAATTTTTTTCCAACAAGGAGGTAATAGAAGCTGTGGAGGTCTGGTTTGCAGAGCAAGAAGAAACATTTTTTTTAAAGGTCTAGAGACGTTGCAGGTTCGCTGTAATAAATGTATCCAATTAAGAGTAGAATATGTTGAGTGTTCTTTAGTAGGCTAAGAATTTTTCAATATATCCTCATATATTTAAAGGGTTCGTTACAAACTTTCAATTATTTATTAATTATTATTTACATTTCTGGACACCCTGTAAACCCAAAATATTTCTAAGTAATAGTGTTTCAAAAATTGTGTATATTTTGTTGAATGCGTTTTCCTTTTAATTTTTCAAATAAAGAAGCTTTTAACGTCCCTGTTTGTAAGCAGTAGCCAGCATAAATAAGTCATTAGAAGCAGTACAGACAAATTATTGACGATTATACTAAGACAACATTATATAAGAGATACTATATTCCTGTCATAGATTGAAATATGACAAATACAAATATTTTTCATTTAGACGAATAAAAACTTAACCGCATTGTCTGTAAAAGTTAGAGTAAATGACAATTCTTTTGTTTTTGTTCACATTGTAATCACATCCATGTCTTAATAAAAACTATCACAAGAAAACTCCTAAAAGCCGTAAAGAATTGGCAAACGAACTGCTTCTTAGTTTGCGTTTCAAACTTAATAGTTTTCCTGCCAAGTTTCACACAAAAACTAATTTTTTGTGATAAAAATGTGCTTATATTATTTATTTCAAATTGTTTTCAATAAATACATAATAAATTTATGGAATAAAGTAAATTATTATACGTTTGCAAATAAGATTGTATAGAACGTTATTCAAACAATATTAATTATAATTTCAAAAGGAAAAGCAAAACCTGTGATGAATTGAACAAACGGTGATGTAAAACTTCCGAATGAGATTTGAAACAATTTCAAATGAATTATTATAAGACAATAGAAAATTGTTACAGTAACTTGTCTGTTATTTTTACGATACTAAATTGAAATGATTTAACTTTATTTCTTTGTAATAATTTACAAAGCTCAGAAGAATAAAATAAATTTCATTTGATTAAAACGTTTGACAACGAATCATATTAATAAAAAAATTGTGTACGCCGATGATATGGCAATTTCATTTCTACATTCGGATTTTTTTTAAATTGAAAGAAAGCTATGTAATAATTTGCGTATTACGGAAAATTGTTTCAAAATTGGAGATTATGCCCCAATCTTAAAAAAGATTTCTTGTTCTCATGTAAGTAATAGAGAAAAAGTTATCTTTAATAATACAAAGCTAAACTATAATTTTAACCCAGTTTATCTGGGAGTAACTTTAGATTCGTTTTTAATTTACAAATATCATTTAGAAAAAGTCAAACAAAAAAGGACAACAAGAAATTATGTCATCCTAAAATTAGTTAGAACAAATTTGGGTGTTGCATTGGTATTGGTTAATTCTACAGCAGAATATTGTGTTCCTGGCTGGTTGAATAGTTATCATACAAAAAAAGAGATGCACAGTTGCAGGTGGTAAGCACACAAATGAAACATATTAGCTTTACTCAGATTTAACACATGGACTGATATGTGTGATGTTAAGTTTTCGCAGATTAAAACCTATTTTCCTTGTAGTTTTCTGAATTTCGGCAGCATTAGGGTTTCAAACCACTCTGTAAAACTGCAAGCATCAAACTAACCACT
This sequence comes from Abscondita cerata, assembly GCA_030710515.1. NCBI lineage: Eukaryota > Metazoa > Arthropoda > Insecta > Coleoptera > Lampyridae > Abscondita > Abscondita cerata. The sequence continues at coordinate 134,629 of JALBCR010002322.1, read as the reverse complement.
ACTAAGATTAGTATATTGGGCTCCTTTGGGGCCATTTTCTGTCCATGTGCTCCACATGCAAGAAGATCGATAGACCACGAAGGATGGCAAGACCTCTCCAGCAGCGCTGCCAGCAAACATGGTTGAAATGCTACTTTTTGAAAAATTTTGAACCTATTACAATTTCGCTCAAATTGGAAATATATTCTCTTAACGTTGTGACATTAATTCCAGATCTACTACGCCTTATGTTGCTGGCAAATCATACGGTGAGTTCTTGATGACGTTTCAAGAAACCCAACACCCATTCGTGGCCGGGAACATTTTTAAATTGCAACACATTTCTACCGATTCGCGTTAGGTAAGATTTAACAATCATTCTCAAGTCCACAGAGTCTAGTGGGAATCCAAATTCGCTGAAGCTAATATACAGTTTACAAATGTAGCTTCTTGTTCTTCAGAAAATACTGAAGGCCGACCAGGCCTAATCTTCCGGTTACCTTTTAATTTATTGATGATTGTTCTACGGGGAATTTTAAACTCCTGTTCGGCTTTTCTTTGCTTTCCAATACCTAATTTTACAGCTGTGCTGAATTGTTAAAATATCATGCCATGAATTTCGATGACATTCTGAAAATACCTATAAACTGGCGGGAAGACCGTGTGCTTCATTGCAGAGATCGACTAGAGTGTAGTCCACAGGAAACTACTTCATACAGTTTTATATTATTTCACAATAGATAGCGATAGTAATTATTAAAACTTGGAGCATTGTATCCCCTATAGGAGCAAAGTAACTTCGTTTTACGATATGGCAGATTTAAGGCAAGTTATTCAAATACGCATAAGCAAAAGAAAAGGTAAATACAAAATTTTTATCATTTTTTTATTCCTTGTCTAAAATATCAACAGTAAAATAACCAATTCAAAGAAGTATGACAATAATAAAACAAAAGTATATTGATTTTAGACTTAGATCAGAAGAACTACAAGCGGTTTTGGGTGACTCATCTGATGAAGAAGTTTTTGTTCCTTCCGATGAAAATGAATTTGTTCCACATAATATTGATTCTGATGGAAAACAAACTAGTGATAGAAGAAGAAGAAAAGTCAGATGATAGCGACTACCAAGAAGAAGCAACCGAACCAGCCACCTCTGTACCATCTTTTTGCCCCGCAGGCTGCAGAAAGTTCACACTCACCGGCTAGCTCATTAAATTGAGTTTGGTTCGGTTCAATTTTCTATTGTTAACCAGGATAGGACCACAATAAAACACACAAACAAAAGTTGGGCGCCAGCAAATATATTAATTGCACATTTATATTAACGGACAACTCACAATTAAATGGTTATTATTATAATGAAACAATAAAATGAGAAATTAAGTAATTACTGAAAGTAAATTTTTAAGAATTATTCTCGGTTTATTTGTTTATAATTAATAAAATATTGCCTGAAATCGTAATGTAATGAAATTGGTACCGAGTTATAAAAAGCGCTTCTTTATTTTAGCCCACCATACGTAATTACGTTCAGTATCACAAACGACGTGTATAAGAAATGCCCTTAAACTAAATATTGTCATAACTAAAACTGTGAGGTTATTGTAATTACAATTATCATTGAGCAATTATAATCATTAAACCGTTGATTAGAGTTTATTGCCGTTTTGATTAATTTTATTTCCTTTAGAGTTATTTTTTTTAGTTTGTAACTTAGTGATAATAAGTACCTTGCAACTCTGAATTATGCTTGGACTTGTCGGGGTCAGCAGTGGTTATCACACCAGCAGTGGGGGGGGACAAGCTACCCAAGAAAGAATGCGTTTTAACAATACATTAGGACCTAACGATCTACATACCAGTTTGATACAGACTGCTTCTTTCCAGAATGATATAATTGCGATTTTTTTAATTGAGTAACTGTTCCTAAGTCAATTTAATGAGGATTAACGAATTTCTATTTCGTAGAGCCTTTAAAGCACAACCTCTTTGTACGACGGACCTGGGTAAGATGGCCAAAGGAAGTCGTTTTCTATATTTAATCAATCAGGTGCGTTAAAGTCCAAAATGATAAGAAAATATAGTATTTAAATTTAAAGATTTATTCTTTGCCGTGCGAGTTGCCTATATATCAGGACGAAAATTAACCAAAATTTTGTAGCTGGATTAAGGACTGCTACACCTCTTCTAAATCTACTTTTCTTACAAGCAAAGATGACACTGTATGGAGCGACGTGTCATTGCCAAAGAGCCAAACAATTAGTCGTAATATTATGAGAGGAAAAACTGGTACGGTGACGATTGGTCATTTACACCTAAAGACTTATTTCGGTCAATTACATCTAATGAAATATATTCAATCATTCTACGTGAAACTAATAGAAAAGGGCAACAGGTAACAAACAATTACAATGCAAAGATTTTGCAAAATTACCATTGGTTGGCAAGCCTCTAAAGAACGACCTGTGCATTCTACTAATTTTGCATACAGCAAAGATGCCACACTGTGTTCCTATCTACCAAAAAGGAATAAATCAGTCATTATTTTATCATCGATGCATACGATGGGAGAAGTTGAGAAAACTGATGTTGCTAAACCTGAAATTATTGCATATTACAATAAAACAAAAGGAGGTGTTGACGTAAGGGATAAAATTTTAGCAGAATACAACAACGAACAAATCGCTGGCCATTAGCATTTTTCTTCAATATGATTGATATGCAGGTTTAGCTTCGTCCATTATCTACATGGAATATAACCCACAGCTTAGATCAACTGATCGGTGGAGAAAATATCTCAAAAATTTTGCGAATGAACTGCCATTACAACTCGAAGTAATATTCCGAAAGTAATAGGAAACAATTTTACGCGAAGCTCAATAGAGTTAACTTTGGGCCGTCAACTTACACAACCTGTCGAGTTATCACTACCCGATTGTGTAAATAGGGATGCGTCTGGACGTATCCAATGTTTTGGATTTCGATTGACAACTAGAAAACAAAGGAAAACGCGAAAAGCATGCTGTTCTTGTTCAAAACCAATTTGCAACAAGCATTCGGTACCTAGATCTATATGTAACTTATGTAACAATAAAACAGATTAGCATTTTCTACATAACTATATAAGTTGTATTTTATATGTTATTATTTACTAATGGCCGTATGCACCAACACAGCTTAAACCAAGCTTAAACTGAAGCGATGTTTTAAAACTTAGATACTATTGTTAAAACCATAGCAACCATTGTTTTAAGCGTCACTTAAGTTTAACCAGCGTTGGTGCATACGGCCATAAATGTTATGTTGGTTTGTTTTTTTTCAATACAATACTAGTTTATCTGATATTTGAATATTACTACTATTTCCGTCACTTGAAGTTGTCAAACTTTCACTTACTTCCTCCTACAAAGTTCTAAATAAAAATTAGTGGAAATGGGCAATAATGTATTAGGAAAAAGATCATCCAAAATGTCACAATTACTTGGGCCCCAAAAATAATAAACAAGAAAAATATTGGTCTTTATATACGAAATTAGTACCCGCGTACTATTCCAGTCACATAAAGCTTAACCGACTATGTGATAGGTACTAAAGGAAACGGTATTTTACCTAAAGGAGGACACAGAGGTGGAGGGAGAATGCTATATGTGAAGAATCAGAAAAGCAACTAGTTTCTACATTAAATACAATGCAAAAATGGGGATATGGGCGGTCTCGCTAGGATACGTTGTATGTGATGACTAAAAATATCAAAACGAAATTCAAAAATAATCGCCTCTTGTAACAATGGTTCCTAAATTTTTTTGTAAGAAGTAATTTATCTATCAAAAAAGCACAAGGAGTAGAAGTGGCTAGTAAAAACAAGAAAACCTTTAGAACTAACAGAATCGACCTGAACAAATTCTCAACTGCGATGAGACGTCTTTCTCCAGTGATCCTTGTAGATAGAATACAACGGTATTAATATGCTTCTCAGCATCCGGTCACAAATTGCTTTTGTTAACTATTTTCAAAGGTAAAAATGTAATAGAGTCAATGATACCTCAAGAACCGGAACCACTAGACAGAATTGCTATAGCTGCTTCAGAGAAAGGATGGATGATAACTTCAATATTTGTAACTCCTGTTAATTGTAGATGGACATACGACTCATATTTCGTGTGATATCATCCAAAAAGCTCTTGATAATGACATATGCATTTTAAAATTACCACCCCATACCACACACTTTCTGCAACCGCTTGACGTTGGTATTTTTAAGAGTATGAAAACGACATGGGATAAAAGTCTTTGCAAATGGCGAGATACAATGCAAGAAAAAATTCAAAAACGGAATTTACACATCCTCTAGAAAAAGAATTTTAGAAATGTTTATACAAAATATTATACGTGGTTTTTCTGCCACAGGTATTTATAATTTCAAGAATGGTACACCAAATTGAACCAAAGTGTCCAAAAAAATTTTTCACCACAAGATCTTATAAAATATAATAACCGTGTAATGAGTTAATCTAATTGTTTTTATCAGAACAAAAGTAACTCATTAGAAATCAAATTATATTTTTTATAATTTTTTTTTAAGTAAAGGTATAATACAATTTAGAAAAATTTATTACATAGATTTTTAAAATCTAACAATTATTTCACACATAAAAAGATATAGGGCGCCACCTAAATTTTTAGTGTTATAAAACAACACTTTCACTTTAAAATTTAGGAAAATAAGCGTCAATAATAATTTCAAACAACTTTAAGGTATGAATTAAATAAAATTAACAAAAATTTAAATAAACAACAATTGTAAAACAATTAAAATAAATGTCAATAACAAAAATTGAATAAAACACTTACTTGTGTCAACATGTATAATTTTAGTTAACACCAACAATAACGATGTTGACTCAAAGGCCGAGATAATTATTCAAACATCAAAAAAAATAATCTCCAAACAAAATAAGTTTTCCAAAATGATATCAAATCCAACCAAATATCACCACAACAACAACTCCAACTGCACCACCAAAATCTATACTCCGTATCTTAAAACCTGTATTTAAAAATAAATCTAAATTCTATTAATAAATAAAATGAATAACTTACCCTTTGAAGGGACTAAATATTGAATATATTAATAAAAAAACAATTCAATGTGACAGAAAACAAACAAAGTCAATCTCTAAGTAACATACTTTTTAAATTAAAAAAATTCCGTTACACTCGCCCAATAATCAAGAAACAAAAAGAAAAGAAAGTGCTTAACCACAACAAAATTATTGAATATTATAATGTATTAGGTAACTAATTATCATCAAAGAAGTCACAAGAATTTTTCTTCAAGTCTTTTACATGAAAATTACCAATTGCGGTACCAATCAAATCTTCCAGATTGTAAACAAGAGGAGATATAACTTTGCGAATCCTACAAGATACATATTTAGGAGCCAATTTCTTAGAGAAGGAATTTGCTGCGTTAGACAACACAAAGTTCCTACGCCAAACATTATCTCCAACTGAATAAGTAACATTTCTTTTACGCAAATTGTAACGCTTTGAATTAATTTGGTAAGCTTTGTGAAGACTTTCCTTAACGTCTTGGTAAAGTGCTGGAAGATTTTGTAATTCAGAGGACCAATACAAAGTTTCATTCATCACCAATGGTTTAGATAAATTCAGTGGTTCATAATAATCTCCTGAAGTTGGAATATGTCGTCCAAAAACTAAAACACAAGGTGGTACTTCTGTAACCTCATGTCTCACCAACCGAAGAGCCTGGGCAATTTCAAAAATATGTTTATCCCATTCCCTATGATTATCCTTAATATATGAAGATATAGCAGTTACTAAAACTCGGTTAACACGCTCTGTAGGATTTACTTGTGGATGGTAACGAGCGTTTAACCAAATTTTTTTAATTTTGACATTATCTAAAAAAGACATAAATGCCTTCGAAACAAATTGAGAGAAAACTATTTGGGGTACTCCAAAAATAGAAAAAACTACTTCCTTTAAATATTTAATCATGGACTTATGGACTTTGAAGTTGCAGCACGAAGAGGTCGAACCAAGCAATATTTGGTAAACCAATCAGTGATAACAAATAGATACTGATTTCTATGTTTACTACAAGGAAAAGGTCCAAGTAAATCCATACTGATTAATTGAAATAGATAACTTACTCGTTTTTCTTGACCCATCAAACCTGCTCGACCAAGATTATCAGACTTTTGACTAGCACAAACCTTACAATTTTGAATATAACGACTAACAGTCTGTCGTAATTTGGGCCAATAATATTGGATAGAAATTAGAGAAACAGTTTTGTTTACACCCAAATGAGCTGCTGTGGGTTGATCATGAAACTGTGTCAAAATAGAAGTCCGATTAGCAGAAGGAACAACTAATTTCCATTCTGGAATGTTTGATGACATAGGTAACGTTGATGGTAAAAACTTAAACAAATATCCATTTTCAGTCTTAAAATACGGAAACTGCTTAGGATTTTCCTCAACTTTTTTAAGCATATCTAGATACCATTTATCAGGCTCAAAACCATCTAAACCAAGAGAATCAACAGCCCGAGATAATGCATCGGGAATGATATTTAGTTTTCCCGGACGGTATTGTACATCAAAATCAAATTGTGACAATCGCAAACACCAACGACTTACTCTACCAGAAGGTTCACGCAAATTATGCAACCAAGTTAGAGCAGCGCAATCAGTCACAACAGTGAATGACATACCTTCTACATATCCACGAAAATGCTCAACACCAAAGATAACTCCCAAAAGTTATCTTTCAGTTGCAGAATACTTTCTTTCAGCCGATGACAGAGTACGACTACCAAAAGCAATAGGATGTTCTAATCCATCAAATATTTGATAAAGAACTGCCCCGAGTGCTACATCGCTAGTATCTGTTTGAATAAAAAATTTCGAGTTAAAATTAGGACTTCTTAGAATAGGAGCCGTAGTTATACGAGTTTTTATTTCATTCAAAGAGGAATCTGCTTCCAAAGTCCAATGAATACCTTCATTTTTCTTTTTATTCTTAATTAAAGTTGTAATAGGAGCTGACAATTTCGAAAAATCAGAGATAAATTGCCGATAATATCCAATCAAACCAATCAAATAGCGGAAACCTTATCAGGGTCTGTTCGGAGACCTTCGCATTTTAGAGATGACCTACAAAAATGACTCTTTTTCAAATTAATAGTGAGACCTGCTACTTTTAGGCGAATACAAAGTTCATTCAAAGTTTTAATATGTATATCAAAAGTCTCTGAATCCACAATAATATCATCAAGATAAACGAATACCTTTTCATCCAACATTAGAGGTCCTAAAATACGTTCCATACATTTCTGCATTGTTTGTGGACTGTTACATAAACCAAATGGCATCGTCACAAATTCAAATAAACCTTTACCTGGTACACAAAAAGCAGTTTTCGGACGAGATGAAGCTTCTAGAGGGATTTGCCAAAAAGCTTTATGAAGATCAACACTAGTTAAATACTTTGCGTTCTTTAACCGATTAAGGATAGCATCTGTACGAGGAAGAGGAAAATCATCTTTCCTTGTAACACTATTCAGTTTACGAGCATCGAAACATAAACATAGGTCACCGGTTTTTTTTTGACCAATAAAACAGGACTACTCCATGGATTATTGGATTCATGTATTACTCCTAATCGTAGCATTTCATCTACTTCCTTGTGAAGGCACTTTTGCATTGCAGGAGAGAGCAAATATTGTCTTTGTTTAATAGGTGCAGAATCACCAGTATCGATAAAATGTTCTAAAACATTTGTCCGGCCAAGTTTATCGGAAACTAAACAAGAAAAATTCGTGATAGTCTGTTCCAAAACTTTGGACTGTTCCAATGTTAAATCTCTCATATCAGAAAACTTATAATTTATATCATTACTAACTACAAAAACATTTTCTTGATCATGAAGCTCATGATGATACACGTTTCTACTAAGATCTAATTTTATTCCAAAAATTCTACCAAAATCAACTCCAAGAATAAGAGCTTGAGTGATCGATGGTACTACTAAGTAATCAATTTGATGAGTGACATTATTTAGTGTTAAGGGTAATCGAATTCTTCCAATACATTTCTGAGAAATTCCATCAGCCGTATTAACTTTAAGTGTAGAAGGTTTAATACAAAACGGGATATTATTACTCTCCAAAAAATATAAACTTGAAGACCCCAAATCAGTAGAAGATGCACCACTATCTATTAAACTGATTAAGGAATGATTCATTATTTGAATTGATAAATATGGTCTATGATCAAACGGAACTGAAGACCAAAGAGGTGAAACTAATTTAGGCATCATAAACAAGTTGACAACTTTCAACCAGTCATTCCATTCTTTAACCGAAGTTACAGTCTTATTTAAGAGGTCGGACTCTGGAATTGCTGCTTTGAAGAATATTTCTTTTTATTTGAGAATTTCTGCTGCATTTTGGTATCGCACCTTTGTCTGGAGTAAATGCAATACCGCGTTCCAAGTTTTTTGTACTACACGAAGGGCAATCATAAACATCCTTTTTACCACAAACGCAGCAACGAAGAACTTTAGGTTCCGGGCATTGTTGATAACTGTGATTAGGTTTATGACAGTTAAAACAATTGAAATTCTCAACCTTACTTTCATTTGTGTCAAGGGTTGAAATAGAATCTAAATAATCTCGATTTTCTTTAATGGACAAACAAGCTAGGTCTGGTTCTAGCAAAGAAATATATTTACTCAAAGGAGGTGGTTTATATTTACCAATTTTTTCTTTGTTTCCTTGAATTTTTTTACAAAAATTCTTAAGTTCTGATACTGAACTTATATTGCATAAAACGACGCGATCGCTAAAATAAGAATTTAAATTTCTAATTATTTGATCCAGAATTTCAGCGTCTGGCCTAGGGTTTGGTAACGACGAAATATCGCTTCTACCGAAATTATATACATAAAAACATCTTCAGATGTGCCTTGCGTACGATTTCTAATCTCATTCATCACATCATACTCGTAACCTTGAGGTAAAAAATCGTTCTTTAAACAACAAATTAATTCATCCCAATTTGTGACTGAAGATTTGATTGACATTTGATTGATATACGGGGATAGATTTACTATTATTAATCAAAACATTTTCAGAAGAAAGATCTCTAACGGTAGTGTTCACAGGATTACTAACCTTTTTTAAATTTTCAAAGATTTCCAAAAACGTACCTTGCAGGATTAATAATTGGTTTTCTATTTCTAGTTTCAATTCTTTGTCAACAGTCGTAGAAGGTGTTAAAAGATAAATTCTATTATCCAAATGGGACAATCGAGACTCAATTCGTTTGCAATCACTGAAAGAAACAGAGTCTCCACACAAAATTTTAAAAATATCATCACACGAAGCTTTTAAACCATCAATATTTTCATGAAAAGTACCAACCGAAACCAACGAAGCATGAATTTTCTTTGATAAAAGTCCACGAAGCTGTGCTCGTCTTAAATTTTGATTTGAAGCAGGAATAATACCTCGGCACTTTATTTCAAACACAAGTTCATCGATTTTAAGATGATTTGATTCCATTCTGATTAATTACACACAAAATTAATACTAGTAAGTGCTTACAAGCAAACAACGTACAAATTAATAAAAAAATACTTAGCTGAATACAAATATAAATATAACAATGTAATTTGCCTAAATTGTATTATTTAACGGCCCCACGTTGCCGCGCCAAATTGTGTAATGAGTTAATCTTTTATTTTTATCGGAACAAAGTAACTCATTAGAAATCAAATTATATTTTATTACTAGGCAAAGCCAGCATGCTACGCATGCGTTAAGTCACGAAATTGAATTAGCTTCTAAAGAGCAGACAGTCATGAACAATAATTAGCACTTACATTAACATTCATCAGTTGAGTAATCAATATGAATGCAGAGTATGTACTCCATGTGAATTCGTTAAATGAATCGAGGTATTCGGGTGTGCGCTCGCAACGAATCGAGAGTAGGTGAGGACGCACAAACGACATAACATATTAATATAGAAGATATAGATGTAGAACAAATAGAAATTATTTATTAAAAAAATATTTAGAACCGGATTTATTGGCTCGACCGCTTTAATGTAATACAACAAAGTTTATTTACTGACTGTTTGGTTCGCATAACGCTCGCAGTTACGCGTGTGTGAAACATCAAGTTCATGCATACGAAGATTTCTTTTGGGTGAAATTGAATCCTCTACAGTTAAACCATTCGAAAATTTGCAAAATTACGAATATTTTGATTTTTATTCGTGTTTTTACGTAATATGGTTCCGGAGTTATAAAAATTACAGTATTCGTATAACAATGTAAAATTGCTTGAAAAAAATTTTTAAAAATGATAAATTTTATTAAACATTATGTAATAGGGTCATAAAAGGAACGTTTTTCTTAAACAAATTTTTTTTTATCTGTTATAATTTAGAAATTATGGCCGTTTTAGTTCTCGAATGAAATTTTTTCGGAATAGTTTTTCGCTTATAACTTTTGAAACACGCGAGGTCTAACAAAACTGAAACGGCCAAAAAATTTTATTTCTTTATCCGCGTATGATGCTTTTTGAATTTTGAAAATCGGTCCGTAAATAAGCGAGTTGTGGTCAACTTACGGCTCAATTTGTTTGAAATTTTTTGACTATTTTAACATTTTTTTAACCTCGAAGATGCCCTCGTACAAAAAAATCTAAATCGAAAAATAAAGACACATCTTTCGTAAACTCGAAGCTTTTTTCGAAACGAAAATATCTTAAGCCGTTCTAATGTGAGACGAATTTGAAAAAGGTTGATTTTCGTATAGATTTGAAAATGAATCGAGAGTAGGTGTGCGTTCACACTAACGACATAACATATTAATATAAGATTATAATTTTTTTTAAGTAAAGGTATAATACAATTTAGAAAATTTATTACATAGATTTTTAAAAACTAACAATTATTTCACACATAAAAAATATAGGGCGACACCTAAATTTTTAGTGTTATAAAACAACACTTTCACTTTAAAATTTAGGAAAATAAGCGTCAATAATAATTTCAAACAACTTTAAGGTATGAATTAAATAAAATTAACAAAAATTTAAATAAACAACAATTGTAAAACAATTAAAATAGATGTCAATAACAAAATTGAATAAAACACTTACTTGTGTCAACATGTATAATTTTAGTGAATTTTTCAACACCAACAATAACGATGTTGACTCAAACGCCGAGATAATTATTCAAACATCAAAAAAATAATCTCCAAACAAAATAAGTTTTCCAAAATGATATCAAATCCAACCAAATATCACCACAACAACGACTCCAACTACACCACCAAAATCTATACTCCGTATCTTAAAACTTGTATTTAAAGTAAATCTAAATTCTATTAATAAATAAAATGAATAACTTATCCTTTGAAGGACTAAATATTGAATATATTAATAAAAAAACAATTCAATGTGACAGAAAACAAACAAAGTCAATCTCTAAGTAACATAATTTTTAAATTAAAAAAATTCCGTTACAACCGAGATACGGGAAACGGAAAAACATTATTCAAATCCATTGCAAAATGCGAGATGGCGAACCTGGACGTTTAAACACGTAAATAATTGAATATCTGTGCAAATATTATATTAATTTATATTTTAAATTTTGTTATGACGTCCTAATTGTATTTTATTGATTCAAATTCATTACAAGTAAAATAATGTAAATGAAGGATTTTAATTTATGAAAAACGTAACCAAAAGTACTTGTAATAAGAAAGTTAAACAATAAATTCATATGTTTTAAACCAGTATTTTACAGTAATACATCAATACATTTTTAATTCATAAACAAGAAACACTAAAACGAATACGTTTTGAAAATCCCTTAGAAAGAGACTGAACAGACTCGGTGCAGTAATAAAATTATAACAGCTTGAATCAGGGTTTAGAAATCAAAATGATGTAGTAGCAGTGAAGAGGATTTTCAAGTAGGCCCTTTGCTGAAATGTTAAAGTGATTCGCATGTATCCAGCGACGATCATTTCTCCATACAACCTAATCTAACTTTTTACGAGGGTGGATTGCATGAATAAGGATTTAGAGCTCTATTTACCTTTAGAAACTAATAAAACTTTTGAATTTTTAACTATGTGTCTTTAGCGTCTAATTTAATAATAAGTATACAATTTAAATGCCATTAAATTCAATAAAATTTAGGGTGAACAGTATGTGAAAAAAATTTTATACGGTATTTGAAAAATTGATGGTGGCTGCTATAAAATACTAAAAGATATAAAACTCAATATGCGGTCAACATGACGTTATACTGTCGTGTCCGTATAAATTTCCGGACAAACTTCAAAGTCAAACTTATTTTTCGTAACACTAATAAATCATTATATAGTAAAATACGAAATACTTTATAACACTAGAAGTACAAGTTATCGTTATTATAAAATACTTTTACTTCTGCTATGCCAACATATACAGTGTCATTAAGTAAAAAAGAAGAGACATCAGTTTGTTAAGCGATCATCAGTCATCGTATGAATGAATTCTCGTTTTATCGTTCGTTTGTGTCTAAATTTATATTTGTGTCTTATATAATTTATTAGGTATGTTAGTGATTAACTAATCATCTTTTGATAATACGTTATTTACTTCCACTGCACTGTACTTAATATTAATATTGGATAGTTAAGAACAGCCGGCCGACATTTACAACAGTAGCTTAAATTTATTTAAAAAATATCAAATAATTTCTTGCAAAGTCAAGGTAGTTGTTGGTAGTATATGTATCGGTCCATTTTAATTACAAATTATATACGAATCCTCGGCCTATATCATAGAGGGATATTCGGTTATGCACATTCGTAACAGTATCGTAAAACATTTTTTGTTCGCTGTTTCTTCTTTATGTCTTACTAATATTAGATTATGCACACTAAACTATTTGTATGAATAAGTAATTATTTACAACTTTTTCTTTTTTTGCTAAGGGCGGGTTATTTAGACCAAAATATGACCATAAGGCACAATATGCATTAATAAAATATTGCTGTGGAAAAAGATACAAGGCGTTAGATAAAAATTATTTTTCTTCATTTTTTTGTTAATAATTTCACTGTAAATTTATCAATTCTTATCAAAATCTACAGAGAAGCATAATTATCTGACAATCCAAAACGCAACCTTAATAAATGAAGTCATATTTGAAATCCCCTTCTGACACTACGAATTGTTTAACTGCGTTTATCTCGAAAACATATGTAATTATCATATTCAAACAGGAGTACTAATATTGTGTAGAAATGATGTTTAGGTCATATTCTCTAATCAAAATCTCTAAAAATTTTTTTTCAAAAAAAGTTACCAGTTGATTTCGTCATCAGCAATCATTCACGTGGCGCCCCCTACAACAAACTGTAAAATAGTACAAAAAATAATGTTCTTGGTCTAAAGTTATGCCTTTCTGCCGATTTTGATAAGAATTGATAAATTTACAGTGAAATTATTAACAAAAAATGAAAAAAAAAGAATTTAATCTACACCTTGTATCTTTTTTTTCCACAACAATATTTTATTAAGAAACATTGGGTCCTATGGTCATATTTTAGCCTAAACAACTCGCCCTTAGCCTATGTCCCAATAATAATAATAATAATAATAATAATAATAATAATAATCATAATAATAATAATAATAATAATAATAATAATAATAATAATAATAATAATAATAATAATAATGTTTTATTGAACACATTGTGTACAATAAGGTATAGGTTCAACTACATTAGTTGTTCGTCCACCTATCCTTCAAATTAGACATTAATTAAAATGCAGAGCATAGAGTATAACTCGTAGGTAACTTTACGAATGCTGTAGGGGTTGTGACGATATTTTAGTTTGTTTATCAAATCAACGAAACGCATACATGCATTCTGAAGTTGCTGGACTTTCTTCTTGGAAGAAGCGTTTAGAGAGTCACCATACACAACATTCCCGTAATCCATTATAGGCAGTACTATACTGTTAATGAGTTTTAACTTAACATTTGATGACATAAATTTTTTGTAAGCGTATATTGGTGGCAGTTGGTCGGGCAGGTTGTTTTTAATGTATTGGTTGGCGACATAAAGTACTCCCGACTTTTTAGGATTCAACTGTAGCGACCGACTTGTTACGTAGTCCGGTATAGATTGCAAGTCTAAATTTATTAAAGAACTGCCTAGTAAAATATCATTTGCCTTGCATGAGTAATATAACTGAGTGTCATCCGCATATTGCCTAATTTTTCCATTCTTTATCGTACTGTCAAGATCAAAAACATAAATAATAAATAATAGTGGTCCTAAAACGGAACCTTGCGGGACACATCTAAGAACTATTTTAAAATCAGATGTAGTGGTGATTTGAACTGCTTGAGATCTACCAGTAACATTAGATTCAAACCACTTGATTGCATGTTGAGATAAACCAAGATAATGCAGAACAGCGAGTAAGATTGACTGGCTTATAGTGTCAAAGGCTTTACTGAAGTCTAGGAGCGTCAAAATTGTGCATTCAAATTATCAATAATAATAATAATAATAATAATAATAATAATATTCTTTTATTCGCTTTTGGTATAAATATATACATGAGCATCGTCCAAATTCTACTAAAAGTAATAATAACACAAAAATACAAAAATACAATACAAGCTAATAGATATAAATAATCGATATCACAGTTAAACTCATATCACTGATTATAACAAAATTGCTGAAATTCTTTAATTGAATAAAAAGCGTTTAAATTTAAGAATTTTTTTAGTTTTGATTTAAATGTTGGTAATGATAATTCTTTCATGTATTTCGGTAAAATATTGTACAACTTTGAGCCCGCATAAATAGGAGATTTTTCAAACAAACTGTACTTGTGTTTATCTAAGAGTATGAGATTCTTATTCCTAGTATGGTAGTTGTGTACATCAGAGAGGACAATTAGTTTGTGTATATTTGAATGTACATAAATCAGTAACTTATATAAGTATATACAATAGAAAGTTAAAATGTTTTGACTTCTAAAGCTTTCTCTGCAGGACTGTCTGTAATTTAAATTAAATATTAATCGAATTATTCTTTTTGTATCACAAAGATTCGTTTTGATTCGATAGAGTTTCCCCATACTACTATGTTGTATGATATAATCGGATACACTGTACCGTAGTATACTTGACGTATGTATTCAGGAGCAGACAGTGACTTTTTAAATTTATCAAAAGATAGTACATGCTATTTATTTTTTACAAATTACTTCAATATGTTTATTCCACTGTAAAAACCTATCTACCGTCGTGCCTAAATATTTAATGTTGTCTTTTTCATCATTTTTGTATTCTTTATTCTCAAATATTGAGTATCAGACTCTAATCTAGATGATACTTGGAAATGTAAACACTGAGTTTTTCAGCATTCACGATTAGCTTATTTTTGTTACACCAGTTAGTGAATTCTGTAACCGCTTTATTTACTTTACTATTAATTTCCAACTCAGTATTTGCTGTAATTACTATGGTGGTA
Organism: Abscondita cerata; assembly: GCA_030710515.1. Classification (NCBI taxonomy): domain Eukaryota; kingdom Metazoa; phylum Arthropoda; class Insecta; order Coleoptera; family Lampyridae; genus Abscondita; species Abscondita cerata. The sequence continues at coordinate 119,042 of JALBCR010002322.1, read as the reverse complement.
TCATCCGCAAACATGAAAACTTCACCATCTGAAATATTACTGGGTAACTCGTTTACATATAGCGAAAATATAATAGGGCCCAACGTACTCCCTTGTGGTGTTCCACAATTCAACTGAAAGGGGTCAGACATACTATTATTGAACTTTACCGTATATTCCCTATTTGATAGAAACGATTTTATCCATGTGTTTAGATTGCCCCGAATGCCAAAATTAAACATTTTTGGCATACAAACTCAATATCGATGGTATCAAAAGCACTACTGAGGTCAAAAAATAGTCCAATTACATAATTATGTTTCTGTAGTCTCGTGTGTACTGTTTGTATAAAGTCTATAGTCGCCGTTTCTGTCGAAGAACCTGCATTGTATGCATACTGTTTTTTCGAGATTAAATTAAATTTTTTTAAAAATTTATTAAGTTGTAAGCAAAACATTTTTTCAAATATCTTGGAAAAAATTGATAAAAGAGAGATAGGTCTATAGTTACAGATTTCTTCAACATCACCTTTTTGTGGACCGGTATGATTAGGGATGTTTTAAAACGGTAGGAAATCTTCCCTTTGCGACAGACATATTTAACAGATCTGCCAGTATTGGTGATACACTATCTATACAAAGCTTTATTGTTTTTATTGACACATTATCTATTCCCGATGAGTTTTGTTGGCAAATGACATTATCACACTACGTATGTCCAACGACGATACTGGAATAAAAGCCATAGTGGCTGAGTTTAATTTTGAGAAAGTACATTCTTTTGACAATGATTTCCCGAAATGAGATGCCATCTTTATATTTGTAGATTCAGCAAAATGCTTGGCAAATATATTAGTTATTTTACTTTTTCTGAAACATACGTGTTATCTGCTAGTTTAACTTTCTCACATACTTTTTCCTTTTTAGTGATACCTTTTATTTCATTTACTAAAGACCACAACATTTTTGAATTGTTTGATGAACTTAAGATTTTTTTATGGTAGTAAGCAGACTTCTCGGACTTGATTAGCTCTGTCACTTCCTTTTTCAAGGAAATGTAATTGGATTTTTTCTCGTTATTAAATTTCGTTAACCAAAATATATCTTTTAGTTTTTTATATTTATTTTCTAAGTTTTACTGAACTTAATTCTGGTTTTTGTGGTGTTTTTGGATTGCTACATTCGTAGGGAAAGATTTTATTAAAGTTATAAAGAAAATTAGTGTAAAAGTGCCGAAATAATTCATCTACTCTACTTTCGTCGCCTGTAGGCAATTTATAATTAAAATTGACCTCCTTGAATCTTTGTATATTAGATTTTGTAAATTTTCTGTACAAAGTAACAGTTTGTTCATTGTTAATTTTTGTTTTCTGTTATGCGATATGGATACAATCTGTGCAAAATGATCAGAAAACCCTAAATTACTATTATTGAAAGAAACAATGTTATTAGGAACGTTGGTAATAAAATAGTCGATCGTAGATTTCGACAAACCTGATGCATTACAAACTATTCTGGTATAGTCAAAATTTAGTGTACTTAACTTGAATGAGTTTAAAATGTCAAATAAATATTTAAACATAATATTACCAGAATTTTTGTCAATATTTAAATCTCCACATAAGTAAATTTGAGTGAAATCCTGTGTAACTCGATTTAATAAAGAAGTAAGTTGTTTGAAAAATACTTTGCAATTTTTTTGACAAGGTGATCTGTAAATACATAGTAAACACTTATCATTATCAATCTGAATACCACAACATTCAAAATGAAGCTCAACTGCAAAATCGTTTACAAAATTCAGTTTTTGACACATTTTTTGCATGTTCTCAGTGATAAAAATAGCAGTTCCTCCGTGCTTATGCTGTTCTCTACAATAATAAGAAAGGGTAAGATACCCAGACAATTTCAGTAAGGATCCTATGTCTCCGTTGTCTTCAGATATCCAGTGCTCACACACGCACAATATATCGACTTTTGAGTTACTAATATTTAATTCTAACAAACTAATTTTGTTTCTTAAAGACTGAATATTAATATGCATTAAATTAATAATTTTGCTGTCAAGATATAAATGATTCATAAGCGCTGCAGTGTTGCTGATGTTGTCATGGACTTCAGAAAATCCATTTCGTTACTAATTTCTATTTCGTTGCTGCTCACCTGTTTAACATTATTCGCCGACATCACAGTTATTCTTGAGTCACTACTTTTTGTTTTGCATTCAATCCTCATAGTGTTTTTAAGGTTTATTAAATTAGTCTTGCAATGTTGTGATTTGAAGTTAGTAACTGCGTTAATCAAACTTATTGCTATTTTGGTTTTACCAGTCTTATTCAAATTTACGCCATAGCGTGCATAATCAACTCTACCTATGTTCTCATTTATATCAACTATCGATGTATTATCGCAAAATTTTTTAATGTTTGTTACTATTTCCCATACGTTTTGTTGGCATTAAATATGGACCAATTCTTTACACAGTCACGGTTATTGTAGAGCACAGTGGTAAAAATTATATTTGTGTGGAAGCATTTATCAGTTACTTGCAAAACTGTTTTTTTGATATCTTTATAAGAGCTATTGTTGATACCACCTATGATTATTACATAATCTTCGTGGTTAAAATCCCTCGTTAGATTTGTTATATCTTTTACGACTTGCTCATAATCTGCATTGGGTTTAAAGAACACTGTGATATTAAATTTGTTGTTGTTAAATTTTTGCATCATATCACTAAGGCCACAATACCTCGATATATATCGTCTACTACAGTAGTTAATGCAGTTATAGTACTGTTGTTTGTCCTGAAACCGGATTGCTGTGGCGGTAGGTAATTATTGTTGTTTAGAAAACATATTAACTCTTTGTATACTATTTTTTCTAGAACTTTTGATAGGGAGCACAAAATACTGATTGGACGAAGATCATTGAGACTTAGTGGATTTCGCACTTTTGGCACGGGTCTAATCAGAGCTTTTTTCCACTGAAATGGGAAAGACGATTCAAGTAAAGAAGAATTGATGATGTTCGTTAACACATGAGCACAGCAGCTTGAAGCACAGAGTTTTATAATCTTTGCTGAAATGCCATCCACTCCACATATATGTTTATCAGCACTTAGAGAAGACACAGTTTTCAAAACTTCTTGTTGAGACACCGGTTCAAAATTGAATAACATTTGGTCGTTTTTTAGCCAAATTATTAAGATAGAAATTAATAGTGCCTGTGTTAGTATTGTTCAGATTTAAAAATTATGTATTTATAGTGTCAGGGTACTGTAAGCTCATTGGAATTGTACCAGAATGTTTGTTCATTATATTTAGTTTATTAAAAGTACACCACAGTGAATTGGAGTTTTTGTTTTTGTTAACTAGGCTGTTGAAATAAGCGTATTTTCTCTAGCAGTTGCTTTCTGTGTGTAGTTTCTTAATTCCTTATAGTATATTTTTGCAGATTCATTCTTAGTTGTTACGTATCGGTAGTATGCTGCATCTCGTTTCTTCATCATTATCTTTATCACATATGTTATCCACGGCTTCACAGCCGTACTGTTTTTAATTGATTGTTTCAATTTAAGGGGTGCATGTAGATTTAGTTTTTCGATTACAACAGAATTGAAGTGAGAAACTTTTTCATTAATAGAAGAGAGAAAATAGAAGCACGAAGACCATTCAACATTGGAAATGTCAGACACAAATTCACTTTCGTTAAATTTAGAGTAGTCTCTAATATATCGATATTTTTTTACAGTTTTACGTTTAAAAGCATTTATATTACAACTTATTAGTCTATGATCAGTGATACTTTCAGGCATATTTGTACACTTTGGATTTATTATCAAGTCAGTGTTGTTTGTTATAATAACATCAATAGTAGAACCGCTGATTTAATTAAAATTAAAATTAAAGCGAGTAATATCAGTCATCATCTGAGTTAAACCATATCTGTCAATGAGGTTTTTAATTGTTGCGACCGAATAGTAGTTGAGGACATATCAATATTTAGATCACCAAGGCACACTAACTGGTCACTAAGCGGTATTAAGTAAGAAAAAGACTTTTCTAATTCATCTAGAGCTTCTACTAGAGGGGCGTTTGGAGGTATATATAGAGAGCCTATAATTGTTTTATGGTTATATATCTTCGCAGATATCCACAATTGTTCAAGAGGATTTGAGGATGTTGTTTTTGATGTAAGTCCCAACTCCACCACCGGATTTACCTGATGATCGATCGCATCTTAAAAATGTGTAATTTTCAATAGTAAAAAAGTATCTAGATGGGATGAATTCAGCCAAGTTTCACTAAGAGTTAATATGTCAAATTTATTTTGAATAAAATAAACTAAGAATTCATCGAATGCCGAAGGAAGCGATCTTACATTTAAATGCCCGATGTTAAATAATTTGCCAGGTGCCGAAATAGATGTCGAAATATCTGTAAGTATTGGTAGTTGCTATTGATTATGATTGGAATTAGTTGTTATTATTGCTGGAGTTCCACGAATATATTTAATCGTTATGTTCTGTTCCCCTTTGTTGATACAGTCGTCGTGTAAAGATTGACGAAGTTGTTTAAGGTAATCTTGCTGCATAGGAGTTTCATCTCGACGAATTTTAATATTAGTTGGAAGGTTGCTTTTATTCTTTAACAAAACCATTACATCAAGTTCCGAGTGTAACAAAACCTTGAGAGGACGGCATTTGTTTGGTAGTTTTTCCCCAAACGATACACACGTACATTATCAGTTCGAACATTAGCAGATAAATTATTAATAATATTAATAAATTGTCCTTGTCTTGAGCGTCGGCAGCTTCATTATTGGGGTAATCAGATTCTTCAAGGTTGAATAAAATTATATTAGACGATCGTTTTTGACGTTCTTGCATTTCACTGATAATAGATTCTAATAGTTATGAATCACCCTGTATAGTAGTTAATCAACTAGGTATATATAAGTATAAGTAGATATTACAAAAATTGTTCAACTCCCACATTTGTGCAAAGACCGAAGGAAAAACCACCAAATTAGCTCGTCAGAGTTGATATTGTTTGTATACACTGTGCACTCACTGCAACGCACTGCACTCTAATGTTTATAATAATTTCAAAGTAGACACCCATTCCAGGACAGCAGATGAATTTCATGGAAGCCGCCTTCAAATCTCGTGATATTACAATCTTCGACAATGTGGCGAATCGTTTCATTAGTAGCTCCACATTCACATAGGGGACTTTCTAGGGCTCCCTATTTAAAAAGCATGTCGTTACATCTTCCATGCCTAGTTCTTAATCGATTAATTTGGCACCATATTTTTCTGGGTTGGTTAAAACCGTCTACTTTTTCTGAAGGGTCTTGAATTAAATTTTTAATTATGACGTTAAGACTTCTCCAAATGCTTCTCAATTTCTCTTTAATAGAAAAATCTTTTATACCTTCCATATATTTCCAAAATTGCTTTCTTGATGGCAGTCTGTTCATTGTATTTTGAATACTATGCCAAATTAGAAATGTATCTGTGAACAGTTGGTATTTTATCCACAATTTCTTGAGTGCATCTTTTCTCCGAAGCTCTGGTGATACAATATTTGATAATACTGAGAGCTACGGGACCGGTGTTGGTTTGATGGTTCCTGTGATGATGCTCATGGAGGTGTTCAATTGTTCATTAATTTTTTTGGTGTGGATGCTATTTACCATAATGGAGCACAATATTCTGCGGTGGAAAATACAAGTGACAAAGCTGATATTCGCAAGGTTTGTGCATTGGCACCCCAGCCGGAACCCGCAAGCTTCAACAAGATATTATTTCTGGTTTTCAGTTTCTGCCTCATCCAAAGTTATACCAAGATACACTGGAAAAAAGTTATGTTTAAGTATATTATTATTGAAAGATATATTCAATTTTCTATTCCGTTGGTTATTAGAGAGGTGAAAACATGTAACTTCAGTCTTCGAAACATTTGGACAGATACGCCATTTCGTAAAATATGTATTCATCACATTCAGGTCTTGGGTAAGATTTTGTTCTATTATTGCAAAATCTTGAGCTTGATATGTAAGTGCGAGGTCATCAGCATATATAAATTTACTTGAATTTGTGTTGGGAAGATTGCTTGTACATAGATTAAACAGCAGGGGAGATAAAACAGCACCCTGCGGTAATCCATTGTTCAAAACTTTGATCTTACTGCTCTTTTCACCAATAAAATCTCTAAATTTTCTGCCTGATAACATACTTTCTAGAAGTCGGAGGTCTGTCTACAAGAAATAATATTGAATAGTTTATGTACTAAACCATCTATCCAAACAGTATCATGTGCTGATGTTAGATAAACAAACACAACTCCTGTCTTCTGTCTCAATGTGAGTTGTTAAAGCTAAAACTTGATCGCAGCAACTTCTGTTTGGACGAAAACCAGCTTGTTCTGGAAGCAGTACATTTTCAATTGTTGTACATATTCTCTTGTACACCATTTTTTCTAAAATCTTGTAGCAGACACTTAGAAGACAAATAGGACGATAGCTAGATGCTTCGTAGGCCGGTTTACAGTTAGAATTGCAATAACTGATTTAAGTATAAGACGAGGTGGTTAAGGTTTGAAGCTCAATAAAACAAAATCTTTTCATTAATTCTAATCAACTTTATTAAAATAATCATCTTTAGTCATCAGCAATAATAAGAACATAACTTTCATTCTTTACTAGACAAAATCTAAAATACAAAAAAACTTGTCTTGCCCCATAGGTAGGGTAAGATGGTGTACCCTATGGGGTAAGATAGGGTAAAGACTATCGTATAATTCTTGCTGACAAAACTCGCAACTAAAAGTCGCCTCTTTATCTTCGTCGTCAATTCCTGCACAGCTGCAGTGTGCCCACTTTGTACAAGCTCTACAAGCTACCCAACCTTCGTCGGAGTCCAAATAACGTCTAGAACAAAACAAACACGGAGTATTGTCCACCTCACATGTCACTATTTTCCGATGACGACTTACGTTTTACAGCTTTATTGTTTTTCTGTTTTCCTTTAGCTTTTTCATTAGATTCATTCTTTTTCTTTATTTTTTTGGTACGCAGTTATTATAGGGGTTTTACCTCGTTGTCTTGTGGAACGAACAGTTTCTTGAGTTATCGGAAAAGGTAATATTTGTTTTGGACTAGTCAATGAAAATACTGAATCTCTTGGAATAACAGGTCTTCGATCCATGCCTAAATTATCATCCCAAATTGAACAGCCAGGTTGAGGTTCATTTGCAGGCGTACTCACGGATTCTGGTAACGCTTTAGGGCTAGTAGCTGGTGTGGTTAAAGCCGTAGCAGAAGTAACAGTAGCAGTTGATAATCTAGGTGTGCCAACTGTCATTGTTTGAGACTCTGCAAGTAGTGGGACCACCGAGGCCGGTATGCAAATCGTCGCTGTTTGAGACACAATCTGTGGCAGAATTGCAGGAATTTCTGTAGATGTCGCCATATTTGAGACGTGAGTATCAGCACGTGATGAAATTTCAGGTTCTGGTGAAAGCAAACTCGGTGAACTTGCATCTTCGTGCACTATATTTGACGCAGTTGATGCCTCTTCTCTATCAGTTTGAGCCTGATTGACTGGTCTCTGAACTTGTGGTATGTCTGTCGCCAAAGAAGGTGCAAAGTCGCTTTCTGAGAAAACTGTTGGATCATACGGCCAGATTCCACACTTCCTGAAACCATTAACAGCAGTAGACATCGTAGAAGCTTGAAAAAAGATTTTCCCGAAAATGTCTGCAACTTGACGTACTGATCGTAATAGGTGCTCAACGGTCTCATGAAATCAACGTCCGCTATCTGGAGACGGTGAGTTGCGTGAGGCGGAAAAATGAGAATTTTCACTCCATTTGATCTGGCTTCCTTAATCAAATCAATACTTTGCGTGTGCGTGCTATGTCCATCAAGCAACAGCAAAACTTTTCGGTCGATTGTTGCACCGCTGAACCTTACGAATTCTTTGAACCACTGCAAAAACAAATCACTCGTTATCCTGCCTGACTCAGTGCACACACCCCAATCATCAGGAGCTCCATTTAGCATCAGTTGTTGGTCCATTAGTTTCCTGGGAAAAATCATCATTGGAGACATGTAATGTCCACTGGCGCTAAAACAAATTTCGATGGTGATAGTTATCGAACCCACTTGTTTTCTTCCTCGTTTAGCAACAATTTTTGATTTAGTTTTTGGAACGATTGAAATTCCCGTTTCATTGCAGTTATAAATACGATCTGGAGTTAGTTAGTGTTCATCATACACCAATTGCCTAAGAACTTGTAAAAAGCATCAATCATTTCTTTGTTGAATCCAGACGTACGAGCTGCAGAAGTACTTTCTGGCATTCTTATTAATAGCTCTGAATGTCTCTTCAAAAATCCTAGAACCCAATCGTTACCAGCTTCTTCTTTTTCAGTATTGAATGGATGGATATTATCGTTCTTCTTAGCTAAACTGTAAGCCAAGGATTTCAAATCTTTCACTGTAAGCCCATAAAGTCTAATTTCTATGTCCATCATATAATCACACAACTCAGTTTCTTCAGCTGCTGTAAATACTTGTTGTTTAAGGACTAAAGGAACCTTTACTGTAGTTTTACTGGTTTCACTGTTGGTTTCTAAGTTATCACGAGCAATTTTGACTTTTTTTCTTCAAGTCGTTTGCGGTACTGGAAATGTTCGTGATGCCAGCCAACATCCCATTCTTCCTTGAATGACAGCATCTATAGCGCTCTTCATATTGTCTTCCGACCAATCCCCTCTATTTGTTGTTCTTTTGTAATTTCTAACCATCCTGAAACAAATATAGAAGTTTGTAATAGAACTCTACCCCATCTTGCTCCCTCGTGCGATACCCCATCTTGCTCCTCGTACAAAAAAAATGAAAATTTTCATCACAAAAAAATGGCTGCCAATTGAGTGATAAACACGTTCTTATCTGACAGAACAATCATCAGACGAAACGACTCACAATCAATGAATGCAGCACCTCAAGTATTTACGGCAGCAACATAGCAGAATGAAATATGAAAAACGTTAATAATTAAGCAAAAACGTTCTTTTTGCCAGAAATGAAAAAAAACTTAATGTGTAGGTAGAAATCAAGCAGCTGACAATGACAATATGGCAGGGCGTCATCATAGTTAAAACGGCTGTGATTGGTCAACTCTAACGCATTAAAAGGCTAGGAACCCCGTCTTGCCCCACCAACCCCTAATTTAACTAAGTTTGGGGACTTCTTGAGCAAGTGGTCAGACTCGTCTGATCTTTATCAAGATTTTAAGCCAAAAACGATACTTACAAGTAAAACCTATTTAGAAGTTACGTTAAAACTGGGATACAGCGTAATAAATACCAAACAAACTTTACATTTGATTTAATAACGACATGAATATTCATAAATAAATCAAAACTTTATTTATTTAGTAACTTAGAATGCAGATTTATACGTTCCTATAATTATAATGAATATAGCGTAATATTTGTGCAAATATGCATTTAGCTGATACTGTAGAATTTGGTGAAAACTTACAAATTTGCTGCTAATGAAATTCAATTAGCTAATTAGTAGTTTCATTTATTAGAAATAGGTAGAATTAGACAACAATTTTAAGTTAACGTTTTGTAGAACGAATTTCAATTAATACGTTTTTTCATCTATTCAGCGGAACCAATGCTGACAAACTCAAAATTAATAGCCTACTGTTAAGCATCCTGTTATTTAACGGCCACTTAAAAAATCTGAAAGTTCGTTCACAATTATAACACGATCGTGAGTTAATTTTTTTCTTCAATTTCAAAATTTTTGTACATAAGCATTTATGCTGATAAACATAAGTAAGAAATACAAATGTTGCAAAATCGGATTTTCGCTGAATAAACTAACGCACGTTTAAACTTCATACGAAAAGACTGGATGGCATATCATATATCAAAATAAAACGTTTGAAAAATTCGTTTCAACTAAAAATTAATGTCATTTCAGTAGTATCGAAAACCATATTTTTTTTAAATAAAAGAAAATAAATCAAAGGTATTTTTCAAAACAGAGTAACATATTCAGAAACATCTGCTGTATGCAACGAACGAAAAAATCAGAATTATATATCAAAGAAATAGCCTACGTCACTGAGATTGATTGCTTTACGTCTTTATGAAAAAACATTTGTATTTACTCAAAAACAGTTTTCATAAAATTTTTATGTAGTACCTAATTGTATTTAGAATTTTCATTTTCCAGTTACGTATTTAAACCTAATATTGGTATCAAACGATTTATTTTTTCTCCAATCTTTTGATATAAGATACTTTTATTCAATTTTTTATCGTTGCTTTGTAATTTTTCTTCAAGGTCGCCATCTTGAAATTTTAAAAACGTAAAACCGTTGTTTGTTGTTTTCTTTGCGGCGCAATGTCAGATTGAATTTTCCGTATTTAGAAATGATTCCTTGGATTCGAAAAACCTCTAAACCATGTTATACGTTGTTTCTCCGAATTAATTAAAAGGAGAAGCAAAGAGGGTTTTCGGACCCAAGCAATCATTTCACATGCTCAAAATGTTATATCTTATATCAAAAGAATGGGAAAAAATAATAAATCGTTTGATACCAATATTAGGCCATTTCTTATTAATTTCGAATAACTTCCTTTGAAGGAGCGCGAAACGGCAAAAATTTCAAATTCTGGTGAAGGATTCAGGGGCCTGTGCCCAAGTTGATAAAAAGGTTTAACGCGGAACGCAAAAGGGAGAGTCGTTTTTTAATATCAGCAGAACCCACGTCGGTTCGCATTAGAAAATTCATAAGATTGTAAAATGATAAATTAAATTAAAATGAAATACTAACAATTGGAGAGCGGTCTTGATGCAAATCAGTATCCACTTACGGTGTGAATACATCGAAGACCACGACATCTTCAAGAGGGCCCAGCGTCTTAGTGAATACCAAAAATTGAGAGGTCCGACAGCGTTATAGTTTTCTAAAGAATGAAGAACAGTACAACTGAAGGACACGTTATTAGAACATACCTACAACAGGAACTACAGAAAAGGTTAGGTGTTTTAATTAATAATTAGATGAGCCAGCATGCTACGCACGCGTACAGTAGGAAGGGTTACAATAAATTGACAATGCGATAAGCATATGAGTTGAAGCTGTGCGTTACAGTAATCAAACGAAAGAAACTCGAGTAGAGAACCGTGCGGACGGACGGATACCCGCCAGGGCGGCGCCACCTAGACAAATTTTAATATATATGATAAGTGCGGATTTTAACGTGTTTTAAATAAACTGTATCCGTTTATAATTATAAATTTGAAAAACTTGTCATTCATGAATAATTTTAAGTAATTGCGGTTTTTAAAAATCTAACTTCAAGCGATCACAGAATCGTACGATTCATAAATTACGAGGCGGGTTAGTACTTTGTTTGTTCCTGTTTGTGCTTCAACAAAATTGATTGCGACTCCACACGTTTTTGAGAAAATGGCACTTTCCAGGTGCCCGCTAACTTCACGCACCTTTGAAAGCACAAACTAAATTTTTGATATGATTCGTTAGTGCTCTGTTTGTGCCTGTTTTTGCTTCAATAAAATTGATTGCAACCCGACACGTTTTGGAGAAAACGGCATTTTCCCGGTGCCCGCTAACTTCACGCATCATTGGAAGACCAATCAAAATTTTTGATATGATTTCTTACTACTTCGTTTGTTCCTATTTGTGCTTTCACAAAATTGATTGCGACTCCACACGTTTTTGAGAAAATGGCACTTTCCAGGTGCCCGCTAACTTCACGCATCATTGGAAGCCCAATCAAAATTTTTGATATGATTTCTTACTACTTAGTTTGTTCCTATTTTGCTTCCACAAAATTGATTGCGACTCCACGTTTTGGAAAAATGACGCTTTCAGGTGCCCCCTAACTTCAAGCATCGTGAAAGCACCCACGAAATTTTGGTATGATTCGTTAGTGCTTCGTTTGGTCCTGTTTGTGCTTCAATAAAATCGATGCGATCCACACGTTTTTGGAAAATGGCACTTTACCAGGTGCCCCTAACTTCACGCATCATTGAAGCCCAACACAAACTTTTTGATATGATTTCGTTACTACTTCGTTTGTTCCTATTTGTGCTTCCACAAAATTGATTGCGACTCCACACGTTTTTGAGAAAATGGCACTTTCCAGGTGCCCGCTAACTTCACGCACCTTTGAAAGCACAAACGAAATTTTTGGTATGATTCGTTAGTGCTTTGTTTGTGCCTGTTTTTGCTTCAATAAAATTGATTGCAACCCCACGTTTTGGAGAGAAACGGCATTTTCCCGGTGCCCGCTAACTTCACGCATCATTGGAAGCCCAATCAAAATTTTTGATATGATTTCTTACTGCTTCGTTTGTTCCTATTTGTGCTTCCACAAAATTGATTGCGACTCCACACGTTTTTGAAAAAATGGCACTTTCAGGTGCCCCCTAACTTCAAGCATCATTGAAAGCACAAACGAAATTTTTGGTATGATTCGTTAGTGCTTTGTTTGTGCCTGTTTTTGCTTCAATAAAATTGATTGCAACCCCACACGTTTTGGAGAAAACGGCATTTTCCCGGTGCCCGCTAACTTCAAGCATCATTGGAAGCTCAACAAAATTTTTAATATGATTTCTTACTGCTTCGTTTGTGCCTGTTTGTGCTTCCACAAAATTGATTGCGACTCCACATGTTTTTGAGAAAATGGCACTTTCCAGGTGCCCGCTAACTTCACGCACCTTTGAAAGCACAAACGAAATTTTTGGTATGATTTCGTTAGTGCTTTGTTTGTGCCTATTTTGCTTCAATAAATTGATTGCGACTCCACACGTTTTGAGAAAACGGCATTTTCCAGGTGCCCGCTAACTTCACGCATCATTGGAAGCCCAATCAAAATTTTTGATATGATTTCTTACTACTTCGTTTGTTCCTATTTGTGCTTCCACAAAGTTGATTGCGACTCCACACGTTTTTGAAAAAATGACACTTTCCAGGTGCCCCCTAACTTCAAGCATCATTGAAAACACCCACGAAATTTTTGGTATGATTCGTTAGTGCTTCGTTTGTTCCTGTTTGTGCTTCAATAAAATCGAATGCGACCCCACACGTTTTTTAGAAAATGGCATTTACCAGCTGCCCCTGGCATTCATTGAAAACACAAACGAAATAATTTCGTTAGTGCTTCGTTTGTGCCTGTTTTTGCTTCAATAAAATTGATTGCAACTCCACACGTTTTTGAGAAAATGGCACTTTCCAGGTGCCCGCTAACTTCACGCACCTTTGAAAGCACAAACGAAATTTTTGGTATGATTCGTTAGTGCTTTGTTTGTGCCTGTTTTTGCTTCAATAAAATTGATTGCAACCCCACACGTTTTGGAGAAAACGGCATTTTCCCGGTGCCCGCTAACTTCACGCATCATTGGAAGCTCAATCAAAATTTTTGATATGATTTCTTACTGCTTCGTTTGTTCCTATTTGTGCTTCCACAAAATTGATTGCGACTCCACACGTTTTTGAAAAATGACACTTTCAGGTGCCCCCTAACTTCAAGCATCATTGAAAACACCCACGAAATTTTGGTATGATTCGTTAGTGCTTCGTTTGTTCCTGTTTGTGCTTCAATAAAATCGATTGCGACCCACGTTTTTGAAAATGGCACTTTACCAGGTGCCCTGGCATTCATTGGAAACACAAACGAAATAATTTCGTTAGTGCTTCGTTTGTGCCTGTTTTTGCTTCAATAAAATTGATTGCAACCCCACACGTTTTGGAGAAAACGGCATTTTCCCGGTGCCCGCTAACTTCAAGCATCATTGGAAGCCCAATCAAAATTTTGGATATGATTTCTTACTACTTCGTTTGTTCCTGTTTGTGCTTCCTCAAAATTGATTGCGACTCCACACGTTTTTGAGGAAATGGCACTTTCCAGGTGCCCGCTAACTTCACGCACCTTTGAAAGCACAAACGAAATTTTTGGTATGATTCGTTAGTGCTTTGTTTGTGCCTGTTTTGCTTCAATAAAATTGATTGCAACCCCACGTTTTGGAGAAAACGGCATTTTCCTGTTTGTTCTTCATCAAAAAAGTGCCCGCTAACTTCACGCATCATTGGAAGCCCAATCAAAATTTTGGTATGATTTCTTACTGCTTCGTTTGTTCCTATTTGTGCTTCTTTTTTTTTTTTTTTTTTTTTTTTTTTTTTTCTTTTTTTTTTTTTTTTTTTTTTTTTTTTTTTTTTTTCTTTTTTTTCTTTCTCCCTCCCACAAAATTGATTGCGACTCCACACGTTTTTGAAAATGGCACTTTCAGGTGCCCGCTAACTTCACGCATCATTGAAAACACAAACGAAAATTTTGGTATAATTCGTTAGTAATTCGTTTATGCCTGTTTGTAATTCAACAAAATCGATTGCGACTCCACGCGGATTTTTTTGAAAAAAACGGCACTTTCAAGTACCCGCTAACTTCACACATCATTGGAAGCACAAACGAAATTTTAGGTACGATTCGTTTTTGCCAGTTTGTGCCTCAATAAAATCGATTGCGACCCCACGTTTTGGAGAAAACTTGGCATTTCAGGTGACCGCTAACTTGACGCGTCATTGGAAGCCCAAACGAAATTTTTGGTATTATTGCTCTCTGTAAAAATTGCTTTTAGATGTGATTTGAACCTGAATAGTAGAGCTTTATCTTCAACAACGAAGTTGTTACATATGTTAGATTTTACTGGATACATTATTTATTTGGTGTAACTTAATACATTTTTAACATAATTGGAAAGCTCATGTTTTTTCAGCAACTACATATGAAAGACCAGTATATGATATTCAAATATTATAAAATATGTACTTTGAAATAAATTCAACGTCGAAGGTTGAAATGTTGAAAATATTTTTAGAATTTTAAAAATATTTGGGTAAACATTTTTTTATTGGACATATTTAAGACATTAATTGCGATCTTAGGAATAGGTCGGGAGCGACTTGATCACTTATCACCTTTACGGAAATCTTTGATACCATAGGCCTAGCTCAGTTTCCATGACATTCTTACTTAGGTTCTCTATATTTGCCCATAAAAGGACACCAAATTTTGAAATCTTCTAATTGATTTTTATGCATGGAAAAACGATAGTTCAGATTGGATAGAAAAATCTATTCACGTCAGAAATATTGGTATTTGGTAGTATTCAACCAGTTTTTCAGTGGGTAACAAACAAACAAGTGTGCTTTTATGCTTCGCATCGTTGAAAATTTTGTCAAACCCATCACCAACATTTTCTCTCATCCTTTCTATAGAGGAAATGATATGTTCAACATTATTCATTGCAAGTGGAAAATCAATATTTGGGAAAGACAAATCCTACAAGCTTTGACAATCACAAAAAATAAATTATGAAATTAGATTGACCAAGTGCACTGATAAGAATGCATGTTCCTGAACTGGAATATTTGTCTTTCAATAAAAGATTTCCTGCAACCAAAACAAATAGACTTCCAGAAACCGGACCATTATTACAATTACTGCATCATGTCTTTATACCCATCTCGTTGGCCATAATTGTTTAATCAATTACTGTGCGATCTTTGTAGCGGGGTTTTGACATGATCAGTGATTCACCTACTTATGAACTTTCAAAATTTTTATGTCGAATTTTTTAAAATATCAAGTATTTGTTTAGATTTGAAATAAAAAATTCTTATGAACTAATCAACAAAATACAGAATGTGACGATACCAAAGACCACCAACTTATCTCATTTGATGTGAAATCACTTTTACAAATATCACTAAAGATTTAGTTTTAAAATTAATTGACAAATACTGGTCTCAGATCAGTGGTTTTACTACACTTGAATTGTATGAGATGTTGGAACTTGTTGCATTTATTTTTGATACCAGTTATTTCGTGTACAACAAACGTCAATATAGACAAGTTTTTGGCAGTGCGATGGGCAGTACCTCTTCACCTTTTTTCGCAAACTTAGTAAGGCATGATTTATTAACTTTTGTATGTGAGAACCTTAGTTTCACTCCCATATACAGTGTGTCCCCGGATAGGTGCAACGACTCTTGTGAAAGATAAAAAATGTTTGAAATAAAATGTGATTGTTTGGGGTTCAGCCCTGCTTAGTTAAAGACTAATTTCTGGCATAATTTTAGTTTTCTTAAATCATGTATGCCTTGGATCTTTTCAAAAATCTGATTTTTGATTCTAGTAAACTACCTTTCTTAGTGAAGATATAACAAAATTTGATTAACAAAAGTTGTTTAGAATCATGAAAGAGTCCTACTTCTATAATTTCAAGCACCTAGGCCAACGTTGATGTTTTGGCAATTTACAATAATTTTTATCTGATAGTTTAATATTGTTTATCCCTGGATAGGTGATATGACTCTTGTAAAACGATAAAATTCTAAATAAACAAAATAAATAAAAGAATTTCTTTAACACAGTTTATTACTATGAATATTAAAAGATAACACTTAAATTATTAGCTATTACAAGTTACTGGCTTAACACTGATAAGTTATAATGAAATAGTCAGTTAATACTAAGATTAGATGTCACGCTCATTCTACAAAGATTGCTATGGATAAACAAATTGTCTCCATAACAATACTTATCTGTCAATCTTATCAAGCATACACTTCTGTATTAAATTGAAACATATTTTTAAAGACAATGTTAACATTAGATGAAAAAGTTTACTTGATTCAGTGTTACGGAATCGGTGAAAGATCGATAAATTAGTTATTGCTTTATTTAATGAAAAATATCCAAATACTGCCAAGCTCTACTGCTTTGGCATTTAATCAAAGATTTCTCACAACGGAGCGTTCACTATAAGAAGAGAGAAAAAAAGCTTACGATGAAACTGATGCAGGTATTTTAGTTGCTTTAAATTTCGTAGATGCATATCCTAAAATGTCTCTAAAAATCGAAGCGTAAATACCAACATAAGTAAAACACATTTACAGAGAATTTATAAAGCTAACAAAATTTATCCGTATAAAGCCAAATTTTGTCACACTTTGGAAGAAGGTGATGAAGCAAGGCGATTGCAGTTCTGTTTGTCTTTAGGGGAACTACTTTTAGAAAACAGAAATTTCCATAAACTAATAATTTTTTCTGACGAATGTATACTTTCACAACAAATGGTGTTCCATCTCCGCAAAACTGTCGATATTGGAGCAGAGGCAATCCCCATTACGTAGTTAACTCAAGAAGGCAGTATTTTGGAAAACTAAATGTTTGGTGTGCTGTCTCATACGAGTTGGGAATTATTGGACCCTTTGTTATTGAAGGAAGATTAAATCAGCAAACTTACTTACAAATTCTGCAAAGGTTTGTTGACGAACTTCCATTAAATATTCGACGTTCGCATTACTTTCCAACAAGATGGCTGCCCTGCCCATTCCGCACAAATGATTACTGATTGGCTTAATAATCAGTTTGTTGAAAAGATGGTTCGAGAGAATGAGCGTGAGATCTTGGCCGGCTAGATCTCCAGACGCTTCGATAATGGATTTTTGTATGGGGATGGGTAAACAAATAGTTTACCAAGAACACATTCCGAATGACACTGAAATTTTAAAACGCAGAATAATAGTTGCAGTTCGATCAATTCCTATAGAACAAATACGGGCAGCTTTTGAGAGAATTCGGAATCGTATTGAAAACTGCGCAAATTTAGGAGGAGGCTTAGTAGGGGCTTATTTTTAATCTGAGTATTAACTGACTATTTCATTATAACTTATCAGTGTTAAGCCAGTAACTTGTAATAGCTAATAATTTAAGAGTTATCTTTTAATATTCATAGTAATAAACTGTGTTAAAGAAATTCTTTTATTTATTTTGTTTATTTAGAATTTTATCGCTTTTACAAGAGGTCATATCACCTATCCGGGGATAAACAATATTAAACTATCAGATAAAAATTATTGTAAATTGCCAAAAACATCAACGTTAGCCTAGGTGCTTGAAATTCTAAAGTAGGAGGTCTTTCATGATTCTAAACAACTTTTGTTAATCAAATTTTGTTATATCTTCACTAAGAAAGGTAGTTTACTAGAATCAAAAATCAGATTTTGAAAAGATCCTAAGGCATACACGATTTTAGAATACTAAAATTATGCTAGAAATTAGTCTTTAACTAAGCAGGGCTGAACCCCAAACAATAAAATTTTATTTCGAAAATTTTTTATCTTTGACAAGTCGTTCCACCTATCCGGGGACACACTGGCATATATATATTATATATATATATATATATATGTTGATGGACATTATTAACACGTTGTATTCCTACCTCCTGACATCAATCACTACGTTAACAACGTTTAACAATTATAATAGTAACCTACAGTTTACGTATGAATTAAAAACGATGGAAAAATTCCTTTCTTGACGTTGATATTAATTAATAATAACAACGATTCCATTTTTATTGACCGATTGGTTCATTAAATCAATGGCTTCTAACCGGATTTTAAATTATTACTCTAAACACCCTCACAAGCAAAAAATAAATATTATCAAAAGCCATGCATAAAATAATAAAAAACTTAGTAGTCCCATTCTTTACAACAATAACAATAACTGTTAGTTAATATTTTTAAAACGTAACAATTACCCGACAAAACTGATCTTACAATTACTAATAAACACATGTTCACTCACTAACATACAAAATCAGTTCACCACAATCA
The DNA here is from genome assembly GCA_030710515.1 of Abscondita cerata. Lineage (NCBI taxonomy): Eukaryota > Metazoa > Arthropoda > Insecta > Coleoptera > Lampyridae > Abscondita > Abscondita cerata. Next base: position 100,313 of record JALBCR010002322.1, on the reverse strand, counting down.
CACCTATACCCACATCGTTTTGTAAAACTTATAAACATTCCTGGCCTTTCACAAAAATTGATTAACATCCTCAAAAATAATGAAATAAAAATCCATTCTATACAACAACAACACAATTTATATAACACTATTTACACCAAACTGAAAGATGGAAACTAACATGTTAGACAAATCCAATTTAATTTACAAATTAGACTGTATCAATTGTGGTTCTAGTACATAGGCCAGACTAAACAAAGTTAAAAACAGAATTAAAATCATATATATATATTGCAATAAAAATCTGAGGAAACTGGATTGCTCATCACATCACGTCAAGGAAGGACACAATTTTAATTTTAATAATCTAACAATATTAGACATAGGAACCAAATTATAAAAAAGATTAGTGCTTGCAGATGATATACATCAACGTTTACAATAATAATGTCAATTTTAATAGTGACACTAATAATTTAAGTTCTATTTATACTAATTTAATTAATAAAATAATAAAAAAATAATTCCAACATGCATATAGGTTAATTAAAAAATAAGAATTAATTCTCAATTAATACTATTATAATTTCTATGTTTTCAATCCTTGTAGTAATAAGAATAACTACGTATATTATATATTAAATTTTATATTTGATTATTTTTACGTCATCCTTGAATCTAACATAAAGATTATCAATAAATTATACAAATGTATCTTTATCGACGTTTGATGTATTTTTGTCAGTGTTAGTTCGCGTCTTATATTTACATGTTGTTCGTTTATATGTTACAAGTGAATTTTGGTTATTTATTAAATTTTAATTTTGTCATTGATGGTTATAAATAGATGCAAGCTAGTTTCCAACACAACTAAAAACACACTTTACCTTAAGTAAGTACTTATGTTTAATTTTTAATTTTTTCAAGTTATCATTTTATATGTTGTTGACAAATGTTATGTAAAATGTTTGTAATTTTTATTGTAATGACAACGCAAGAATGATCTTTTTCAATTTTTAATAAATAGATGCCCTGAAGAAGCTTACATTCTAGTAGGCGAAACGTTGGTTTAAAAGGACTCGTTGTTTTTCGTTTGCAACTCCTATTGAAGGCCCTTCTGCCTGTAGAAGGTTTTTTATAATTTATTAAAGCATAAACTTTCTTTCGTTCGTTGGCAGCAAATCAGAATACATTTCATTGAATTTCTTACATGTTCTTGCTACAATTTTATCACATTGTCCATGAAGAATAAATAGATTCATCAAAACTTCATGCGAGTAATTATTACGCCTCATCGTAATTTGTTTTTGAATAAGTATTAAGTAGTAAATCACAATCACAATCTCAAAACTGCGACGTCTGTCAAACATACTGAATAATTGAGCACTTGTCAAATAACATGGCGTTCCATGGCTAACTAATGCAAATTACGCTAAGACAATGTGATTTTTAATCATTATTGCGATTATTTCAAAAAGTTGACGAGTTAGCTTTACCACTATGCTATATCAACTTGAACGCATTCTAATTGTCTATCAGAATTTCAAGTAATATATAGGATGTTCCATTTGAAAAAATAAAGCTTTGACTTTTTTTGTATGTCACGTCAAAATCATTAATTTTAAACCGCCCTGTATAAGATAAAATAAATTTATTTAGGTAGCTGTTAAATACAAGGCTTTATCAAACTCCATCTAATATTTCAGCCTTATACGGGTTCAAATAGCAGCTAAATTTAAATTGTGGTGGGATCATATTTTGAAAAAAATAACCTAAAATAATTATTATCTCAAAACCGGTGTAGATAAGTATAGGAAACTATTCAGAAAAAAATAAAATAAAAATATTTTAGAAAGATAGATCGTGTCTATTTATGGCAATAGCAAAATTTTCAGATTACTCAAATGCCCCGTTTTCCATAAACGTCTAACCTACCATTGACCATCAATGACCACTTACGTTAATTTAAATACTAATTTGTTCTGGTACCGCTGAACTTCCCCCAGCGCGTATTAAATTTGAAGGTGATTTTGAACGTTGCGCGAGCCGACTTTGATAAGTTCTTTGAAATAAATTTGGTATTTCCTTTTTACCTTTTGAAGCTTCAATTGTAAGATTTTAAAATTAATCGAAGCATTTTTAGGAAAATAATATTTCTAATCATTGTATATGTACGAAATCGTGTAATATATGGAAATAATAAACTGTATGACAATCCTAAATAAACCTGGAAGTTTGGAATACATTATTTAAAGTCTGACTCGGAGCCGAACTCTACGTCTTTGTTGGGGTAGCCAGCCAAAAAATAATTTTCCTCCAGCGGTTCTCCGACGTTAGGACGATCGTAGCGGTGTTGAGTCCGCTGACGCACGTGGAAAGTCCGCGGTCGCAGGTGGCGCATTTTATGGAAATTCCCAGATCAAGACGTGGAGGCTAGTTTTGAGGGAAGATTGTAGATGAGGTGGTGGTGGCTCTGCAGTACGGGTTCCGTTGGTTCCCCCAGGTCCAGATTCGAGTTGCTGGAGTGGTAGTAAATCCATATTTTATTCGACACAATTGTTATTTAATTATTAAATGTGATCAATTTGTATATGTACGAAATCGTAACCATTCAGTCGAGTAAATATAATAGTTATTAGTTTCGGTATTAATCTTCGGTACACAAATGGTAGCAGAACGTGGTTGTTTTTTTAAGATATACTGTAGATTAAAATTTTGTTAAAATTTACTCGATTGATTGCTTATTATCAAAATTTTGTGTGGCAGCGCAACATTCAAATTTCATTAACTTTATTTCACTTAATTTTTTAAATATCGGTTAGTACGGCGTTAAAATGTCTGATGAACCCAAAGTTGAAGAATCTAAAGATGAAATATCCCAAGAATTGTCGAAAGTGGATTCCGAGCAGGAAACCACTAATGTTGTTTCTGAATCTACTCTAAGACGACCTTCTGGTGTCTCAGTTAAAACCAAAACTCGGAAACCACGAGCGACAAAACAACCTGAATCAACGACTTAGCACTTTTAGATCTAGTAAATGAGTTACGATTATCAAATCAAAATCAAAATGAAATTATAATTCTAAATCGCGATGTATTAGGGAAGATCAAATCATCAAAAATTGAATTCTCGGTAGATACAAAGGCATTACTCTTTGAAGTCCGACATTGTTGTCATTCTGATCCAGAGTCCATTATTAAATTTATTGCGGCCATCAATAACATTCTTAAAATGTCCAATATCGATGAAACTAGCTTGCGCAATGCTTTATTTGGTAAGTTAAATACCGAAATTCATGTGTGGTGGAGCACCACCCTCACATTAAAATGGGCGGAAGTCAAGTTTCTCTTCATTGAAAAATTTATCTCAAATGCAGATCGCATTTTGTTAATTGACAAATTTGTATGTAGGAAGCAGAATTTTAACGAATCCTTTGACAAATTTATCGAGGAAATACGTGCGTTCTCCGAAATTTTAATTACTGGGTTTTCGGAAAATCATTTAGTGTCACTAATTTATGCTCATTGCAATTATGATACGTTTGAACAAATTAAATTTGGTCCAACCCCACAATCCTTTTTGGATTTAGATGATTTAGTTAGGCGTATTCAGTATTCGTCTCGCCGAATTCAGGAAAATTTACAATCTCTCGCTGCTTCTCAAGCAGATAATCAGACTACTAAAACTATCGCATCGATATCAGCTACTGGTAGTGTCGAAAAATCGGACCAACGTGACTCTTCTCGCGTTAAAATTCGATGCAGATATTGCAGGAATTTAGGTCACGACATCCAGAACTGCTGGAAATTACAAAACAAAAATTCTTCGTATCCAAAAAACTCCTAGAGTGCTTTAATAGGAATATTAAAACCAATTTCATTAACGCTAACCTACCTTTCATCAATATTCACGTCGGCCATCGTAGTTGTTTAGCGTTACTTGATACCGGGGCATCTCATTCGTTTATTTCGTCTAAACTAGCGACTTCCGTTATTGCCGCCGGTTTCGGAAAAATTAAACGAGTTTCCGATACTATTCTCCTTCCCGACAATTCTCCTATTAAAGTAACACAAATTATTCATTTGAGTTTGAAAATTGGAAAATTCTCCTGGCCTGTAAAATTTTGGATTCTCCCAAAATCAAATTTTGATATGATTATTGGGCACACGTTTCTTTTTTCAACGGGTGCCGTAATCAATTATAAATTAGGATTTCTCTCTTGAAAATTTGACGAGTCATTTCAAATACCGTTTGTTAAGTTTTCGCCTAAAGGTTCTAGTAATATCTTAAACGCTATTTGCGAAGTTGATTATAATTTAAACAGTAGCGATTCTAAGCTATTACAAAATTTACTTCATAGTTATTCTGATGTGTTGACAAAAAATTTAGGGAGCGCTACGAAATTTGAATATGAAATTAAACTAAACACCGAGAAACCGATTTACAAGCTCCCGTACTATTTAAACCCTGTTAAACAGGCGGAATTGAATGCCCACATTTGTGAATTATTAAAAAGGGGGTAATTCGTCCTAGTTGGTCACGTTACGCCAGTCCAGTTTTTTTAATTTCAAAGAAAAACGGCGATAAACGACTAGTAGTCGATTACCGATCCTAAATAAGGCTGTTGAATATGATCCATTCCCGCCATCAAATCAACAAACAATATTCTCTAACTTACAAGGCGCTTCAATATTTTCGATCCTTGATATGAACATGGCATTTCATCAGATTCCGATAACTGAGAGCGCAAAACAATACACCGCTTTTGTTACACCTACGGGACATTATGAATACAATTATTTACGGTTCGGTTTGAAAACTAGCCCTACAGGACTAAATAGATTAATAGCGCGAGAATTCGAAGACATAAGATTTAAATTTTTCATAAATTATTTTGATGATTTTATATTCTATTCCCGTTCGCTAAAAGAACATTTTAATCACATCTCAATCGTTTTAGATCGATTTCCAAAATGCGGCTTAACTATCAATCCAGATAAAGCCAAATTTTGTATGAAACGCCTTCGTATTCTCGGTCATATAGTTTCGACAAGCGGAGTTTCGCTAGATCCGAACGCGTCAGATCCATCAACGAGTTGCCGATTCCTCAGAGCCCGAAACAGCTTAAACAATTTATTGGCATCGTAGCATTTTGTTGGCGTTTTATTAAAAATTTTTCAGAAATTGTCGCACCATTAAATGCTTTAAAAAAAACATAAAATTTAAAATAACCAACGAGCATCGGTCAGCAATTGAAATTTTGAAAGGGCCATTACGGAAGCGCCATCTTTAAGATTACCAAATTTTAACTTACCCTTTATTGTCAGAACAGACGCCAGCGCGATTGGCATCTCCGGCGTATTGCTTCAGAGATTCAAAGATGGAATACATCCAATTTGTTTCGCTTCTCGAAAATTGTCGAATGCTGAAAGAGTTTACTCTACCTACGAACGCGAATCTTTAGCGGTGATATTTGCTTTAGATCGATTTCAAGACTATCTCGTTGACACTAAGTTCACCCTTGAGGTCGATTGCGAGGCAATTAAGTGGTTGTATAATCACCCATCTCAGCTTTCCAAATACGGTAGATGGCTGCTTAAACTTGCCAAATTTAATTTCGATTTAGTCCATATCCCGGGCAAAGACAATTCTATTGCGGACGGACTCTCCCGTCTTTTCGAAGAAAACCCTACGAATTTGGACAACATCCTTAACTCCGAAATTACTTTAAATACTCTAGTTGAAATCCCGGAGTCATTCATAAACATTCGTCATCACCAGCAAACGGATCCTGAGTGCAAACTCATCCTCGACCAACTGAAAGAAGGTCAAGATGTTCAAAACTTTGCCCTTAAGGACCGTCTTCTGGTTCGACGTGTAGGCGGACATCGCTTAAATCGAATTATGATCATATTTTACTTTCATGATTCGCGAATCGGAAGTCACAATAGTATTACTAAAACCTACCGTTCAATTGCTAAGCGGTTCTGTGGACTGGATTATACGAGGATGTAAGAAAGTATGTTTCCTCATGTGAGTTATGTCAACGTTTTAAACCCCATAATGTTAAGGTAAATGTTCAACTCGCTACAGTCAATCCCACATGCATTTGGGAAAAATTGTATATCGATTTTGTTGGTCCGATTATTTCTTCGTCTTATGGGTACAAATATATTCTTGTGTGCGTTGATTCATTTTCCAAATGGTTACAAGTCTTTCCTTGTAAAAGAGCAACTGCTGAAGTAGTGGTGAAACAACTGACAGATCTTTGTACCACTTTCGGTCCACCTAGAGTAATCGTATCGGATAATGCCAAGTGTTTTACTGGCCATACCTTAGCTCAATTTTGTACCCAATGGGGAATTCGACAAGCGTTCATTTCTCCCTACCATCCAAGTCCTAACCTGTCTGAAAGATGTAACCGAAACTTAAAATTTAATCTCTCGTTTTTACTAAAACAGTATTCGTTGAAGCACTCATATTGGGCGAAAGTCCTGCCTTTCTTCGTCTATAACTATAACCATACTTATCATAAAACAATTAAAACATCACCAGCCCATGTTTTTCTTGGCCGCGAATTACCTACACCCCTTGATAATCTTTGGGACTTCGACGGTAATCTCGATGCTTAACAACTGTCGCACGAGGAAGTTAGTAGACGAATAAATAAAGCTAGAGAACACACCAAAACATATTTTAATCGTAATCGTCTCCCAGAAACCAAATTAAAAAAGGGTCAGTTTGTGCTCGTTAAGTCGTTCTCCTCCACACCTAACCCAACTTCTGAATCAAAGTTTACCACTCCCGTTTCAGTCCTGCTTCAAGATCCTCATCTCTTGATATTTCCAAATCACATGTTGAGTTTCTCAAACCATCAAACATCCTGTTCATTAACTTTTCTATTTATTTCTTGGGAAGCTTTGCTTTTCTTCGGGAGAGGGGTGTAACGTTTTGGGTTCACTTACGTTAATTTAAATACTAATTTGTTCTGGTACCGCTGAACTTCCCCCAGCGCGTATTAAATTTGAAGGTGATTTTGAACGTTGCGCGAGCCGACTTTGATAAGTTCTTTGAAATAGATTTGGTATTTCCTTTTTTTACCTTTGAAGCTTCGAATTGTAAGATGTTAAAATTAATCGAAGCATTTTAGGAAAATAATATTTCTAATCATTGTATATGTACGAAATCGTGTAATATATGGAAATAATAAACTGTATGACAATCCTAAATAAACCTGGGAGTCTGGAATACATTATTTAAAGTCTGACTTGGAGCCGAACTCTACGCCTTTGTTGGGGTAGCCAGCCAAAAAAATAATTTTCCTCCAGCGGTTCTCCGACGTTAGGACGATCGTAGCGGTGTTGGGTCCGCTGACGCACGTGGAAAGTCCGCGGTCGCAGGTGGCGCATTTTTATGGAAATTCCCAGATCAAGACGTGGAGGCTAGTTTTGAGGAAAGATTGTAAGGAGGTGGTGCTGGCTCTGCAGTACGGGTTCCGTTGGTTCCCCCAGGTCCAGATTCGAGTTGCTGGAGTGGTAGTAAATCCATATTTTATTCGACACAATTGTTATTTAACTATTAAATGTGATCAATTTGTATATGTACGAAATCGTAACCATTCAGTCGAGTAAACATAGTAGTTATTAGTTTCGGTATTAATCTTCGGTACAATGTAACCCTTTCGAATTAACAAACAAGGTAAGTTGATTCAATTTGCAAAATTTACATTTCTCTTAACAAACGGTAATGTTGGTTTGTTTTAATCTTAACAGGTATTTATAACACTCCCTAACAAGAAAATGGAATGTACGGTCAATAAGTTCAGTGTGTTCAGTTGCAGTCCACGTTGTCGAATTTATTATAAGCACAAAATATAATACAGAGTTGCTGAAAATTATGAAATTCTAGGACGATGAATGAGACTTTATTCTGCATATTTTAGAGCATATGTCAAATGTTTTTGACGTCATCGTTTAGCCGTTGATTGAAATATTGGTAAAGATAGTCAACCGCTTGTATTTGCTTGTATCACGGATGCAATTCACATATGCATGTTGGGTTGCGTTTTTGTTTACTTTTTCACCTGTACTGAAGCGCTAAGTTATAATGTGTACGATTCTTGAAATAGAATAGTTCAATTTATTCCACCGTTGTAAAATGGCGCAACATACAATCCGTAAAATTTACTTTTGTCAATACAATGTTGCAACGTTTTCAAATATTTAGTAAACGTATTAACTAGTAATTAAAAGTGACGAATTTTTCATTTATGAATAATACCATTGATGATACATATCTTGGATTTTAATGACAATGTTTTTTTAATAATTTACTAAAATACATGCGAAGCGTTATTTGTTAAAACAGTTTGGTTTGGTCGGTGTTAGATAAATAAGAAACAATTATTTTACAAATTATGCTTGCACTTTATTTTTTAACTTGCAAATAATAATGTTGACATTTGTTTGTCATTTAATAACTTCGTTAGGAATAAAGTAGAACATACTGGGAGAAATACCACTAGAGTTCAGAAACGCAAAATTATTGGTTTTTGTATCTACTTGTTTTACGTGTTCAGTTGAAAAGGATTTTAAATAAAAATTGGTTTTCAAATTTTTCAATTCAAAAGGCAACAAGTTACCGTGTTTTTTAGGGAAAGTGGGTTCCACTAGACCTTCAAATTTAAATTCACTTGGTAATAAAACCTATTCCTATTACTTCTAAAAATAAAAGTACTAGATTTTAGCTTGAGGTGTGTTGTCTCCCGACGCGGTGCGGATAATACGTGTATAATACACTATTCTTTTCTGTGACGAAATAAATGACGATTTAATATTGAAAAATCATATTACAATAGAATTAGAAAATTATTGAGGGAAATTTGGTGTTAAAAATAGTACTCACTTTTTTCCCGAGGGAAAAAATAATTTACGAAAAGTGACACTTTGTTATCTGTTAGTAGAGATAAAAAGTTAGGATTTTACTCTTTGAAACTGTATCAAAATATCATGGTTTCGAATTAAAATAGTTTAATTAAAGTAAAAATAGCTCATTAATTATAAACATTGTTTCAAAATTACAATTCCAACTGATCTAAAATAATAGTAATAATTTACAAACAATTTACACATAAATAATAACGTACCTAATACAATGCTATACATAAAACATATCCAAACATTTACACTTATTTATGCAGATAATATTCTTATTTTACGGTGTGGTTTTGTGACATCACTGTAATTATAGCTATTAGAAATATGTTTATTAGCCTCCCACTTTAAGGTTCGATATAGTTTTATTTTAACCAACTGATCGATAATTAACAGTTTATGAGTGTCGCATTCTCTGAACCATGAATTCACACTGCTGTTGAGACATTTTTATACGGAGTTTAATTTTTTCCAATAAACCATAATCTGTTTTAAAAGATGAAATTCTTCAGTAAAAAGTTTCAATAAAAAAACACAAATTTTGAGAATTCGGGTGATGGTCTGTGTAAGTATTTAATTCCATCAGATTTGCTGTAATCTTTATATAGAATTAATGATTCGTTCACATTGAAAACACTTGAGTCGTTAACTGTTAGCATTTCCTTACACGTATTACAATGTACTTTTTATATATGTAGTGACTTAAATAACCCGCAACATACGACACTGAACAAGATTCTAAAGAACTATTAATTACGACATTGTCTTCATTGATTTTGTTCTCCAGACAGGTTCTAGACGATCTCTTTGTTTCATTATTTTCTACACTTTCATTTGTCCCAATTTTGTTATCCTCTTCCTCATAGTTAGTGTTAAATTGTTCATCTATACCATATAGTATCTCGTCGTTATCTTTTCACAATTCCCTTGTTCTATTGGTATTTGCAAGCGAATGTGCATGTTATGTTGTAATGCAAGCCTAAATTCGCGGGCAGACGGTTGGGCATTATAACCTCCTAGCACGAATCATTGAAAAAGCATTTTCTAGAGGATCTTGATTTATTCGTGACGTTAAAAAGTACAAAGTTCCTTCTCCCTTTAAGTCCTCCCACAGACTTAAAATTGAATTTATAGTCCATTGGAAACCTGCGATACAGTATATATTTTTTCTTTCTACACCGTTCTCATAAAACTTGATGGAATTGAAGTATTGTACAGAACGTTTCAACGTTTCGCATGGCATGTCTTTAAAAACTGAAAGACCACGCTTGTAGGGATTCGGATCATTTACTGAAAAACTATTTAAACAGTCAAAAATGTTGTTAATTGTTTTAAAAAAAGATGCAGTATCTAACGCCGTATTACTTGTTAATTGACCCGTCATCACAGCACTGCTAATTGCTGCAGATACAGAATTGCTAAATACCTGAGCGGCGTATTTAACACGCATCTTTTGAAAATTTGATGGGTTAATATGTTTGTCCGTAATTTTTAACATGGATCTTGCTACACTGCTACACTGATCAATATAAAAAGTGTTGACAAAATCGGTCCACTGAATTTTTTATTGTTGACGACTATTTCCAGTTTGCTGTTCATGACATTGTTCCTTAAGCTTTTTAGTAAATGAGGAGGATCATACGCTACATATATTTTGTTATTGTCGATTTGAATTGTTGGATTTTCTTTTGTGGCGCCTAGACAAGATAGAGCACTTCTGTTATTAGATCCTTGGTCGCAAACTAACGCTCGAGGTTTCAATCCAATTTGAAACAACTTATGTATCACTTGCTTTATAAGAGTACATAATATTTCGCTTTTAACTGATTGTAATATTTTCATTGTAACAAATAAACAGATAATCATTAAGCTTTACATAGATGCTTCTTTAATGCGTTTATCATATCTTAAAATATAAGTACACCTAAAGTTGATATTGAAACAAATGTATTACGAGGAGTCTTCCGGATTATCGTTTATGAGTCACATTCCTTATCGGCTTAGTCAGAAATTCTACAATTGCATACTTTTAGCAACACCTTTAGTAAATGAGTAGGCTTGTTATAATATTGTTTAGATGCAAACAGTTGAGTACGTTAGATTGTAATATAAGAAAATTCAACATTCGTTCCAACATAAAAAGGGATAGCGTTTCTATGTTAAAAATTTTAATTTCAATGACCAAAATTTAGAAATTTACTTGCGTAAGCCTAATAGATTTTAAAACATTTTCAACGGATAAACGATGTTAATGTAATAAATATATGAGTATGGAATTTTCAAAAGTATTTAAAGAAATTGTTTTTTTTGGGAGAACGTTTTTCAACGATTTCTTTACGAAATTAATACTTTTAAATCTGCAGGTTTTTTTCATAATAATAAACTTTATTCACATGTGTATGTATACAATCTTTGTACATATATGTGTTTGTCATGATGGTATAACCATTGTTATAACCTTACGTAAGAAAGATACAAATAAATATTATTACATTGAACAATTAACAGACAATAGAAAAAAAATATATAACAAAGGACACACATTTAATTAGTACGTCGACAAAAATCAATAAATTCTTGTATATTGTAGAACGCATGTTTTTGTTTGTTTGTCAACATTGACTCAATGCACCAATATTTCAATCAACGGCATGATGCATTGGCAACAATGTCGTGCCTTAGCATAAACTATCAGCAAAATTACAGTTTTCTATTTCACATTTATCGGCAATACTGTTCTGTAAATTCTACAATACAATTGACGTATTTTCTTAGCACAAAGCGATACTACTGACCTCTGATGTTTAGAACAAATTTCGGGGTCGCATAATCCCGTAAGGTTGACTATCTTTACCAATATTTCAATCAACGGTTTAGCGTATGGCGCCATCTTGAATTTTTTCAAAATGGCAACCTAGGTCGAGTGACGTATCACAAAAAACATAATTTTTTTTCTCTTTCCAAAAATATTGGCAATGTGTATAACCACACTAAACGTAATTAACATTCACCACAAATAAAGTTTGGCAATATCGATATATCGTGTGATCTTATTTTTTTCTTACTGTGCATGCGTACAAATAACAATAACGACGTCATGTATGCATTAAATCACGAAATTAAGGTCATCTGTAATTTAAAGCATAAATATGGGCACTGATACCAACCATTCTTTATTTACTTATTTGTTGATTGTGGTTACGTACGCGCGCCGGTTTATTTTGGTTTTTTATTTACAAACGATATTGACATTCCGTCATTTGATATTGACTTTAAGTTAATATCAAAACTGTTCGTACACAGTTTGTTGTGGATGTTATTATTATTAGTTACTTGAGTTAATATAGAGACATACAAAACGACACTTTTGAAATAATACGTTAGCTAATAATGTATACGTTGTATTCAATATATAAAAAAGATAGCAATACACAAATGTGTGTTTGATTCATCGATCAATCGGAATAAAAAACACAAATGAACTATATTTTAGGTGACCTAAAATCTCCCTAATATTATTATAGTTACTTGCTATTTTGTTAACCGCTACTACCATCAATTTAACAACTGTCGATATTTTCAGTACTTTATCTCATGGTCCATGCGACATACCATATATTATTTATAGATTAACAAATACTCGCTTGTTAACAACTGCAAAAATTTTAAACTGCACCTATTATTGGTATACAACAAATTTCAAATAAAATATCTTACTTTAAACTGATACTGTATTGAACGTAAATTGAATTTGAATTTCTATTAAACAACCTATTTTGGAAAGTTATCTCATTAGTTCTCTACCTGCAATTGCTGTCGGGAATTCAATCAGCAAGGTTTAATTAATAGTTATTTTGTTTATGATGAATATGATAGAAAGAAACTAAATTAGTTGAGGGAAATGTTAGAATTAATCATTCATTTCCCTAATATAAAGAACAAATTTCTATTCTAAATTCTAATTAATAATTAAAACGCTTCATTAAATTTACATTAAACTATTGCTGCTTCAACTACAACTAATACTGCTTAAATGCTACAGATTATAAAATAGTAAAAGTAAATTGTGATTGAACAATCAAAACAAACTTTAAAAATTATTATATTTATATTTCTACATACCAACCAGGAGGTTATCTGAGTGAGCTTACAATATTTGTTAGCTTTGAAGTTGATGCACCAATGTTAAGTAAGGAATAAAGTAAAACAGTACAATATGCGCCACATGGAAATGAAATAGTTATTTACGTAACATGTGCGGAAACAGATTCTTTTGGGAATGAGTGTACTGTTAACGCACAAGTTGCGTATGCTATTTTTTGCACAATTTTTTTTCTATAATTGCGTTTTCAAATCTCTATTATCATTGCATATGCACATAATGTACACATTTGTCATCTAACGTCTAGTTAACCTATTTATTTGTCAAACTTTTATTTGAAGATTTGCATTGTTTTACAACATTTACAACAAATAAAATGTGCGTAAACTGCATTCTAGATAACGAACAATGTAAGTAAATCAACAAATTGTTCGCGGAAGGCTTCTAATGTGAAGTGTTTTTTGGTAGTTTTTGAAACACATTTTCCGGATAACAGCGTTTCGGTGCCTGGTTTACGTGCGCTCTTGATTGTTTCATAGGTAAGTAGTGCAAAAATTAATTTTTTGGCCTCCTTCAAATTAACATTAAAACTATATACCTTGAAACGTCATGATTACGTACGTGCACGCACAACGTGCGTAAAAATTACCCAAATCGTCCGCCCTTAAAGTACATTTGTCAATAAAAATCTTTTTATAGAACTAAATATGTTTACTAAATCAACAATTACACAACTTTTTTACTGTGAAATGGTAAAAAATAACGTGATTTGGAATATTTTTAGTTTCATGTAAATGTAATGTGAATTACAGGTCACTTCACGACCGATATTGACACTTGACAGCAAAATATTGGTTAATTTTTACCATTTAAAAATCGTCGGCCAAAAAAATTAATACAAATCTTGTGCATTAAATTATTTTACAGCGGTTAATAAATGTAAAGCACTCCGCTAACGCGTCGTGCTTCAAATTTATTTTGCGCTGTAAAATTTAATTTTCCGCAAGCGAATGTAAATAACTATTACAACACCCAAAATTAACCTTACTTGGTTTTTCGTATGTGAAACTTATGCCCGGTTGCACCAATGTATCCTAGGATAGATCCCTTTCTTAATAGTCTTCTGTACCATCTAATTCCCATGTAAATTTCCTATGTCATGGGTACAGTTTTTAATAAAAATAATTTTGGATTTCACTATCATAAACATCGATATACTACGCATTTTTTGGTCGGATCCTTTTTTTCCTAAAACATTCTGATTTGTTATAGTTACGTCTTCAACAAAGCGGTTTTCGCAGATTATGTCGTGAAATATTGAAATCCTTCCCAGTTTATTATTGATTTTGAATTAAGAAAAGCGTCCGTATGAAGTTGGAGAGAACATTGTAGAATATGAAAAATAATTTAAAAAACTTGTCTTTTTTAAGGACCCTTCTGGGTTGGACGTTGTGGTTTAAAAATTCAAACCTTTACGTAGAACTGGCTATCATTTCGCCCCTTAAGCGGTAGCTTTTTCAAGGCTGAAATTTTTATTTGTATGAAATTACAAGAGTATTTTTTTTTAATACATAAAAATATGCTTATAAAAAGGATTATAAGTAAATACGCCACTTCACAATTTTACAATTGTTTAGTTAACCATCATTTTAATTAAATTATTCTAAGAATTACTAAGATATGTACCTTCCAACTAGTAAAAAACATTAAACAAACTTAGAAAACTTGAAAATGTTTTTCAAATTATATATACAAAACTTTTACATTAACTCTTTAATATTACAAAAAAAAATTAATAAATATATAAAAGTAGGTTGCAGAATTAAACAGCATCAATACAATTGTAACAAAAAAAACAGAAGACACAGGAGTTTCTACACATCATAAAGACACTGGACATACATTTAATTTCAAAAAACCAATTATTTTAGATGTTGAACAAAATTTGAAAAAAAGACTCATATCAAAAATGATAGCTATGAAGAAGCACCCTAACAATGTAAATTTTAATACAGACACTAACAACCTTAGCGTCATTTACAACAATATACTAAAGAAAATAAAATAAAAACCCATTACTTGATTCATTTAATACACGCATATTTTAATAATGTTTTAAGAAAAATTTACTGATTTTTTAACTTACAGAGTTACACTACCTTTCGATTGTCTCAAATATTAATGTGACGTCTATCTATTTTTATGGAAGATAAATGTGTTTTGTATTTTTAGTGACTATCAACTTTTATTAAATAAAAGTGAGTGTTTTAAAAAAAAATTATAAATTTTTTTTTTGTAATATTAAGAATTAATATAAAAGTTTTATATAATTTGAAAAACATTTTCAATTTTGCAAGTTCGTTTAATGTTGTTTACTAGTTGGAAGTTACATATCTTAGTAGCTCTTATAATAATTTAATTAAAATAACAGTTAACTAAACAATTGTGATGGACGTATTTACTTATAATCCTTTTATAAGCATATTTTTATGTATTTAAAAATAATACTCTTGTAATTTCATACAAATAAAAATTTCAGCCTTGAAAAAGCTCCCGCTTGAGGGGCGAAACGTCTGCCAATTCTACGTAAAAGTTTGAATTTTTAACCCACAACCTCCAACCCCGAAGGGTCTTTAAAAAGGACAAGTTTTTTTAAATTAAATTCAAAAATTGGAGGAAATAACTTACGTTATGAAAAATAATGTTTTGGATTATTTCAATTGCATATAAGGGTGTTATTCTGGAGCTTCGAAACTATGTAATTTCTCCATATAAAATAGAGCCACGAAACGATAAAACCTAAAACTAGTTTTTCAAACGTGTCCGATACTTTGTTTTAACATAGTGTTTCTATAAAAAAAATTGTAGAGTTCTTAAGAATTCGATATAACGATTTTAGCAAAACGGGTACAGAAGGCTCGTAAGTCAGATCTAAGTTATTTTATACTAAAAATGTCGTTCCTATGACACAAATTGATTACAGATCCTAAGCCGTCGATTTCGACGACTTAAGTCGAAAATTGTCACCTCAAAAATTTTAATTGTCAAGATAGATATTAATTTTATGTATTGTAATAGATGAAAGTTGGTATGTTGTTCAGGCACAAGCGATTTGTGCGTCACTTATCAAAATTCAAAAATATTAGTCACCACACTATACAGGTTTATGCTGATCTTCTTGGGCACACATACATAACGCTTACACCACAATACAATAATGAAAATGTAAATAAATAAAAATAAAAATTTAAACAATTCTGAAAAACTTCTGCATGACTGATTTGAAAATTTCTTACTAAATAAATAATTAATGCAAAATGAAAAATAGGTAACCTATTTAGTTGATAGCAACTTAGCGGTTTACAAACTTGTTACAAATTAAATGAGGCTACATTTAGTTTAACGCTTTACAGACTATCAAAAAACAGGGATTTTGTATTTGAAATAAATGAAACTACTGACTTTTTTGATCTGGAAAACTTGCAATTACAATTTTCCAAAAAAATTTGAGAAAGCTAATTCTGGAGGTATTTTGAAGTGATCAAACTTTACTCCTAACAGGGTGAAAGTAAATATTGCTAACCCACATATTTTAAAACTTTCATACATACTGCAAAATATTTTTTCGAAATAAATATACAAGAGTTTAATAAAACCGCATTAAGATTTCTTGAATTTACTCTAAAACCCATTAGAAATAAAGTTAATACTATTTTTAAAATTGTGTATAATTCTATGGTATGCCTATCCAAAAATTCTAAGATTTTTTTTTAAGTTTGCCCAAAGAATTAATATTTTTAGTTTAATTATCAGTATTTACTTAGTTATTTTAGTCCATTATAATGTATCTTCACTAGGCTGTGTCAAAAAAACTTTTTCAGCAATTCCTTCAGCGAGCTCTGAATAGCTTCATTTTAGTCCCAATATGACTCTCCTATAAGGATTTTTTGATTGAAGAATATTTAGGAGTGTCCCAATCGATGTTTTGATTTTCCATCTGAATAACATAGGAAACAGGTCTTGAAATTGGTTGAAGTGACTTATAATTAGAAGTAATTTTTTTTTCACATTGAAAATGGTTGGAATAGTAGTATAAAGGCCCTATCTTAATGTCTCGAATGAAAAAAGATATATTGCATCAATTACATTAATATTAATTAACAATTAAAAGTGAAAATACTTGTTCTTTCATGAAAAATAGATTTAAAAAATCATGCGGTTTGAAAATGGAATCTGCTTACTAGCTTTCATCAATTTCAACTCGCTTAAGTGTCTCAAATGAAAAAAAATATATTGTCAATCACAATAATGTGAAATTAACAAGGGAAAGTGAAAATACCTCGTTTTTCACCAAATATACTATAAAAATTTGAAAAAAAATCATGGTTTTTATGGAAAATTATTTTATTCATAAATACACTGAATATTGGTTGAGAAAACAACAAAACAGCAACAACGATAATGAAAACAAGTAATTTATGAATTTACAAATGTATGGGATACTCTGAAATACTCTGAATTTGCGTTTGTTTGGATTTGGATATTTTTGCCTTTGGTAACATTTTAAAGGAGGAATTGCTTTTGCTGCTCATTTTGTTAAAGCGTAATTAAATACACTCATTAGAGCAATACCACGTTCGGCTAACTCGTTCACTACTTACAAGTGATTGAAAATTTGTAATCCTCGCTGAAAGGCTAGATCAAAATTCCAGTCATTGGGATCTTTTTCCAAGAAATCAATGGGTATTTCAAAGAGATCAAACATAAAGCGGGATTTCTCTGTGACGAAATGACTCAAATTATTCTTCTAGAACTATTCATGATCTTTCTTCTTGAGCGCAACTCGTTTCAATTTTTTTCTTCTCGCCCTTCCTGCACTTCATTGTCTCTTGCATCTCAATTTTGATCTCATTGGAAACATTGGGATCGAAGTATGCCAGTGCTACCGATTCTTCGGATAAATACCAAAGATGACTGGCAAGTTTACACACAGCGGCTTCGGCAACATTTGAGTTGTTTTCCTTATATGCCATCAAATTTTGGAATAAAGAAAGATCATTCTGAGGAGCTTTAATGGTGACTGGTGCTTCAAACCATGCTTTTATGTAAAACAGAATGATGAAAAGGCATATACTAGCATCGGAGTTTGTCTCATCAACAAATTCCGATATTTGACGAGGCATTTCAGGTTTGCAACTTTCTACAAAAACTGTCGTGCTAGTCGACAGATTCGACGAAGATTCTGAAAAAATTACATATTTTAATCTAGTTTTGTTATAAAAAATTGCAGATTCATATTTGAACAGACACAGTCATTGACTCACTTTGCAATTCATTACCGTGTATTGAATGTGACTGCTGTGTAATTTCATTGGGCACTAGACAACAGAATGTAAATTATTAATGACTATAAATTATTGCAACGTTTGTAATCTGCTATAATGAGAAAATTGTATTCACCTGCTTCATGCAAATTTTCACTCAACATACTTGAGATACCTTGGCTTATGACAGCGCAGGGATCTGAAAAGTAGCAAAATGAGTTGATAATATAATTAATAAAGCTCACCTTCATCGTTTTCACTCAAATCCTTATCATCATTCACTTGATCAATATTTTCATTGAAACGGGCTCCATTTTCTGAAGCAGTAGTAATGAATCCTCCGCGGCTTCTAGCCCGCTGGTCATTCAAAATAAGCTTTTGTGTTGAATTCAAGCTCCTTTCAAGTTTAAGGTCAGTAATGTTAAAAAGTGACTCGAGACTTTCCTTAAACTTCTCCTCCTTTAATTGTTGTGATTTCGATTATTTCCGGTATCTATTTTTCGTTACATTTTTCCATTCCTGTGCAATTTCACGATTTTTTCGACAACGTCACGATCGCGTTGAATGGGAATATCTGCTTGATACCAGACTTTTTTTACATCCTCCGCAACCCTTAACGCTTTTGCCGTATTGTCGTTTGTGATTTTTGGTGGTGACGGAAGAAAAGGTGTAAAACTTCTCAATTTATTGGTAATCGCTTGTTTCGAAGGACCTCCCAAGGTAATAAAATCAAATAAATTTCATCACTCGCGTTTGTCATTGTAAATTTGCACCAATCAATTCCAATTATTCAAAATTATGCACTCTTTATAGAAACCGGGAACTGAACTTGACACATCAAGGAGCAGCGTCTTACTAATTTTAATAGACGTAGATATCTTCATTGTTTAGACTAACGCGTCTTGAAACAAAACAAAAGAGTAATAGAACAAATGAAAAATCAGGGTGGGGGTGGGCGCAGACAACAGCTTCGACGAAAAACAAACAAAGTCTGCTGATGAATGACCTTGAAGCGAGTTGTAACAACCAAAAACATTATGCTGAACATTATTGGCAAAAAAAACAACGGAGTAGCTCACGCGGTAAGGCTCCTGTCTCATATTCTGGCGGTCGCGAGTTCGAGCCCCGCAGTCGGAAAGTGCTGTGACCATATTGTGAAAAATCTCAGTCACATATGGAAACAGCACAAGTATTATCGAAAAAGAGCTATCTGTGTAATATTTTCGAAGATTTTCATTTAATTGAAAAATTAAATAAGGACTGTAAGTGAATTTCACCTTAAATTTGAAACGATGTGAATAACTTTCCACATTTTCAAAATTGTTAATACCGCATCTATTGATAGGAAGGTACATTTGATCAATTTTGTTATACAATATGCAGAAAATTCTTAAACCAATTGAAATTGTTGGACGGCACTAAGTAGACTCCATTTTAAAACCGTATGAATTTTCTTTCAAATTTTGAAAATTATATTTGGTGAAAAACGAGGTATGTTTACTTTCCCTTGTTAATTTCACATTATTGTGATTGACAATATATTTGTTTTTCATTTGAAATACGTAAGCGAGTTGAAATTGATGAAAGCTAGTAAGCAGATTCCATTTTCAAACCGCATGATTTTTTTTCAAATCTATTTTTCATGAACGAACAGGTATTGTCACTTTTAATTGTTAATTAATATTAATGTAATTGATGCAATATATCTTTTTTCATTCGAGACATTAAGATGGGGCCTTTATACTACTATTCCAACCATTTTCCATGTGAAAAAAAATTACTTCTAATTATAAGTCACTTCAACCAATTTCAAGACCTGTTTCCTTTGTTATTCAAATGGAAAATCAAAACATCGATTGAGACACTCCTAAATATTCTTCAATCAAAAAATCCTTTTAGGAGAGTCATATTGGGACTAAAATGAAGCTATTCAGAGCTCGCCGAAGGAATTGCTGACAAAAAATTTTTTTCCGTCGACCTCATTATAAAATTGAGTTTTACGTACTCCCTGAATAATCATAAAGTAACACTTTTTAACTGTAATACTTTTCGTCCGCAAACATCTGTCAATGTCAATTATTATTTTATGTCAAATTAAATAAAGTCGAAGTAACCAGTATGAAAACCCATTTTTAAGAAAGGATGAATTTAGTGACTACATAGGATATTACAGTACTTTAGGTACATACTGAAACATTTTAGATACTGCAGAATATTGTTTGTTTACTTCCATTTATAACCTCAATTTCTCAATCCCACACAACTTTGAACAAAAACAATTTGTTGTTCAAATTACAAGTAAATGATTTTAAGTGCTTTGAAATGATATTAATAAATTGTTTATAGTTTCTACAATGTGCGAAGCATATAGAAGAGCCTGGTTGTAGTAACACTTTAACTTCTTTAAAGTTATTCATTTATAAGGTAAGACAGAATTCATACGACTTGAGATTGCTTTAGACAATTTTATTAGGTAACATTTTGATACAGAAGCGGAGTTCCGATACAAAATTTTCACGATCATAAAATACAAAACTTACAGTAGAAGTGAGTTAATTATGGGTACCTTTCTATTACTGTATTTGATTGATGTAAATAAGTAATAATGCTAATGGAAAACACAAGAACAGTAATTACTTGTGAAAAATCATTTGAATATTGATTCTGTCGCAGGAAAAACAAAAATAGAATCATATAAGCCATCAACATTACTGGGTTCAAGATTTATTCGTACACAAAAACAAGGTGAATTTCACAGTTTTCAATAAGCTGAAAGAAGATTATTACATTTTTGAAACATTTTCGGAGTGAATCAAAAAACTACGTTTGCATACTTTCTTACGGTCAGGCAATATTTTTATTGAATATAAAATGATTATAAGTCTGACCACGGTACAAACTCAGTCTTATAACTATTATATGTCCAATTAGTAAGAATCGACTTTAATGTGTTTAATAGGAGAAACTTCATTACATCTTTGATCATAAACAATTAAAGAAATGCATTAATTTTGAGGGTAGGCTTCCAACTATAACTACATTTTTAAATATACTTCAAAATAACACTACCTAAATGTAATTTTTATTATTTTAATAAATTATTAAAAAGTACATGTTTTACCTATTACCTATCATAATCAAGTGCTCTTATAAAATTATGTGATTGTTGTAAACAAATGCTTTATCGGTACAATATTCGAACGCGGAAAGCTTTTATTTCCTTTAATAAATTTTGACACAAATGTTACAATACTGAACGGTGAAGTGAACATTAGGTACAGTAAAATCAGAACAAACGTAAAATTTTTGTTTAAAATTACTAAACATTTTGTTTTCAGTAAACGGTAATAAATAGAATTTTAATTAATTTAAGGTCAACGGAAAAATTAATATGTACCTCGGAAAAAAGTGCTTTTTAATAACCTCGCCTGTTTGCTTGCCTCGGCTAACGCCTCGGCCAGCAAATTCGGTCTCGTACATAAAAGTGCACTTTTTGTCCTTGTTACATAAATAACTATTTTTGACACACCCTAATTTTCACTTACTTATCTAGTACCTTGAGCGGTTTCAACGTAAGATATTATTTTTTTTTGTTGACACTATTTAAATAAAAACAAATCAGTCTGTGTCCAAAAATATGTTTACTGTAATAGTCTACGTTCAAAAGAACAACTTAAGCTTGTGTGTCTTCAAAAAATTCTCCATCAATGGAAGCAAGCGGTTAAATCGCTACCCATGCGAGATGCTAACTAACTCTACCTAGTATAAAGTAATTTAACAATACTGCTATGTCGCCAGCAATTATTTGAGTTAAAATCAATCCTAGGTAAAATACCCTTTGTTTTATCTTTGCTCAACGTACTCCTATCCTAAGTCGATCACACATTTAGGACAGACCTAGATAAAACATATCCTAGGATACATTGGTGCAACTGGGCATTAGTAGATTAAGTATAGTATATGTACATTTTATTTTCTTTATATGCCAAATTGACAAAAAAACACATTTAAAAAAAAATGTTGTTTTGGCTACACTTTGGCAATAATTTTACAAAACGCCTCGACAAACTTAAAAAATAAATTGTCTTAAAACTAATTTTTTCAAAACATATTTAAATAGTGAGAAAAAACAACATAAATTTATTTTTTGGTTTGCTCGATTTTTCTGACGATCACCATCTGTTACATAAAGTTACGTACATTATGCATGACTCATGTAACCAAACCAACCATATTTCACATTTCATTCAATTGTCCTGAGAATTCGTAGAATAGTAATTTTCAGTACGTTCTACACACCGATTCTACTCATCAGATAGGACTTCTCGGAGGAATCCGGTATTGGTCTATCAGAGTTACTATGTCAGATGAGTCACTAATCATTCGGTTATTTTTTCCAGTTTTTAGTCTTCGTGTAGGTCTTGGTTGCTTGGCAATCTTTTATTTGCGGAACCGAACCGAAGAGTAAGTTCTCTATCAAACCATGTAGGATATAGACCTCTACAAGACGCTAGCAGGAATCATAGAGTGGATACCACAGTGAATTAATATACAACCTTGTTTACTGATACACTGCCCAAACATGACCAATGAACACATTGCAATTTAGACCATCATAGTCCCCACGTGAACAGTAATAATTTGTTTAATCCTACGACAAACAATCTGATCTAAACACATTTGATTTTATTTTTATGTCTAGTATATATATAGATCGGTTTACAACGTTCTACGACGTCTTCCGACACCCAACCGCCATCCGTCCCTGTCTCTCCACAGGTCTACGTCTAGATCCCTTTCCCTAATTTTGGTTTCAACATTCTCTCGCCAACTCTTTCTTGGTCTTCCTCTCTTTCTTCTTCCTTAAGGTGACCAGCCTAATATTTGCTTAGGTAACCTGTCGTCGTTCATTCTTTGTACATGGCCATACCATATTAGCTGTTTCGTCCTCACATCGTCCACCAATGTATGCCCGGCTCCCATTATTTCCCGAATCTTGGTATTCGGAATTTTTCTAGCCTTGATTTACCTGCAGCTCGTCGCCAGATGTCCATCTCGGTTGCTAGCAGTGTCTTTTCTGCACTTTTTTTTAGAGGTGTTGTAGATGTGATGTTTATTACCCTTGGATATTGTTTGGTCCCACAATACTCCATTTAGCATGCCAATAGCCCTTCTTCCTTGTATGTTGCGTTTCTCAATGGCTTTATCTAGAGTTCCATCCTCTGTTATCTTCAGACCCAGGTATTTATACTCTGTGCAGTGTTGAATGGTTTGGTTATTTTCTAACACTATAGGCTCTGGTGTTCCACCAATATGTCTAGTGAAGGATGGTAATTATCAATGGAAACCAAACATTTCAGCTTGCACAAAATCAATTTCATTCGAAGTTCTAAACACCAAAACCAAGAAGTATGCTTAAAATTCAAAAAATTTAAAATGAAAAATCCACCACAGTATGAGCCTCCAGCAGAAGCTCAATTCCTGTACAGCGATCTTCGTAGTACTTAATTTGGAGGAATATAAACACTTCGTTTTCTTCTCGTGATCTCCGTGTGCATTCTTCTTTATTAATTTCTTTCGGTCTGCGACCACCTTGTTCATTTACTGCAGTGTCTCTTTCTCCACATCTTTTTTAATTTGGTTGGTCTTTGAATTCGAAATAGGTACGTTTAATTCCATGTTTATGCTTATTTAAGATTAGGAAAATTCTTATATGGAACACGTAACGAAACATGACTTTTGTAATTTGTGTGATAATTACGTTAAAAAATACATTTTGTCACTGGTTATATAAATAGTAATTTTTAAACTTAAACTGTATAACAATCTATCACGTTTTTGTATAAAACTGCTTATTGTTTAAAACTTTCAATACGAAGTGTTAATTAATGATTTCCATTTAGTTACCTTTTCCAATTAGATGGAAGTTTTCCTATGCACTCAGTTTAATTGACAGTGTAAGGTGTCAATCAGTTACCGATTTTGAGATTACCTCAATATGCTTTTAAGGCTTTTTTCGTATGACTATTTTTATGGAGCGGTCTTCTTTATTTTATATGGAAAAGTCTCCTGTCACTAGATTGAAATAGCACCTTGTACTTTTACATTTTAATGAGTCTTTAACAAAAGCACAATTTATTGCATACATACGTAGTGCTTTAGTCCATCAAAGTTTTAAAGCTGCGATTTTACAATACTTATGTATACTTAATGTAAGGTAAACAAATTAGCAAACGATTTCGCAAGCATCTGTAGAGTACACCATCTAATTTTTCTAGTTGTATTTTATGCTTTTACCACCTACAAACATTAAATTTGCTTTCACGTCGTTTTACAGGGTTTAACGGATTTATAAAAGCAGAAACTCGTGGAGTTTCAAATTAATGTATCCCATTTCAACAACAGCTACGAGTAAATCTAAACGTAAAGTATATTATCTTATATTCGGGCGGCTTGAATTTTATATTTTGTGTTCAAAGAAAATAAAATTTCAAATGCAAAAGCTTTTGTGGTTTGAATGGAATTATCAACGGATACGTAAGGATCGAATATAGACGAGCGATGTAAGTGTATTACTTTTACTGTAGGACTATAATCATTAAAGTAAAGTATGTAAATGTATATGATGTATCGTATAAAACAAAATTATACGTATTTTATATACAGGGTGGTGCTTTTGATAACGGGTCATAGGGATTTAGCATTGTGAACTAATTTTTTTCGAGTTCTTGTTCGTCCTTTCAAGTTACAAAATGATTTTGGTATCAAAACGCAGCTAAAATTATTGCGCATTGCGCTCGCTATCAGAAATCAACTGCATTACACCGTCTTTTTGAAAATTCATCAAGAAAAGTAATTTTTGATGTTTATTTATTGTAACCTTCCTAGTTAATTTAGTTCTAATATCATTCGAAGCTGTTCCTTGGGAATAAAAGCTAAAGCTTATTGTCAAAACGTAGAAATGTTGATTGTTTAGGCAACCCAATACTATTTTTCGTATATTATCAAAACTTACTTTTATTTTTAATGACAAATTTTTGATAATAACGTGAAATTCAGCTGACTCTTAATATCAACAGCTATACGGACTAATTTTAGCTTCATTTTGATACCAAAACCATTAACCTGTAGCCCGTTTTCAAAAGCACCACCCTGTGTAGAGAATAAATAAGTTAGTCTTCAGGTTTTCTCTGGTGTTAGCTGAAGTCGCAAGCTACCGGGAATTCATCCGCGTTGTGAAAGTGTGGTCCTTGAAAAGTCCGTTTTGAACATGAATGTAACGACATTTCGGCAAAGTCTTATTTATCATCTTCAAGTCTTTTCCACTAACTTTCGGCTAATATTTCTTGTTAAATTAATACTGGGGTTCCTTGTTTCAGTTTGTGGTTTATATGCTTTCTGGGTAGTTTGTATGGTTGCACTTCGCTGTTTACGATTCTGGGTGGTTATCTACTTGTCACAAGTAAAGAAAAGGTTAAGAATCAAAACACACGGAACCGGAAGTAGGTCTTGAGTTCCAGCAACAACAACAGCATGTTAATTTTAGGCGAATGAATTTTTATGTAACTTTAAGTTTAATTGTGGTAAAAGTTTAGTGGAAAATATTAAATACGTCTGAATTTGTTTAGTTTTCATGTTTTCTGATTTTGAATTCACATAAACGCCATATAGCAAATGTTAGAATAACGCGTCGTTGTCGACCGATTGTTTTAGCGTTTACAGATACTTTCAGTACGCTACAATGGTGATGGATTTTGACACTTGATTTTGCTTCGGTGATAGACAAAACCCACTTTCATCAGAATTGAAGATCCTTCTTGGATCCATTAAAATGTCTAATAAGTCATTTTCGTTTGGGTAATTAGATACCCTTCCAAACCAGCTCCTGATGCCTTCTTCTGTAATACCAGCTCGCGCTGGAGTTAATGACTGAGGAACACTTTTTGATATTACTTGATGTCTTTTTAGAAAGGAATTATACCATTCTCTTTCCGGCATACCTTGTGTAAATGGATTTTTCCTGTTCAACTGAACAATCAATTTACCAACAGAGTCTAGTAGTTGTAATTTGGTTACAGGGAATCGAATTTGGCCTTGAAAATATTTTGTGTTCTCAAGAAAAAGAGTCATTTATCTAATTTGAAGTTGCTACTGTAAGTGAAGAAAACATTTATTTTTTTTGAGATTTGTAAAGTTTTCTCATTTCACATTGTTACGTATTTTTATATTTTTGTATTACCTGTTGATACAAATCGGCTACTTACTAAACGCAGAATTTTAAAAGGTAAAATAACTCGTATTGCTAAGTATCTTGACAATTTGACTTTAAATATGGCAGATCGAACTGAAATTAAAATTAAGAATGATCGACTTAACGAATTGTTCAAAGAATATAGCAATGTTCAGTTAGAATTAGAAATTATTGACGAATCACATGCTGATGATTTTGTGGAAGTGGAAAACAATTATTATTCCTTAATGTATAGATTAGAACCATTGCTTAATCATTCAATCGTTCAAAATGTAAGTAGAGCCGATAGAATGCTTCTAGTAATAATAAAATTAGACTTTCTAAAATAAACGTTCCAATTTTCACTGGCGATTACAAGGAATGGCCAAATTTTAGAGATTTGTTTATTAATCTAATACATGACAATTTTGACATTTTAGCATATTCACAAATTGTATTACTTGAAACTAGTAGACTAATACAAAATTCGGATTCATGTGGTGATAATTATGATGCCGCTTGGTCTACTTTACTCGAAAGATACGATAACAAACTGATGATTCTGAATAAACATTTGAAAGAAATTTTGATATGTCAAAAGTAATTCAAAATTCTGCTTCAGGTTTAAGAAAGTTGATTAGTGATTTCACACAGCATTTGAATTCCTTACAAGCTAAAATTACCTTCATTAGTAGAATCTATTCTTATTTACATCATCTCTCAAAAATTAATTGTGAAACTTTGTGCGATTTTGAATTACAAAATGACGAGATGTTTCCTAGTTTGAAATCATTTTTAGATTATCTTAAAAAAAGAGCTTTGGCTTTAGAACGCGAAGGTAAGCAAAATGTTCAGTACCCAACAAAACAAGAAAGGCGTATTATTTCGCATGCTACCACTAGGAAGTAAAAATAATTTGTGCGTACTGCAATAAACCGTATCATTCTATTCATCGATGTTACAAGTTTTCAAATTTACACATTCTCCAACGCAAGGAATTTGTTAAAAAAAGCAATTGTGTTTTAATTGTTTAAAGTTTCATCCTTCTAGCACTTGTCCCTCAAATATATCTTGTATAAGTTGTGGCGAAAAACAGCATTCACTATTACACAGCGAAGAAGATAACTCTATTCCTGATGAATCATGTGTGGTAAATACAATTGTAGCCGAACCCTCAACTCCTTTGAATTTTCAATCCGAATCATTAAACGAAAATGTAATGGTTCAAACTCATACACTTATTTCAAATTCAATTATAGAAAATTCAAAAACTATGCTAATGGCTACAGTTATAATTGACAGAAATGTCGATAATAAGAAATTCCCATGCAGAGTATTACTAGATAATGCTAGCGAAAAAAAGTTCATCACTTTAGAATTATTCGAAAAGTTAAGTGTTACAGGAAACCGATGTAATTGGCGAGTAAGTGGTGTAGGAGGAATAACAACATCCGTAACCGATGTTATTACCCTAGATTTAGAATCCAAATGTTCTAAGTTTAAAACAACTGCCGAATTTGGAATTTTTAAGGAAATCTCGGATTTTACTCCCAAACAGTCGTTCTCTAAATTGTTAATTAGATGGCCTCCATTTGTAAAATTAGGAGATCCTAATTTTAATATTTCTTCCAGAGTTGACATGCTTATTGGTCTTGAACTCTTTCATAACTTGTTACTGAAGGAAAGGATTTATTTAGGCATAAATAAACCGATTTTACAAGAAACTCAATTTGGTTGGATTGTAGTGGGACCATTAAGTTTTTCATTAAACAATTTAAACTTTTAATTGCCATTTTACTAACGTAAATAATTCTGCAGCTGATTTAGATACACTCATTGCATTTGGTCTTTGGAAAATATTTCTTCTAAAGAACACATTTCACTGTCTGAACAAATGTTTATCGAAAGTGTATCTAGATTGAGCAACGGTTGATATGAAGTTGATTTGCCCGTTATTGATTCTAAACTTGCTTTATTAGGAAATTCTTTTCAGCTTGCATTGCGATCTTTTCTAGCACTCAAGAGACGTTTTTTACGCGATCCTGACTTGTTTCAACAATATAAAGCATTCATTCATGAATATATTGATTTAGGTCATGGAAAAATAATTAAACTTACTTCTAATAGTAAATTTGACAATTCTACATGCCTCATCATGCGGTCATTAAAGAAAGTAGTTCTACTACAAAGTTGAGAGTAGTTTACAATGCTTCGGCCTTGTCTACATCAGCAATATCCTCAAACGATACAATTCTCGCAAGTAATTCAGGCCGATCTTTTTGATATTTTGCTTTTTTTTCGCACTTACAGATATGCCATTACAGCAGACTTGAAAAAGATGTATCGTCAAATAAACATTAAACCCAAATATCAAAAATTACAACGGATTTTATGGAGAGATTCTCCAAACGATCATATTTCTTGTATCCAGCCTAACACTGTCACCTATGGAACTCGTCCAGCAAGTTTTCTCGCTACAAAGGTACTCAAACAGCTAATTCTTGATGAAGGAATGTCTTACCCTCTTACATCGCAAGCTTTACTTGTTAATACGTATGTAGATGACATACTAACCGGAGCAAATAATCTTCAAGATGCTAAGCGCTTACAATTTGAATTGTGCTCGTTGTTAAAGAAAGGTCAATTTGAATTACACAAATGGTGTTCAAATAGTCTTGATATACTAGAAATAATTCCTGTAGAATTGCGTGAAAACTTAAATTTACTCTCATGTGGTAACAAGAATTCAATAAAAACATTAGGTTTGGTTTGGTTGCCAATGGACGATTTTTTTCAGATATCAGTTTCTGCAATTACATCGTTGAAAAACTTAACCAAACGGTCTATTTTGGCTTACATTGCCGCTATTTACAATCCGTTGGGGTTGATTTCTTCTCTTTCAGTTTTAGCAAAAATGTTAATGCAAATTGTATGGACCCGTTCTGTGGAATGGGAGGAAAGTTTGCCTAGGGATATTGTAAAGGAATGGGATAAATTTGTCATTTTGTTAACTCAGGTTACTAATATTCATATTCCTCGACTTATTTTCCGTATGGTTCATCTAATTTTCAACTGCACGGCTTTTGTGACGCTTCTATGAAAGCTTATGGAGCAGTTGTATATTTGCGGTCAGAGTGTAACTCTTCCATATGCATTCGGTTAATTTCTGCTAAGTCAAGGGTGGCCCCTTTGAAGACCGTTACTCTACCACGTTTATAGTTATGCGGTGCATTGTTGCTTGCTCGATTAATAGACAGAGTGCGAACTACATTGCACTTAGTTTTTAACGACATTTTTTTGTGGGTTGATTCAACAATTGCTTTGGCTTGGATCACCTCAGAACCTTCTAAATGGGGAACATTTGTTTCCAACCGAGTAGCTAGAATTCACGAGTTGACATCACACACCCATTGGAGACACGTCCCGTCGGAAGATAATCCAGCCGATATTGTTTCACGCGGTTTATCACCAAGTGTTAACTTAAAAAACTGTAATCAGTGGTGGGAAGGTCCACAATTCTTAAAACTCTGTAAGGATAAGTGGCCTACTAATCATTCGATGCGTGTAACTCAACGTGAGTAGACGTATATTAGTTGAACTCCGTACAAAAATAACAATTTCTTTCACATAGTATAGGTATCAGTGTCTGTTTGTGAATTTCATCGTTATAAATAGTGCCTAATCTTCAAAATGCCTTTCACTCGTGATCAACTAGAGGATATAAACAACATCATTAGTACCACTATAGATAAATTGTTAACCGAAGGCAAAATGGTAAAACTAATTACGGATACTGTGTCAGAAGCAGTAATGGAAAAATTGAATAACAAATTAATTCGATATGAAGAAGATATCAATAATTTGAGTGTTGAAGTTGCTTCCCTAAATACGCTCAATATCAAACTTATGCAGGATGTAGATAATCTACAACAATATTTTCGTCGCAATACACTGCGTATCTATGGTATTCCCGAACACACAAATGAGAAGATAAGTGAAGTAATAGTGAATTTTATGAAGTTAAATTTTAAGGTGGAATTCGATGAAGGAGCCATAGATAGGGTGCACCGTGTAGGGAAGCGTCGTGGTAATTCTCCTAGGCCTATTTTGATTAAATTTATATCGTATCAGCATCGTCAGTTAATTTTCTCTAATAAAAAACTATTAAAAGGCAGCCAAATTGTCATCAAAGAAGACCTTACATCCGAACGGATAAAGTTACTAAATGCAAGTATTGAAAAATATTCTTTAAGAAACGTATGGACCAGTGACGGTGTTGTATTTGTAAAATCTAACAATGGCATTAAGAAAGTTTATTCAATTGCAGATTTGTAAATACGACTTCAATTCAATTTTCCTGGTGTATTTAATTTTCTCCAATGTTTATACTTATTATTACAATTAAATGCGGAGTAGCAACTATGTTAGTCTTATCGATAATCTTTTCGTCTTAAGTTTATTTAACTAATCTAATTTTTTTTTTTCACGTTTTATAAATTAAGTTTTTAGAGTATGAGTAATAAAGCACTGATTTCTTTTAAGTTTGCACATGTAAATGCTCGATCGTTGCTTAACAATTTTAATTCTTTCAAGGAACATGTTGAATTATTCAACTATGATATAATTGCAATATCCGAAACGTTTCTCAATGACTCAATTAGCGATGAAGATATTAGTATAGATAATTATCTTTTAGTCCGGAAGGATAGACTAACACATGGTGGTGGTGTATGTATTTATGCAAAATCTTTTTTAAATTTTAAATTAATTTACACTTCAGATGTTCATTCTTATGAACAACTCTGGATTCAATTCACTGTAAATAAGTTACGATACGCTGTAGGTGTAGTTTACATGCCGCATAGAAGTGGTTATAGGAATTTCGTAAAAGAACTGGAGATTACCTTAAGTGGATTAATTCCATTATACGATAATATCTTTTGTTTGGGTGATATGAATATCGATCTTCTCTTGTTTGAAACAATCCCTACAAAAGAATATCTTTCCGTGCTAGAAGAATTTGGTTTAACACAACTAATTCAGGAACACACTAGAATAACAGCAAATTCACAATCCTTAATTGATCACATCGTTACTAATTGTACAGATAATATCTCTATATGCGGAACAAGACATATTGATATGTTCTCAGACCATGAACTTATTTACTGTGAGGTAGACCTAAAAAGAGTAACACCCCAACCCATCTCTGTCTCATATCGTCCCCTTGCAAATTTAAATATAAAGCATTTTGAAGAATGTCTACAGAGTATTCCATGGCATCTACTATTTGATTTAGATGAATTAAACGAGAAGGTAGAGTTCTTTAACTCTAATATTACTACCCTGTTTGATACACTGGTTCCGCTTAAAACATCTTTTTATTCTAAACCTAAATCTCCATGGTTGACTGACGTAGTATTGCTCATGATGTCACTAAGAGATAAAGCCTTAACTCGTTTTAAAAATCTAAAAATCTTCACATTGGGATTATTATAAATCCTTAAGAAATCTAGTATCGTTATCCATAAAGAATGAAAAAAAGCATATTTTAATCATATGCTTGGCAAATCTAAAGATGTATGGAAATCTTTAAGAGCTGTTCAAGTCTACAATAAAAAGCTGAAATCTGAGATTCCCGAATCCTTATGCGATGTAAACAAAATCAATATTTTTTTACCAAACCCTTGCAAGGCCTTTCTAGTGTTGACCCTACATTGATTGATTTTTATAAGCGAAATGACACAATATCTTTCAAATTTACCACTGTGGATGATGAGGAAATTTATAAATGCATCATGTCAATAAAATCCAAAGCAACTGCTATTGATAACATTAGTGCTGAAATGGTCCAGCTCGGTTGTCCTTTTGTTTTACCTTATCTAACACACATAATAAATTGTTGTTTAACTGAAGGGATCTTTCCTGACGCTTGGAAGACTGCTTTAGTCGTTCCTATATCTAAAGTCAAACATCCTAAGGAAATTAATGATCTTCGTCCTATCAGTATTCTTCCAGTGTTGTCAAAAGTTTTAGAAAAGTAATGAACTTGCAGATTAGAAGATACTTAGACAAGAAAAGTATATTATCAAATAATCAGTCTGGATTTCGACCAGGGTTTAGTTGCACTAGTGCGTTATTGAATATAGTAGATGACATTATCACTGCTAAAGATAAAAACAAAATCACTGCTCTTGTTCTACTTGACTTCTCTAAGGCTTTTGACACCATAAATCACAAAATACTGATATCCATTTTACATCACTATGGATTTGATAATATTTCCGTTCGTTTACTAATTAGTTATCTGTCCAATCGTCATCAGTGTGTTAGATTAAGAGGAAATACTTCTGAACGGTGCAACATCCTTAATGGAGTACCTCAAGGTTCTATATTAGGTCCACTGTTGTATATTATCTACTCTGCCAAACTATGTGATGTGCTAAATTTCTCAAAATTCCATCAGTATGCCGACGATACTCAAATATATCTATCTTTTCATCCCAAAGATGCATTGCTTGCTTGTAAATCTTTGAATGACGACTTAAATGTCTTATCTTCCTTTGCTGGTATACATTCCTTAAATATTAATCCCGTCAAATCAAATTTCATGCTCTTCGGAAATGCTCAAATAATCAAGACTTTAATCCCATCATTTATCTTAAAAATACAAAACAAACCTATACGTTACACAGAACTTACAAAAATTTGGGTTTGGTCTTTGACAATAAATTGAGTTTCTCTGAACATGTTAATATGTGCATTCGACTGTCTTACGTCACTCTCAAATTATTATATCCTCATAGACACTTATTAAATAAAAAAATCAAAAATTACTATGTGACAGTCTTGTCTTATCACGCTTTAATTATGGTGATGTTGTTTATGGTCCCTGCCTTAACTATTCTTCCAAAAGAAGAATACAAGTACTCCAAAATGCTTGTCTTCGTTTTATTCATGGCATTAGACGTCGCGAACACATCACTCATAAATTAAAAGAAACTGGCTGGATAAATATGGAAAAGAAGCGCTATCTTAATGCTTGCGTTTTCTATCACAAACTCATCATCACTAACAAACCTCCATATCTTTCAAATAAAATTAAATATCGTACAGACGTGCACAACCTAAATCTGAGGCACAGAGGACTCTTGGACGTACCTGTCTTCAAAACGAACTTTTACAAACGCTGTTTTACTCATAATATTTATCACATCTATAATAATCTTCCATTGTCCGTAAAAACTTTAAGCATTACTTCTTTTAAAAAACAAGTGACTCAGATTCTAAATAAATAAAACTATTATTAAACAATAAGTTTTTTTTTTAGGTTAGTAATATATATACGTACATATATGTATTGTAACACAAATACTTTGATCATACTTTTTATGTGTGTGCTTACTTATGTTATCTTATCACTGCTTATTTCTCATACTCAATTTCAATTTCATTTCGTTTTATTTAATACTTACACTCATCGATAGTGGCGGTAAGGTAGAACAGAGGTTCTGTATTGGACCACCTGATTACCGTCACATTTCCAAAACTTGTAATCTCCATTCTAAATTTTGTAACTGCCATTAGTTGGAAATAAACTGAATTATTATTATTATTAAATTTAGTCTTAAGGAAATAATTCCTAAAATGAAAAAAAATGTAACTGCGTACATAAACACCGCCACATTCCACGAAGATACTTATTTCTTATCAATTATTTCAAATTTTTCGTCGTCTTATAAACTTCAAAAGGTAATTCGTTAATGTTTATTGTAAAAGAAACACAACGTAAACATTTTCATAAAGAAATTCCAGAATTGTCAAAAAGTGATATACGAGGATGTATTGATATCTAGTTAGCCTAGACCAGTTGCTTGCATAAACAAAATATTGCGTTACCCTAGCAACTAACAATAACTTATTAGAAGTGTCAGTGTAAAGTTTGACGTCAAAAAAGTAAACCAGAGTCACGCAATAAATTAAATAAAAAAGATGTCTACCGAAATTGTGAAAATCGAAAATTGAAGTATCCAGCCATCATCAAGTACCTGTATTTAAAAGGGTTAAGAGGTAAGCAGATTTACGAAGATATGCTTAATACCCTTGGTGATCAATGTCCTTCGTATGCGACCGTCAAAAATTGGAATGCAATTTCTACGATCCAGAAACAAAGCAACAATCGATGGAATGGCGACACTAATCTGCTGGAAAAGTTCTTGCTTCAGTTTTTTGGGATTGCCATGGAGTAATCATGATTGATTTTTTGGATAAGGGTAGAACAATAACTGGAGATTACTATTCGACATTACTGACCACTCTACGGGAAAATATTAAAGAGAAAAGACGTGGAAAGCTATCCAAAGGTGTTTTGTTTTTGCAGGAAAACGCCTCTGCACACAAATCTCATGTTGCCATGTAAAAAATTCGTGATTTAGGGTTTGAATTACTAGAACATCTCCCTTATTCACCCGATTTGGCTCCGTCCGACTATCACCTCTTTCCTCAACTGAAAAAAAGTTTAAAAGGTCGTACATTTTCTTCCAATAAGGAGGTAATAGAAGCTGTGGAGGTCTGGTTTGCAGAGCAAGAAGAAACATTTTTTGAAAGGTCTAGAGACGTTGCAGGTTCGCTGTAATAAATGTATCCAATTAAGAGGAGAATATGTTGAGTGATAAAATATTTTGACATTGAAATTTTGTTTGGTTCTATAGTAGGCTAAGAATTTTTCAATATATCCCCGTACTGTATTTAAAAATGAAAAACAAGTATTTGCAATGCTTAAATCCCTTTCTAGATAACGAAAGTGTATTAAGAGTTGGTGGTAGTTTGCAAAACGCTCTCATTCCACAAAGTCAACAGCATCCTATAGTTTTACCCCACAAATCTCATTTAACAACATTGTTAATAATTCGTGAACACGAAAGACTGTTACATGCTGGACCTCAAGCTGTTTTATCTAATTTGCGATTAAGATTTTGGCCTTTAAACGGTAAAAATGCAGTAAAAGCACTCATACATAATTGTATTAAGTGTTGTAAGTTTAGAATGCAAACGTGTCATCAATTAATGGCCAATTTGTCATATTACAGGGTTAATCCAAGTCGACCATTTCTTTACACCGGTATTGATTATACGGGACCGATTACAATTAAATTGTCACGTGTTAGAAAATCGATAATTAGTAAGGGTTATGTCTCTGTTTTTGTATGTATGGATACCAAATGCATTCATCTTGAACTAGTTACCGATATGACAACAAAACCATTTTTAAACGCTTTTAGTCGATTTGTATCCCGCCGTGGCAAACATTGTAAAGTATTTAGTGATAACGGCAAAACATTTATTGGCGCAAATAATGAATTGAATATATTGTATCAAATGCTTAATTCAAAAAAATCGAGTGAAATTAGCGACAATTTGGCAAAAGACAATATTCAATGGGAATTCATACCTCCTTTATCTCCTCACTGGGGAGGAATATGGGAAAGTGAAGTGAAAAGTTTAAAACATCATTTACGTAGAACAATTGAACTACCCAGCTAACAGCGTGACGTGAATCTGACGTCAATTGTGGGTGATTACTCGTCAAAAGTCGTCAGTTAAAAAAATACGACATAATGACGTCGGTTAATGACGTTTTACAAAGACGTGATTAAGAGGTCATTTGTTGGTGATGTTTTATTGTGCTGATACTTTTTTATGTGCCGAATTATCTAAAACAAAATCTTATTTTTAGAAAAATAATATTATTTGTACATTTCTGAAAAAATTTTATGTATACATTTATAAAGGGAAACGGTCTACAATTATAACAATAATGCCACGAATTCTAACAACGTCGAAAAGATTTTCAAATTACGAGCCAAATGGGAAAATGAATGCGTTGAAGTTTACATTTGTTGCGCAAGCTTCTATGCGTCTTGAGCTTAAGCGTTGATTGATTAAGTCGGTTTTTGCGCCTATTTTGACCTGCATCTGCATGTTAGTGGTTGTGGTACGTGGGCCATTTTGATTTCCGAGTGTAATATTTTACTTAGACAATTCGCGCTTTTCAATATTTATTTTCATAGTTTATTTTGAATCAGTTGTGCAGTGGTGTCGTTAAATTGGTAAGTGTAAAGATTTTTAGGTTATTAGTTCATTAAGAATGAGTATTTTATTCAGATACTATATATAAATGTATAAAGTTGTAGAATTCGAATCAGAGGAGGTGGGTGTAGTTCTTGAAACGTGATGATCTATGTCAGTCAAACAAAAGTGTTAACAACATTAAAAGACCACCTCTACCGGCACCTATAATTAAAACAGGCTCTTTTCATTCAAGTAAGTATATTTAATGAATTTTTTCGTGAACCATAATTACAGCATTTTCATTAACGAAACTCTTCAAAATAGGTACACGAACTTGTGAACAAAACAATACGTCGATTCAACTAGAAACTCCAGTATCCTCTTCTCAAAGAGTTTTATTTAACCTTGAACCCAGAACTAAGGAATCTTCTCCAAGGGTTTTGACAATAACAACCTAGGAAATTCTAGCGGTATGTATTTTCATTGTCTCATGCACTAAGAGTTAATTAAACTTAAAAAATTTTGGTTTTTATGGAAATGTATCTTAAATAACTCAAAAATATCAATGTTGAAATAAGTTTGAAGAAAAGACGCATTTTATTTTATTTTCAAATTTTTATTTTTTTGTTCTTTGTTATTAAAGCAATGTTATTATACATCAATCCTGGTAAAAAAATTATATTCCGGAACTGATAATTTCATTTGATATAAGCAATGATATAAGTCAATAGTCAACGACTTATCTACTTATTTGTTCAAAACGATAAATATTACTAAATCACTTAACATTTTAGGTTTGGAAAAAATTTTTCATGAAGTAAGGAAGTTACGAGAAGAAGTAAAAGAAATTAAAGTTTTACTGAAACAGTCCAAAGATGTTTCTGCAGTAACCTTGCCTACTAACCTGCTTGTGAATTTTCCTTTAACTAATTTAGAAGATTTTAGGACACTGGAAACATATTTACAGGGAGAAGAAAACTTGTCAGATGTGGTAAGTAGCACAAACATTTTGAGCATATTATGTATGTACTTCCACTTGTTATCATTAATAAGTATAGTAATAATATATTTGTTGCATTTATATTTATTGTAATGTTCTGTTTGATATGCATACATTTCTAGGCATCATACCTCTCTTCCTTAGGTGGTAATGGAATTACAGGACACATTAATAGAATGCTAAGATTTCTAATGACTGATGCGTTGGCAACTGGTTTTAATTTTGCTGGTCAAAGAAACGACAAAATTGCTTTTGGCGACACCAATCTCAAAACTGCAATTATACGTAAGTACAAATCTTATTAATTCATTATAAAAGTATTAGTATATGTTTTTTAAGGTGCTGTATTAATTAAGGCACCTTCAACCACTCAAAATGACATTGAGAATGTGATGAAGATTTGGTTGAAACATTCTCGACAAAGGATGTTAAAAAGAAAAAGTAGGACCTGCTTTTGTGCATTATTAGTAAGAATAAAAAGTTTTTTTTAAGAGTTAGATTTTAGATATTAGGTATTATCATTAATATTAATTAATATGTCTAAACGAAAATTAAAAGAATGTGTTGGACCAAGGCAGAAGTCTAGAAGAGCTCTTAAAGCTGTTGAGCAATCATTTTTCACTTCTGCTTTATCCAATAATTTTGCCATAACTTTCAATGATATTGAAAATGATGTAGACTCGTTCTTGTTCACACCATACTAGTAGTAACAGTGATTTTAATGACAGTAATACCAGTAGTGTTTCTAATGTAAGCTGTTCTGCAAAAACCCCGATCTATCTGAACCAACTGTTGATAAAAAGAACATACGTGAAATATTAGCCAAATGGGCTGTTGAATGCCGAGTTCCCCATTCTACTATAACACAGTTATTGCATGCACTTTCACCTTTCCACCCCGAACTTCCTCTTAGTAGTCGAACTTTATTGAAGACACCCAATTTAACATCTGTAAATAATTTAGAAACTGGTCAGTTTTGTTACTTTGGAATAAGATCTGGACTTTTAAAAGTTGTATTTGATATGAATTCTATTAATCAAATTAAATTAAGTTTTAATGTGGATGGGATCCCATTATTCAAAAGCTCTAAACTACAATTCTGGCCCATTTTGGGGTTAGTTAAAAATATTAAATATAGTAGACCCTTTGTGGTTTCTATTTTTGTGGTAAAACTAAACCGAAACCTTTAGATTTGTTTCTAAACCCGTTTATACAAGAGTTAACCATGTTACTAGAAAATGATTTTGTTAGTGAGGGAGGGAAGAGTTACAAAGTAAAAGTGGAAAATTTTATTTGCGATGCTCCGGCGCGCGCCTATCTAAAATGTACCAAATCTCACACAGGTTATTCTTCTTGCGATAGATGTGTTATACATGGCGAATATTACAAAAACAAGGTTGTGATGGACGGTTTAACTTGTCCAAAACGTACAAACAAATCATTTCGACAGCAACTTGATGATGACCATCATATTTCTGAAAGTCCACTGGTTAGATTACCTATTGATTTAGTTGAGTCGTTTCCAATCGACTACATGCACAATATTTGTTTAGGAATTGTTCGAAAATTACTTCACACTTGGATCGGGGGCCCTTTAAATGTTAGACTGCCACACAGAAAAGTAAACATTATATCTGAAATTTTATGTAGTTTTAAAAAATTATACCGCAAGAATTTAATCGAAAACCTCGATCTCTCGATGAGTTAAGTTATTGGAAAGCCACTGAATTCAGAACCTTCTTAATTTACTTGGGGCCTTTGGTCTTACAAGATGTTTTAGATATAGCAGTATATGAAAATTTTCTGGCATTTCATTTTCAATTTCTGTATTAATATCGGAAAAAATTTAAAGAAATTTGAGTTATCCTGTGTAAAAATATTATTAATATTTTTATTACACATTCAAAGACTTTATATGGTTTACAATTTATGGTCTACAATGTTCATTTATTATCGCATATTTGTGATGATGTGAAATTATTTGGTAAATTGGACAATTTTTCAGCCTTTCCGTTTGAAAATTATCTTGGACAGTTAAAGTCTTTAATAAGAGCGCCAACAAATCCTCTGCAACAAATTCATCGTCGACTGATAGAAAAAGATTTGTTAATTTCAATACCCATTGTTCCGCTTGAACATTTAAAGTTAAGTATTGAGCATTCAAGAGGTCCTTTGACATACGGTCACACAGTAAAATGGCAAACTCAGTTTTCCAAACTTAATTTTAATAATACAATATTAACAACAGTTAGGCACAGTAAACCTGATAGTTACTGTTTAACTTTTAATAATGATAAAGTTATTGAAATACATAACATAGCTACAACCTACAATAATCAAATTTATATTATAGGTAAGGAATTTCTTGAATATTCGAATTTATATCTGTATCCGTATCCATCTAGAGAACTAAACATTTCCGTTGTTAAAGGCTTATCACAAATTAAGATCTGGCCTATCAATGAAATTTCTGGTAAAATCATTTTGTTGTCATTTAAAAGAAAAGTATGTAGCCATGCCAATTATTCATAGTTTAGACTGAACTTATACGACGAATTTAAGTAAGCAGTTATTTAAAGTGTATTTACAGAACAATGATAATAATAATAATAAATTACAATAATTAGTACAATAGTTTATAAGACATAATTTAATGTTTTTCGTGTCTTCTGACTTGACACGTTAGCCTTGGCCTTATGAAATTGTTTAAATATTTACAATTCATGTAATAAAATGTTTAAGTTTGTAATCATAACATCGGCAGTTTTCTTTACATATTTGAAAAACCTTTTTCTTCTATAATTTAAAGACGGAATTAAAAATAAAAAGTTATTGTTAATTAAAAATTTTCCAAAGAAATGTTGCTTTATTTATTCTTACAATAAAATCTTATTAGATCCATTATTATTTTGAGTATCTTATAGAAAAAAATGGTAATTTAAATCTTACGTATACCTATAATTCGTATCAATGTTCTAAGGAGCACAGAACAACTTAAATTTATTGTTGTAACTTAGCAACAAACAATATTTAAAAGTACAAAGGTGATATAAATTGCCGTGCCAATTTCAATTAATATGTTACAACAACTAATGAAATTATAGCGGTTATAATGAATCTTTAAAGATTTAATTATAATCGATGTAGTGAAATTGGTAATTTCAGTTTACTAATACAAATTTTGGGAAGGTAATCGACCCCGTGAACAATTTGGGGTAACGTCAATTTAACGTTATCTTGACGACATCTAATAGTTTGAAACTCGTGTTTAAATCACTTTAAAATCACGTCCGTAAATGACGTCATTCACTCGAGACATTAGGAGGTCATTTTCACGTCTAAATCACGTAATACAACTAGTGATTTTTGGTGGTTTAGTCACCTTATTTTGACGTCATTTTCACGTGTTCCTGCTTCCTGGGTAACTTCTTTAACTTATGAAGAGTTAAATATGATTTTAATTCAAATTGAGAGAATATTAAACTCGCGACCTTTGTGTCCACTTAATAACGACACGAATGAAATCGATTGTTTGACTCCTTCACATTTTCTAATTGGACAAAATTTATCCAGTCTTCCAGAATGCAACTTAAATGTTAAACCTATTAGAAAATTAGCGGCGTACCATCAAATGATGTATATAAAGCAGTGCTCTGGAGAAGATGGAGCAAAGAATATTTGCAACACTTACAAGCACGAAGTAAGTGGCAGATCCGAAAACCTAACATTCAAGTAGAAACAGTTGTCATATTAAAAAAAGACAACTTACCTCCATAAAAGTGGTGTTTAGGGCAAATAATAGAGACTTTTATTAGTGAAGATGGTTGTGTGCGCTTAGTTAAAGTATTAACAAGTAGTGGATAGTGTATGCGCCCAATAACAAAATTATGCGTACTTCCAATAAACTAAATTTAGTCTTGAAATTGTTATTTCAAGGGCGGCGGTATGTTGAGATCTTTATCATTTTTTTTTGGTAGTTGTAACCCTTTTTTATTATTATTATGTCAATTTATTATTAATTAACAAAAAGTCGTATTTGTATGTCTCGTTAATATAGTTTCAATCATAATTTTTCTTTTCACTAAAAAATACTGAAGTGAAAGCTACAAACATATTTATAGTCCAATTTAAAAAAAATTAACATAGTTATGTAAAGTTAACTGATAACCATTGACTGGTAATCGTATAGGTCGTAATTAAGAACAGAGCAGATTGATTGTGTCCCTAATGCCGACTATCGGTTTTTACAAAAATCCGGGGAAGTTCAAAGAAATATTCATCTCAAAAAAGAATTATATTTAAAATACAATGCCAGTAGATGATTAAGACCAAATACATAAAGAAAAATAAAAACGCGTTTATATAAAAGTCAAAGTAATGTTTCATTCAAATACATCTAAATAGATGAGATATTAGGTTGAGTACACTTTCTGAATACATTTTACAAGGAATCTGTAAGTTTTTACTTAGGTCGTAATTAGGCTAAAGTATCGTACGCTTTATTATAAAGGTAAATAAGAAAAAAAGAGCAATACAGTTAAAATGTTTATCAAATTATCAATGTAATTAAAATAAGGTATTTTCACTTGAACCCGGCCGCTTGGTCGGCTTTGGAAACAACAAAATTTATGAGTACCTAATTCCGCCCAGTATATTTTCTATTATTTTTGTAGAAACATGACATATAAAATGAAACTGCAGTTTTATATATGACATTCAAGCATAAAAGTGACAAAAAAACTATTTTACTTACACAAGAAATGCCAGGTTATTATTTACAACTGCCAAAACGTTTTCGTAAATTTAGGCGCGAAATCGTTAGTCAATTGCACTCTCTGCAAAATCTGTTAAATACGGCTGGAACAAATATATGCAGTATCATAGTATTAAGTGAGAATTTCTATGCCGCTCTGCTCTTCTAGGCATTAGGTGATTTTCGCGCGTAATTTTCAAATAAATAATACAAAACTATCTCGGTCGGAATAAGGAGCATAGTTGGTGATCGGTACATTTACGTTAATGAATTAAAATTTAAATAGTCGTTAGTATTGTTAGTAATATTGATAATGCGTTAATAAATTTAATCTAATATTAGACTTTTTTAGATTTTTTTTTAGAACTACACAATTAATCCGACAAAACCGTATTAGTCACAAAAAAAAGAAATAAACTAACCGACCGTTTCATAACCAGGATGCTGTACATAAAAAAGAGCACCAATTTGTCCACGTTGCTTTGGGATCGCCTTTGATTCCACGTAGTTGCCCGAATCGTTAAAATGGTAATTTTGTACTGATCTTCCTTTATTTTTGTATGGATAATTGCTTAATCAAAAAAATAAAGCCGAAAAATAGAACCTAATATAGATATGTTTATTGCAAACATTGTACCGGTTACTAAACGTACCTCAAATGGCAGGAGGTTATTTTTTTATGTTGTAAAAGAAAATTGAGACAGTTCGTGAACAGCATCGACCCGCCTGAATCTCACACACACGTGGTAATATTTAATTGCTTTAAAAGGATCGTTCCACATCCAAAATACTTCCCATCAATTATTTCTAACGGCAAAATGTTCTTCCCAGATTTATCCCATTATGTCACAAAATATAATTTAAGAGATGAACACTGAGTTTAGTTATGTTCACGATGTTTAACCTTCTTACAATATCACCGAAAAAGTGAGTTTAATTATCAATGTTTTGAGATTGGATCGGAATTTTATGACAGTAAGTTTTCAATTTTGTGAGTTGGCATATTTATTTTGTGAAAATTTATTAATATCGTTAAAATATGTATGAAAACTGTACAAAACTTTAATAAGAAAGTTCTCAGACAATACGTCACAATACAGTAAATTTCATAAAGTTTTACACATCTTTTTGTATGCCTTAATTTGTCGCTTTTACTAAAGCAAAAACCCTTTACGACAATAAAGTCTGTCCAGAAACGAAGCGAAGTAATAAATCAACATGTTTAACAGATTCCAATGGGGTACCGATGTATTGATACTTTTTCGAAAAGGGGGTTAAAAATGTAGAAGATGTGTAACCTTTCATCATTAATTAATTATTTTGACTAAGGTAACGCCTCCCTTCATTAACTTTGTACGCTTGGTCGCTTCACTAACTTTGTATTAGTATATAAGTTACAGTAGTCTTTAAGTTTGTTAGTATTCACCTGAAGACGATTGCAGATTCAATAGCAATCGAAACGTTGTGTTTATTCTATTAAAAAAAATATAGACAATGGAAGTCCAGAATAGTGTTATTATTTCAAACATAACATTGTCTAAACCATTCCAACGTAAATAATACGTGGGTTTATTTTTGGCCACCACTAGTGAATCACCTTGTTTATGAGAAATTGCTAATATCATTATCGATCACATTTTTAGGAATTTTAACTAATTAATTACTAATAATTGAACTAGAAAGTATGTACTGTATTTGGAATGACACTTTAGATTTTAATGTGGTCTTAATGATACAATTAGGGGAGAAATATGGTATGTAATTATAACGATAGCCTAACTAATGATTATTGTCATATCATAAGGTGTACTTACGCTGCAGTATTGAGTTTCATTGGAATGGCATCGAGTCCTG
The DNA here is from genome assembly GCA_030710515.1 of Abscondita cerata. Taxonomy (NCBI): domain Eukaryota; kingdom Metazoa; phylum Arthropoda; class Insecta; order Coleoptera; family Lampyridae; genus Abscondita; species Abscondita cerata. The sequence continues at coordinate 56,066 of JALBCR010002322.1, read as the reverse complement.
AATTTATTCCAAGAAAACGCGTGAAGAGGTCTGCGCTTTCTGCCAACGGAAAAACTATTGTGCTCAATATGTACAATTATTTGAAATGCCATAATCCGTTGAAAACAGTTAAAGAGACAGTTGATATGTGTTCACATATGACTGGCATTCGAAAAACAACAATATTCAGACTTTTGCGTAGAGACAAAGTTTCTGTGCGTGAAGACAAAGTTTCTGTGCGTGAGCCTAGTTTATCTCATGGTAGAAAAAAAACTGAAATACCCGAATATGTAAAAAGTACAATTAGAAGAGTAGTGCATTCGTTTTATTTTAAAAAAGAAATACCCACATTAAATAAAATTGTGTCAGTTGTGAAAGAGGAAGAGGGTATACCCAATTTAAGTAAAACAATGTTGTGGCAAGTTTTGCACGAATTGAATTTTTCATGGGAAAACATGAATAGGAAATCAGCTCTCACTGATAAGGAAGAAATTGTATGTTGGAGAAGAAATTACCTACGAAATATCTCTTAATTACGTTCTGAAGGCAAGAAAATTTATTATTTAGACGAAACGTGGGTAAATGAAGGTTATACTGTGGGAAAAATGTGGCAAGACAAAAATGTGACCAGTGGACGACAGGCTTTTTTAGAAGGATTATGTACAGGTTTAAGACCTCCTTCAGGAAAAAGGCGACGCTTAATTATTACGCATATAGGAAGTGACGAAGGCCTTGTAGAGGGAGGTTTACTGCTATTTGAATCGAAAAATACCGGTGATTACCACGAGGATATGAATGGGTATGTTTTTGAGGAATATTTTGAACAAATGTTAGATTTTATACCAAAGAGTTCCGTAATTGTTATGGACAATGCCAGCTACCATTCCAGACAAATCGAACGTTTACCTACAACTTCCTGGAAAAAATACGTTATAATGGAATGGCTTTCCTCAAAAAATATTGCTTTCGAAAATGATATGGTAAAAAGGGAACTACTAAGTTTAGTACAAGGTGTTACGACAAAGTTTAAAAGATATGCAGTTGACGAAATGTCAGCAAAACGTGGTATTTTTGTTCTACGCTTACCATTGTGAATTAAACCCTATAGAATTAATATGGGCGCAGGTGAAGGGTGCAGTAGCGAGAAATAATACCACGTTTAAATTAAGTGACTTTCGACAACTTTTAATGACTTTTTAAGTGTTGTGACTGCGAAAAAATGGAAAATGAAAGAGGAACAAAAAATGTGGGAACTTGACAATTTGATAGAAGTTACTATAGGGCCTATTGTAATTTTAACAGGGTCAAATAATACTTCTTCCGAAGAAACAGATGAATTTTCAGAATAACTGTATTTTAAAATAATATATTTATTATTTTTCCTATAAATTTAGTTTGTTCTTGTTATATTTTATTATACCTTAAATTTTCAAACTCTATAAAATGGTTTCTAACAAACGATGTGTTTTATAATTAAATTATATGTTTAAAATTACTTTCAATAAAACGCAATCGTAATTTTTTTTTGTCAGCAAACCCATGTACACGCCTATGATCTTTAGTGTAGACCTCAAGAACAGGTACATCCCATTGTTAACGGATTAGGAGCTATTCATAAATAACTTACGTTGTAACACTATAGTATGGAAGCGGTATATCCTAACACTAGTTTTAAAATCTTTTATGTATTTCATACAAAATCGTGTACCGCTTATATGTAAAATAAATGAACTATTTTAATTTATTACTTCGCTTCGTTTCTGGGCAGACTTTAACTCGACGTATTCTTGAATTATTCGAAAGTATGACTCATTGGTTTTGTACACATCAATGTGAGTTAAGCCTACTGGGCGGCATATCGCATAGTCAAAGAAACATTTAAATTTTTGTTTTGATGGTTAAAAATTGAAAAAATCTAAAAAAAATTGCACTATACTCAGCAAACATATTTTCTGTGTAGACGGCTGGCACTTTTAAAAAAAAAATTCCCTTTTTTGGAAAATAAAATTTTTTTTTAATAAAAGCAAAAATTGAAAAAGTACTCCGTTAGCGTGAATTCTAAAACATTTTTAAGTTTCTGGCGGATTTTGAAGCAGAAATATATCTATATTGGCCAGACTAAACAAAAACTTAAAAGTAGGATTAAACAACATCAATATAATTGTAACAAAAAAACTGATGATACTGGACTGTCTGTACTTCTGAGCCTAAATACAAAAAACGTCTAGTCTCTGAAATTATCTCGATTAAAACGCACCTTTTAGATGTTAACTTTAACACAGACCACATAATCTAAGTTGCGTCTATACTAACATTATTAATAATATTAAACATGTTATTTGATCACATATTTATTAATTCATTAAGCTAACGGATATTAAACTAACATGTACAAATCTTAATACATATAACCAACAACAGCTGATGTCTAACTTTTGATTATAACCCTAATTAATTAACTAATAAAATAACAAAAATTAACTCCAATTAATATGTTATAGGATAATATAATTTACTAAAATCTTAAGCACTCTAGTCAATTTATATCTAGTCATTGTTGTCTTACTTTACACAACAATCGTGTGTATTCAATGCCAAATTCGTAGATAATGGTTTTATTGCTCGTTTGTTCGTCAAGGGAAAAATACTGTGTGTCTTCTAATTATTTATTTATATACTTTACATTTTTAATTATTAACCTCTATATGGTAATTTTAATTATATGTTGTTATGTGTTTTTAATCAGTAGTGACTCCACTCTATGAATTCAAGGTGAGTCCAATATGTTGCTCTTATTCTAACTTTAATTTATTATCGTATTAAATTGGTTTATCAAATTAGTCGTAATTAATAAGGAAAAAATTTTTAGTCGTATATATAATTGTAATATTAACTTTTGTAGATATTGTTTACGTTTGAGGCTTATTTACTATGTTTTAACGTATTGACGTATTATAATGTAATTATTTCTTATTAAACGTAGCCGCTCTGAAGAAGCTCATGCATTGTGAGGGAAACGTTAGCGTATTGGATATTTGAAGAGTGTTTTTTTATCCTCACCTCCACGAAAGGAATCAACATCGCCGTCAATCTAATATCCGTATTGAAGGAATTTTATATTTTGAAATCCGATAACTATAAGATGTTATTTGTTACAAATAATAATAATAATTACGAATCAAATTATACTTCAAATTTCAAACAATATATATACAGGGTGTCTCAGATAAGGGTGGCAATATTTCAAGGGTACATAGAGAACTCCAGATTAGAGATTTGAGATAATAAATCTATGTCCGGAAATGCGTTGCTTCCGATATACAGGGCCTTGAAAAAATTCAAAAATTAATATGTTTTGTCTGTATTTTGAAACGCGTTGATCGATTTTCTTAAAATTTCCAGAGTATGTCAAGCAAAGTATTGGTCATATTTATGTGCCAATCCGACTCTTCTAAAAATTCCAGGACCGGACTTTCGGTTTTCTCACTTAGTTTTAAGAGAAAAATGTAGCACGCCACTGGTTTTTTCCAAATATTGGAATCATTTTTCACATTCCCAATCAATTTGGAAAAGAAACGCTCTCTTGTTTTTTCTTCTCCGACGCGTCGTTTCCGCGAAAAAATAAAATCCATTGGATGTCTTTCAAAGAGCTCATTATCGAAAAACTTCAGGTGACAATAAAACGTAGTGAACAATGAATAATTGTCATGGCGACAACGAAAACAAAATTAATACCGCAACTGGCAAGAGGTTTGAGTATCGTTGTCTTCACCTGAACTTCAAAAAACACTTGACTATACAAAATTAAAATGGATCAGTATACGAATTCTGAACGCGCAGATATGCATTTAATCTACGGAGAAGCTCGTTGCAATGCCAGTCTGGCACGTAGGCTGTACTCGCAACGCTTTCCCAACCGCCTTTTGCCTAATCGTCAAACATTTATAAAGATTGATCGGAATCTCAGAAATACTGGTGTTATGACGGTGAGTAGATAAATTAACATTCGCTCAAGTGAGACTTTTCTTTCAGAAAAACTCTTTTATCAATTTAATTTCCCACTCAGTCAAAAAATTAACGCGGCGTAATATTTTTTTTCTTGAGTAATAGAAGAGAGGACGCCCGCGCTGGGCGATAGATGCGTTCGAAAATGAGATCTTGGTGATTGTCGAGGCACAACCAAACACCAGCACTCGAAAAATTGCGTCAGCTCTTGGCTGCAGCAGAGCAGCTGTTCATCGGGTGTTGAAAAACAATCATCTGCATCCTTTCAAAATGCAAAAAGTGCAAGAAATTCTTCCTGGCGATGGTCCGCGGCGAATCGCGTTCTATGAGTGGTTCCTAAATAAAACGGGACTAAATCATGACTTTCCGGGATTGATCCTGGTCACAGATGAAAAAGGATTCTCACGAGAGGGAACCTTCAATCCCAGAAACAACCATGAATGGTCAGAGCAGAACCCTCACTCTCGGTTTGTAAGGGGTACCAGCAAAAGTTTTCGGTGAATGTTTGGACAGGTATTGTGGGCAATTTCCTGATTGGACCATATCTGTTACCTGCCAAACTTAACGGAAATAACTACCTCGCATTTCTTCAAGAAGTTTTGCCTCAACTAGTTGAAGACGTTCCTTTACAATTGCGGCGGGATTTATGGTTCCAGCAAGATGGCTGCCCCGCGCACTATGCACGTGTTGTTAGAGACTATCTCGATCAAACCTACCAGAATAAATGGAATGGCCGGGGTGGCCCCATACCGTGGCCAGCTAGGTCACCCGATCTGACTCCCATGGACTTTTATCTTTGGGGTGCTATGGAAAAGATAGTTATGCCACTCCGGTACAATCAGAAGAAGATTTAGTTGCAAGAATTGTGATAGCCGGTGAAACTATTAGAAACGACCCTGGCGTCTTTGCCCGAGTTCGTTTATCTTGGGTTGAAAGATGTAGAAGATGCGTCCAGGTGCAAGGAGATCATTTCGAGCACTTAATTTAGGAGAGCTTTTTTCAGTTTTGTTTTCGTTGTCGCCATGACAATTATTCATTGTTCACTACATTTTTATTGTCACCTGAAGTTTTTCGATAATGAGCTCTTTGAAAGACATCCAAATGGATTTTATTTTTTTTTCGCGGAAACGACGCGAAAACAAGAGAGCGTTTCTTTTCCAAATTGATTGGGAATGTGAAAAATGATTCCAATATTTGGAAAAACCAGTGGCGTGATACATTTTCTCTTAAAACTAAGTGAGAAAACCGAAAGTCCGGTCCTGGAAATTTTAGAAGAGTCGGATTGGCACATAAAAATGACCAATACTTTGCTTGACATACTCTGGAAATTTTAAGAAAATCGATCAACGCGTTTTCAAAATACAGACAAAACATATTAATTTTGAATTTTTTCAAGGCCCTGTATATCGGAAGCAACGCATTTCCGGACATAGATTTATTATCTCAAATCTCTAATCTGGAGTTTCTCTATGTACCCTTGAAATATTGCCACCCTTATCTGAGACATACCCTGTATATATATATATATATATATATATATATATATGTAATAAAAATCTTTGGGGTTTAAACACGTGTAATAAATATTAAAAATTACAACGTTTCGCCACGCTAACACGCAGCTTTTTCAAGTAATTAATAAATAACAATCTTAGTCTCTATGCGATTTTGACCTTGAACGTGTCGCTGGACCAGAGTAACCAATAGCATTACGTATCGGTATCATGGTAATGTTGTTTTGCATATTTTGTTGTTCTATTTGTTGGATATTTGGGGATCTTCTATCCTGAGGTAAAGTTAATAACGGTTTCAAGTGTTAGGTAAACCTTTTCCATCATCTCGTTTATTAATGCAACTAGGACGTCTTTCTATCTCGATTTGTTCTCTAATGAGGCGGTTACATAAATGTTTTTTCTCTTCCTAGCATTCTTGTATTTTCAAAATCGATTTTATGTCCTGTTTGGTGATGATGTTCAGCTAGAGAATAAGTTAAACATCCTTTTCGGACTGCTAGTTTGTGTTCTTCTCTTCTCGCAGAAATACGTCGATTGGTTTGTCCAACGTAAGAGATGTTACATCCTCCGCAAGGAATTTCGTAAATGCCTTGATCTTCTAAAGGAATAATATCTTTAGGGAACGGAGGAAAGACTTAACTTTATTAACAGGTACAGAAACTACTCGTATGTTGTGTTTCTTTAGAATGTTACTTATCTTCTCTGTAGTACCTTTGAAGTACGGGATTGATACAGTAAACGTACTCTTATCGTTAACTTCGTCGTCACTTCTTTGTTTCATCCTTTTTGCTTTCATAACATGATGACGTGAAAAACCATTTTGTTTAAAAGCTTGATTCAGAAGATTCATTTCTTCGTGTATATGCTCGCTGTCTGTTAGTCTAGCAGATCTAATTAATAAGGTTTTTAAAACAGAATTTAAATGTTGTGGATGATGATGTGAATTAGCATGTAGGTATCTATTGGTATGAGTTTGTTTTCTATACACTGTATGTCCTAAACTTCCGTCTGGTTTCCTAATTAGTAACACGTCAAGAAAAGGTAGTTTTCCGTTAACTTCTACTTCGTGTTTAAACCCCAAAGATTTTTTATTACAAACATGTTTACACGTGAAAGAATAAAGCATTATATATATATATATATATATATATACAGGGTTGCCCATTAGTACGAGGAAGATGAATATTTCGGAAAATATTATAGTTAGAAAAAACTTTTGCAATGAAAGTTGTGCAAATCAATGAGCTGCACATTTTAAAATTATTTTTGTTTATACAGAGTGTTCCATAAAAGTGCGACATACTAGTTATGTTTTTTTAAATGGAACTACCCATTTTTATTATAAATTTAGATTCCTTTGAAAATTCTAATGTGACTTTATGCATTATACATAGTGTCTAAAATAGAGGGTTTTCGCATTATTTTACTTTTCCGTAAAATTAACTTTTCGAAAATTAAATAACTCAGTTATCCTGGAATGTATCCAACTACAATTTCGCAGCTTTAATATGATTTACATGTGTTAACTACAGCTGGTTGTTCATCTTTCCAACCTCAGCTTGGTTTTTGGAGAATCAGTTATTTAAATTGAACTTCCTAATTTGATAATAACTTGTTTTTTCAAATGGCACTACCTGCATTTGTATGTGCCGTTGAACGTGGAATCTCATAAGCTTTCTAATGATAAAATTGTAGGTATCTAACTCTTACTCAAAAATCGTAAAATTCGTAAGAGTTAGATACCTACAACCTTATCATTAGAATGCTTATGAAATTTCACGTTTAAAGGCACATAAAATTTAGGTAGTATACATGAAAAAATCGTTATCCATGAATTTAAGTTCAATTTAAATAATTGATTACTCAAAAACCTTTAGCAAGGTTAGGAAGGTGAACAACTAGCTTAGTTAGCACATGTAATGCATATTAAAGCTACGAAATCGCAGTTAGATAAATTTCAAGATAACTGAGTTATTAATTTTTCAAACCTCATTTTCCGAAGAAAGTGAAATAATGCAAAAACTCTCCATTTTAGGCACTCTGTATAATGTATAACTCACATTAGAATTTCCCAAGACATCCAAATTTGCAATAAAATGGGTAGTTCCATTCAAAAACATAACTTTGGTATGTCGCACTTTTATGGAACACCCGGTATAAACGAAAATAATTTTAAAATTGCAGTTATTGATTTGCACAACTTTCAATGCAAAGTTTTTTTCTATCTTAATATTTTCCGAGATATCCACCTTCACTCGCACTAATGGGCCACTATATATATTAGCAACTTTGCCGACAGGTATGTAAAGCAGTTACATAGTCGATTCTTCAATAATTATAGCCAACCTAACAGTAACTGCTTTACATACCTGTCGGCAAAGTTGCTAACATTTACGTACGTGAACGCTTTCACGAGTCGACACTAGATGTCGAAAAGCTTATCGTTTAAATATTGTGATCCCTCCAGTAGGGCATATAGTCGACAGCGCGCGTTTGTACAATAGTGAACTTACACTCGAGTTCTCTCACTCTCGATGAGTCCCAAAAGGACGAAACAGCTGCCGGGTGATTCTCAGTGTTTGTTTGCTATTGTACAACCTCTTGCGTACTTTACTGAGGACGATTCGAAATTTTTATACTTGCCAACTGTTATGTTGGCTATAATTATTGAAGAATCAACTATGTAACTGCTTTACATACCTGTCGGCAAAGTTGCTAACATTTACGTACGTGAACACTTTCACGAGTCGACACTAGATGTCGAAAACTTTTCGTTTACAAGAAGAGTTCTATAAATATATTATATGCATCTATATAAATGTCAAAAGTTAATTTAAAAAATAAAATATACAGTGACCGGCAAAGAGTTTGCAACAAATGGGAACAATTTTTGTAATTGAGATATACGAAAATTTCTTTTGGCAAATGAATTCAGCATATCGAATGACAAAAAAAGCACTTTGACAAATGTCATGTGACCATGGTGGCGGCAAATTTAAAAAATATTCCTTAAATATGTAAAAAGTGAGATTAGATGACAAGATATTGAAAAATGCCTAAGAGAAAAGTTGTTCAGACTTAGATTATACGTCTAGTGCAAATTTTTAAACGAAAATAATGACTTTTTAACAATATCAGTTTTCCGGCTTTTTTTCCGGAAATATTGAGAAAACAAAATTTTTGCGTTTGATTTTCATAAAACACAATAAACCCAACAAATAAACTTCACAATCCAGTAATTTTTATTTATTAGTCTACCAATGGACGGTAAAGGACAAATAACATTGTTTTTTTAGGACGGACTTTGTTGCAATGGCCTACAGAAAACAAAAGGTTGAAATTACAAAGTTAGAATGATTTTTAAATAATCCTAAAAGGATCAATTCATTTCATTATAAACCCAATTTAAACAATTTTTTACAATATTGCATGCTCATACAAAACATACAAAAAATTGCCGGAAAAAATGCCAGAAAACTGATATTTTGAAAAGTCGTTAATCAATGCTACTTGTATGCCGGATATTATTTAGAAAACCTACATCATCATTGCGATTATGAAATGCACTATCGTTTTGCTTTCCTTAGAATACGTACAGCAAAAATAATTGTAAATTGTGGAACAAGTTCAATAACAAATGAACTCATACATTGCATATAAAAAGCGAAAAATTTATTTTCACTTTTGTATTTATTATCGTAAATTGTAAATAAACATTATGTTTATGTTTTAGGGGTCGAATATTGTCTTTATGCGAAATACTAATTTTTTTTAATATTTACTTTATTTTCTATTAGTATCCTCGACCCAGGGTTCTGCAATGGCAAGATAATAAAATAAATATGTCTGGGATGGTGAGCATGATTTTTTCAATTACAATTTTTATTAGTTTTTGTTACTGGTCGGCATGCATAGTAGGATTTTATATACCCAAAGATTATGTTTATGGGTATCAGAAATGTATTTTTGTATTATATACAAAAAAGCCAAAATGCAGGTACTACAAAAATAACATCTGCCATAAAGACTGGACAAGTTCGGCAAATTCTATGGAAGCAGACATAATTGTGGAAGGCTTTCAAAAAAGTATGCAAATGTATAAAGCAAAATATATAAAAGTGATAAGTAATAACAAACAAAACAAAAATTAATATGATTTAAATTATTTTTCTCAAGGTGACGGAGACAGTATGTAATTGACATATGTCACTTTTTTCTCCAAAAAAATGGTCTGTATAATACTTAACGAAAAAAATTGTATCTCGCAAATCAGTTGAGATGATAAAATTAAAGTTATGGAGCAGATGGCTGGAAATTCAGGCTTACTCCTGATATCTTCAAATATCACAATCAAAAATTATCATAAAGTCAATTTTTTCAAATGACACCTTCTGCTTTTTCTTACGACATTCGAGAGGAATTGGGTACAGGAAATTTTCAATTTTCTCTCGAATGATGTAAAAAGCAGAAGGTGCTATTTGAAAAACAGATTTTTGATCATTTTTGATTGTGATATTTGAAAATTGCCTGTGCCCATATGGGACAAGATGGAATCACCAGTAGGACATCAGCAGTAAGCCTGGACTTCCAGCCAACTGCTCCATAAATTTAATTTTATAATCTCAACTGATTTGCGAGATACACATTTTTTTGTTAACTATTACAAACACCATTTTTTTGGAAAAAAAATGACAAATGTCAACAACGGTCAAGGATAAGATAACATAATTTATCTTATGTAAACTCAGAATTATATGGCCAATCGAATCATGTAAAAAGAATTATAGGTTTGTATTTAAAATAAGAATGTTGAAAGCCCCTGTATAGCTGAAGGTCTGAAAATATTATAGGTAGAACGAAAATGATCGATTATGACCGCGTACCGAATTTCAAGTTTCTGATTATTCTGCAAGTTAAAAAACTTTGAATGCACGCTCTACGTTGATCACCCTGTATAGATACTAAGTACTGCAGTTCATCTTGTATAGCATTGAATGCGTAGCAAATTTTATAAAATTTAATATTACACGCTTTCTATAACAAGATATGGATTTGTAAAATAGTGGTTTGTTTGTGAAACTTTGTGTTTCCGTATTTCTCTCATATTTATATACAGGGTCCTGCATTAGTACGTCGTTCTTGCTTAGCGGCTGGCCCATTGGAGATAAGTAAAAAAATTGTATATTAAACATAATTGGTTTAAAAAGATCTAGTTTATAAGATTATTTTTAACGTTACAGGGTGTCTCATTATTACGGGATGCAAAAAACGTGTTTTTTTTTAATGGAATGCCCTGTACCTCTACATAGCCATTTAATTATGTTTTGAATTGCTGCCAGTATTGTCAACTTATAATTGTTTTTTTGAAAAATTTTCCGTAAACAGGCTTCACTTTAATAAATCTAATTGAAAATTTAATAAACTAATTGTAGCACCGACGTTAGACCCGATGAAGGGTAATATTTTATAGTTACAAATTTAGATTGTGTGCTACGGGGTGTTCTAAAAAAAATCCAAATTTCTTAAAACTCTAAAGGCCATAACTCATTTTTTTAAAAATAAAATGACATTTGTTTTATTTTGCTATAAGATAGCATTTTTTCTTCTCTTTGATTTTTACTGAAGGTGTCCTATGCCTAAACTCCGTAGTTTTTGAGATATTTAATAATTAAAGAAAAAAAACAGTTTTAATTACTATATGTTTTGCGACACCTATTGTATTATATTTTTTACGCCGACGGAAGCCGTTGGTGGAAAATAGCAGATACCATATGTCAGCGTCCAAAAAAATATTGCCTCTTAACATTCTTTGCAAGAACATATCTCGATGAAATCTTTTGAATCATTGGATTGGCAGGAATATACCCACCAGGTAACCGGGTAGATCACTTGATCTGACAAAACTAGACTTTTTGTAGGGATTTGTAAAAGAAATGGTGTATAACGATTCACCAACAACACCAATAAACATCCACCAAAGAATAGTGGACTTGTTTGCAAGCATTTCTCCTCAAATATTGAAGATAGGGAAAGGTCTTTTTAGCAGCGTATCAATTGGTGGTTCAATAAAAATGAAAAACATTTGAAACACTTGTTGTAGTCATTTCTTCAATTTTGTTTCTTTTAACAGTTTTTTTTTATGTATTCAATTATTTTGTTGAGTAAATAAGTAATTAATAAAAAAATCGTTAAGTTATCCAAACCCCAAAGTGACACTAAATCATTATTGGTCTCTTGGGTGTATAAAAATATAATTAAAATTGTTTTTTTAACTATAAAATATCTCCAAAACTATGGGTTTTAGTTATAGGATACATTTAGTAAAAGTTAAAGAGAAAAATAAATGCTACCTTATAGCGAAATAAAACAGGCTTTATTTCATTTGAAAAAAATTACTTTTTGCACTTTGAATTTTAAAAAATTAGCATGTTTTTTGCGAACACCCTGTAACACAAAATTTAAATTTGTAACTATTAAAATGTTGCTTTTCATCTGGTCTAACGTCGCCGTAAAAATTTGTTTATTAGATTTACAAAACAAAGACGCTATGATTTTTTGAAGTAAAGCCTGTTTATGGATTTTTTTTCAGAAAAACAGTTATAATATGGCAAAGAAAATCGCTAAGTAAAAAGATAACCACCTGCATCGAGAAACCGCATATAACACGCCAATTATAATTTGCGCGAAATCTCTTGCATTTTAACCGTAACCTATGAATGAATCCGAATTGTTAAAAGTTTTAACACGTTTGGTATAACAAGCATACAGCTTACGTCTAACCCCTCTTACGTTATGTGTGTTGTATAACTTGCAATGCTCAATGATGCGTCAAGTAGATGCCCCTCTTAAATAAACGCACCTTATTATTAGAATGATTAAATGATAAAGGATACTGAGTTGTTAAATGACATTTGTTTACAGTAACAATGTTTTGAAAATTAAAATCTGGTTGTGAAGGTAAAATTATTGTTTGTTTCAATCTTGGGCAACAACAATACCACTCGGCCAAATATTAGGTAGGATTATCTAATTCTTTTAATAGATCAAAGTCGCACCCTACTTTAAAAGAACTCGTAATTTTACTTTTAATTTCAATTTTTTCAACACTAAATTGGCGCGATGGGAATCTTTTTTCTAAGTATTTGAAATGTCTACAGTAGTACATTCAAGTTTAGCTCGACCAACATAAAATCATGCTTTACGGCTACTTGCACTGAAATTGTCTTCTTCCCATTGGGCATTTCCCCGAATAATTTTTTTGGCCATATGGCGCCCACTATTTGAAGTTACATAATTGATTTTTGTTTTAGTATTCATATTTTCATTTGTTGATTGGCGCTGTTGGGTATTGTCTTCAGTACCAGTTAGTGAATACTTCAGTGTTACGATATTTAAACTCGCACCATTTCTTGTCACTTGCGCATAAGAATTATTAACAAATATATCTTTGGGTCCTTGAGATTTAATACTATTGCAAATATTGTTGTATTTGATTCACTATTATTCTCGATGGAAATTTTAATGTTGCTTCGATTGCTCGTATTCTTAAGGTGCGTATCGATAACGCGCGGCAAACCTTCGAAGATTGGGTCGCGCGGCAGCCGCGCTAAGTGAATACTGGGTTACCGCACGAGGCAAGTCGAACATTGCCGCGCTCGAACACGCCGCGGAGCGAACCGATCTCTGTCGGTATTTTGGGACGTGGCAAAGACTCTTCAATAAGTTGCTCGTGCGCAGTTTTGACGGTTATTTTGATTATAACATTCCCTCGAGCGGCAGCGCCACGTTTCATTTTATTATTATAAGTACTTGAGTAATAATAATTGTTAATTCCATAATGGATAACGAAAAGTGCCGTCTTCTCAGACAATTGTACGGTTCCAAAGACTTATTGTGGAATAGTAAATCTCCACATTACCATAACAAAGCGTTAAGGCAAGATGCTTGGAATGAAATAAGTTCAGTAACCTATTCCTGAACTGAAGAAGAAAATGACCACGCTTATGGCATCATATAGACGAGAAAAATTTAGAATTGCTAGAAGTCTCATTACTGGTTCAGGTAAGAATTTTGTATTTGTTTATTCAGTTTGTACGAATTAAAAGTTTATCTCGCTATTCATGTAGCTTGTATACAGGGTGAAACATAACGTCATGAGTTAATAATTCTCAGAAAAATAAGATATACAGGTGATTAAGTTATACATTTTTTTTGTATATTTTGCGTCTCTCTCACCAAAAAGTCAACAACCAACATTGACAAATGAGGCATCCCATCATACCAATAGTTTTTGGGTATACATTTGCTATGAAGAGAGTATATTCGTGCAGATTACTCTAAAATGGCGGAAGGTACGAGAATAATGAATTACGCAAGAAACTAAAACTATCGAAAATATGACGAATACCAGATTTGTTATCGCATTTTATACAGGTGCTTCAAAAAGAGTTACGAAGCATAAAATAGTACGTGAACCAATAAGTATATTACGTCCGAAAAGAAATAATATACAAGTTTACAAAATTTCGAAAATTCATCACAGTGCTTACGAAAAAAAACGCAAAATATTAAGAGGAAAATTGGAACTTTGTCACTCTTCGTAGCAAAAATGGTGTGTTTTTGACTATAGATCTATTGACTTCTTACAATTTCTCACTTTATGAAATACGACCTATATGAATGGATGTTACGCCTCATATGAATGTGTATGATAATTAGAATGTTTCTGTAGCATGCATGAATGTTTAGAGCGAATGAGCGAATGGTTTGCTAAAGAAACACATATTTATTTTAAATAGTTTAATGCTTATGATACAATACATGTAGATATATGATATATATTATCTTAAAGAAATAAAGACCATTTATTGATTCAATTTTATTACAGGTGCAGATGAAGTGTACGTGTCAAAGTGGTTCACCTTCGCGGAGTTCAATTTTATGAAGGACAAAAACGTCCCAAATGAAACATGCGACACAATGCTTGAAGACGTAAGTACAGTTTTTAATATCTGTCTTGCCAAGGTATACACCATTGTTAACAAAATCATAAGCTAGATGTGAGCGTATATCTTTTGCCTGATTCGCTGTTCGTCGTGGAATACAGGGAATAGACAGTAAAGTTGTAGGTGCAGATTCATTTCTCCAAGTTCCAGGTATAAGTTCACCTTCTGGTTCAGTATCTACAGATCCAGGCGGCGTATATAGAAGTCGTGTATGTGGTTTTCTCCTCAAATAATTATGCAAATGTATTGTAGCTAGAACAATTTTAGTGGCTGTTTTTGTTTCTAGCAACATAGGCTTCCGTAGTACTCTAAAAACTGAGCTGAGAATTCCGAATGCATATTCTACAACTCTCCGTGCTCGAGAGAGCCTGTTTCATTGTGTATTCATTGAGACCAAAAGCTTTGTTTGCCAGAATTACATACGGTACTTTAACAGCATAGAGGACTTGAAGTTCAGATGGGGGAGAAACTTTCATGGATTTTTCTTCAAGCTTTTTGTATAACTTTGATGTTTTTGAAAACACCCCCATCGGAAAGTCTACCCTGACAACCGACGTCTACGTACCTGAAACAATAGTCTGCATCGACTAAAGCAAATAGTACTATACTAAAAAATGCTTATAGTTGTAGAATTCAGTGCCGCTGTTAACAGGTGCTTGTAACATCACATGTTTGCCATCCATTGCACCTATAGCATGAGGAAAGTTCCATTTCCTTTCAAAATCTTGCGCCAACTCCAACCATTCTTCTTCTAACTCTGGTGCCTGTAACAATTAAATCACGATATTGTTGACTTTTTATTGACGTTATTTGTTTTTTTTAGGTGTCGACAAATCAAAATGAGACAACAAATAATTATAATGAAAACGGTCAGCACATCGCAAATGAGCTCCGAAAATATGATCAACATACATTAGTTTTTGTCAAACAAGCAATCAACACCATGATCTTTGAAGCTGATTTGGGTAAATACACCCACTCTGACTACAGCACAAATTATGAACAAACGCATTACAACCGAACTCCTCACAACTCAACTCCCTCTTATTCACCATCACCTCAGCCTTCCATTATATCACTTCGGTCGCCAGTACCATCCCCGCAGCCACCGGACCCATCTCCCCAGACTTCAATTCTATCTCCGCACTCTCCACTATCGTTCCAACAGACTCCAATCCCATGTCCCCAGACGTCAGTTCAATCTGCTCAGACTCCTGTACCATCCTTTCAACCTTTGATTCCATCTCCTCAGATTTCATTATCTCCTCAGACTTCGACCCTACCACCTCAGCCTACAACCAAGTCTCTTCTGCCTATAACCTCAGCAACACATCTTCAGTCATTTATTGAAAATCCTCCCGACAGATCTGTTGAATCGGCAGAATTTATGAAAGATATTAATTCTTTTCTGAATAGATAATAAATATGGCTTTCTTGAATAAACAAACAATGTTTAGTTAATACTGTGTATTATTTATTTACCTTCACACAATCTTTCAGAGCTTCACATAAGGCCTCGCAAACTTCTAGAACAATTTTTAAATTGATTGTTTTGATACTCGAAAAAGGTATTGCAGGCTAGTATATGAATCTCCAGTTGCCAGAAATCTTAAAGTTATTGCTAATCTTTCAGTAACCAAAATCGCCTCTCGAAATTGGGTATCCATTTTCTTAACTTTTGGTTCAATTACTGTTTTTAAGTGTTCAAACTCTATAGTTGTCATTCTTGTAAACTTTTTTACTGTGTTCTCAACTGCTTCATAACTTATGCCTTGCATTAATCTCACACCATACTGCATTCTATTAAGATACAGTTTCTTCATCCACCAACGCACTTTTCGTTTAGGTTTTTGTGACAAATAATGTGATGCATAACAATAAAAGCGGCAGCTGCACGAGAAACCTCCATATTGACTGATTACAACTGATGATTTTAAGATGGATCGCTTGCGCGCGCGGTAGCCGCGCTCTGAACAAAGGTTCAAGGCTTGATGCCTCGCGCGGCAAATGACTGTTTTGCCGCACACGAGCTTGGAGCCCGCGGCTGCCGCAGGTTATCGATACGCACCTTTAGATTTATCAGAAATATTTTCCCCAGTAATTGCTTGATCGTTTTCAATGGGAACTATAATGTTGTTAGTTTTTTCCATATTATTAAAACCAACAAACTTATTATTGGCTGTTTTTATATTTAAGAGATTTTTCAGCTCAATGTTTTCGATTTCTAGTCTGTTAATTTTTTCAATTAGTAGGCCTTTATTTAATTATAATTCAATAATTAGGTTTTTGAGACTTAAAATTAAATCACTACTGTACTCACATTCATGCTTGTTCGAAGCCTCAAGCCATTAAAATTTTAATTGAGTGTTGTCAGTGTTAAAATCGCTGTCATAATGATCCGTCACGTGACGAAAAGTATTACTTTTGAATCGTTTTGAATTTGATTATGAAAAATGCCACCTTGTACGTCAAATTTAGAAAAACAAATTGCACTACACTTATCGTTAGTATCCACTATAAAGTCAAATTAGAATGTTGTTATAAGTATACCAATGTAAATTAACAAACATATTAGTACATTAAGTTTTAAAATGTGTTATTAAATCCGTTGTAGCTTAGCAAATAATAATTCTAAATTAAACTAAATACCATTGCATCTATCTTTCCAAATTCAAGGGATTGTGAGAAAATATAAACGTTACGTTTTCAAAAGCATTAAAGTATAAGTTGAAAGCACGTAAAGTAAATACTTTAAAGCTTTTTTCAATCCGAGTATTTATAACATCGAGCTCGGAAGAGAAAGGAAAATATTGTTATTTGTAAATGAGTTTAAAAGAATTTTTGCTGGAAAAATGTTTTATTGGTTTTCTAAGCTGGTTCGAAACATTACAAAAGGTAAAACACAAAATGAAAGATTTACAAAAAATAAAGGTGGAACCACAATACATCTCGTCTTGGATTTTGTATTGCCTCGAGCTAATGCACGTGCTGGATGTACAGTATTTTATTCTTTTATATTTTGTTGATACCACCACTCTGCCTAGAAATGCACAATTCTACGCGTCGTGTGTGTAACAACACTAAATAGAAGAAATTCTGTTTTTCATCTACTTTACATTATCAAGTGAAGTTGTAACTGAGTTCCTATATAACAAACAACAGTTTCTAACCGTTCCTGTTTGTAACGTCTCCGAACACAAACACTTTTTGAAAGGTATATCTTGAAACCCTCTTTAATTTTAATAAGTAATGCATACTAAATAGGATTTTTCGACTCGGACAAAGTGGTGGTTTACATTTTGCCTGCGGTAAAGCAGTATAAGACAAACTCAAGTATAAAACAATATTAATAAATTTTATGCTATTTTGATAACGTTTACAATTGATTTTATGTAGTGTTTCATTTCCTGTTAAATCCTAATCAAGAGTAAAGAAAATCTTTTATGTCCTCGCTGTCTTATATATCCATTTTAAGGATATACGAAAAAGTGGCTAGGATCCAAGTTTATTAATATTTAGTAAAACAAAACTTTTAAAATAAATGCGCGCGTTCAGATATTGTTCGCTCATGAATAAATTTAATAGTTCAAAAGTAATTGAAAATTTTATAAACAAACTTCAAGCTGTACAAATTTTGAAAAAGAAAAATGTTTACAATTTAAATTTTCAACAGATTTATTTTTTTGTTTGAGTTACTTAAATTTAACAAACAAAATGAAAATAAAATACAATGACGGATGTTTTTCGTTAAAGAGTTTTGAATGAAGTCAATCGCATACAAAACTTTTTACCTCTAGCAACGCCCCCATTTGATATACAAATAAGGTAGGTATTTATATTTTAGCATTTTGCAAATGAATTCCAAATTTTAATTAAAATAATAAGCAGTTTGAAAATGGTATGAAACTAACAGTTTTGGAGGCCGCAAGGCAACCAACAAATTCCACGTATATCTGAAAAAGCTCGTGAAAGATATAATTACAGTTTTGAACGATTTATGAAAATTGCAATGGTACAGTCTTTCGCGTTTATAGTGGCGCGGTTAAAAGCAGGTACATGTATTAGTTGTTCCCCTTTAATTACATGCATATAAACAATATAAAATGGGATACATTTTACTAATGTATAGGTAGGTTTAACAAAAGTTCAACGTTCATCTGTAGTTAGATATTGTAGTTTCATGTAAAATATAATAAATTACTCTTCATAGTAGAAAAAAACTATAACGGGAGATTTTTAAAAGTGAAAATTGCAATGTATTTTGATTCAGAAATTAAACTTTCTCTGATAAAACATCAAATTTTGTCATCACAATAGTTTAAGAGTTTAATCATAGACATTATCTGAAAATCAATGTACTTGATCAAAAATTTCCGTGATCAACACAACAATTGTTTTTTAGTTATCAACATTTACAAACGGCTAATTTGGTATTTGCACATTTAAAATAAGGTCTTGTTTATTTTAATGACGTTTCATTTGTAATGCTTCCAACATTTTAGTTTTTTTATAATTAGTTAATTAATGGTTTGATTCCAAAATATGTTTTGCATAATTTTATTTGTTTGGATGTTTATTTCTAAAATCGATCAAAAGTTTTTTGTATCTTTTACTTCAAAATTTTAAAGTGTTAATTTTGTCCTTCTCATTGAATACTAAACGGTTACTTCTTTTAAATCTCCGAAGTTTTATGAATCACCCTTTGCAATAATTTACAGTTTCAAGTTATAGCTTCAGGTCCTAAGTTTTGTTAATCCGGTATCGTGTCTGCATATACAATACCAAAATCTATCCCATTTTATTTTGTTTATGTATCTACACAATTAAAGGGGAACCACTAATTTATGTAACTGCTGTAAACCGCGCCATTATAAACTCGAAAGACTGTACGAAGGCGTAGAGAGGCCACAATAATTTTTTATTTTATTTTTCGGTATATTCCAACTTTCAGCTCGGGAGGTTATTTTTTCCACTTGGAATTTTCTTATATTCCGACTTAGGCTAAGGCCGCACTAAGGTTTTTAACCGCGATCTGCTAACCGCTGTAACCGCGAAACCGCTAAACGAAAACACCCTACGGTTAAAAATCGCGAAACTCGCGTGAAAATTCCACAGTTTGAAGATGGACTTGAAGAGATCAGTACGTGTTGTTGTCCTATTGCTAAGGCATAGAAAAAAAGACATCAACAGAAATTTCGCAAATACTGGTTACATTCACTCACTAAAGGAAGATATCAGAAGGGTTTTTTCTGTAAAAAAAATATCAACATTTACGAGAAGATCCTGAAAATTTTTTTAATTACTATCGGATGTCAATGGGCACCTTCGACAAAATTTTGCAAATAGTACGTCCATGTTAAGGATACAAAATTTCGCAAATGTATTTCACCGGAAGAGCGCCTGTCATCTACTTTAAGGTAAGATAATGAAATAAAGAAAATAGGTAAGTATTGTATTATTTCTATTGTGCAAAAATTATAATAATTATTGTTCTTGAAATTGCGATAGATAATCGGCAGCTGTAGATTCGTGATCATTTATTTCAATTGTATCTCGGCTGACTCATTTCTTGACGGTAGTGTATGGTCGATTTTAAAAAAGCATTCAGTGGAAATAGACTGTTTCTTTTGCAGGCTGTTGATGAAATTGTGCATAACTCTGTTTCCCAGTCGATAATATTTCTTGAGAGATGATTTGTGGCTTCTTAGTTATTGAAGATGTAACAGATGTTGGTTGTGACGGTATCGGCATGGTGGGAAATGGCGCTGGGGAATATATGTATATGATATGATATGATTGTGGACATGGTGTTGGAGTGAATGTATGACCTTGTTGCTTAAAAGTGTGGTGGTGCATGTGTATAGACTGATTTGGCTTGTTATATTGCATTGCTACCCAATCAGCTTCACTTCATTCTTATAGGTTTATTAATATTCAAATTAAATACACATGCTTTGCATACTTTTAGCATTTTTAAACTTAAAGACTATTTTTTGAGAGGTGCTCTATAAAAGTGCCCACACTTCCCAAAAACATGATACTTTTTCCTTGTCGCTAGTGGGGAAGCGCATGACAATTTGCTTCAAAATATAAGCCAATGTTACAACTAAAAATGTGATTTAAAGCGCATATTAAAATTTGAATTAAATCCGTATTGCAACATAGCGACCACCTTAAAACGACTAGCGTTTTAACAATTAATGTAAACAGAATAAACAAGTGATTAAATAATTGTGAACAATATCTAAAGCTATAAAATACTAACAAAAAATATATGTACATTAATAAATGTAAAACTTAATTGTAAGACTCAGCCAATAGGTGAAAGTCACAGCGAATTACGAGATCGGTAATGGACACAACTTTGAAAAAGATCGTCGAATTTCACCAGTGGAAGTTTTTACTGTTGCCACACGACTAATATGGTCATCACCAGGATGCACTTTAACCACACGCCCAATTCGCCATCTCATTGGTGGAAGTGAATCTTCTTTAATGACAACAAGTTGGTTTTCTTCCAAACTACCTTTACTTCTTTTCCAGTTGTTTCTTTGTTGCAGCTCACATAGGTAGTCCATATGCCACCTTTTCCAAAAATTTTGTTGGATCTGTTGTATACGTTCAAAGCACTTGAGACGATTTTCAGGTGTCTTCGTGACGTCATGATCAGGTACGGATACCATAGTTCTCCCAATTAAAAATGTGAAGGAGTAAGTGGATTTAAATCATCAGGTTGAGAGGAAAGAGGAGATAAAGGCCTTGAGTTTAAAATCGATTCAATTTGACATAAGAGGGTATACAATTCCTCAAAGGTTAAACAAGCGTTCCCGCTTACTCGTCTTAAATGAAATTTCACACTTTTCACTCCGGCCTCCCACAGTCCACCAAAATGGGGAGAATGAGGAGGAATAAAGTGCCATTCAATACCCATGTCCAAGGCTAAACTACTAATATTCTTATTAGATTCTAGTATGAATTTGTTTAAGAGTTTAAGTTTTGAGTCTGCACCAACAAAATTAGTCCCGTTATCGGAATAGATTTTGCAGGCTTTCCTCGGCGAGCAGCAAAACGTCGTAATGCCATTATAAAGGAGTTACTAGATAAATCAGTTACAATTTCAATATGTAACGCCTTAGTTACAAACCAAATAAAAATGCACAAGTAGCATTTAGATGTTCTGCTGCCACGGCCTTTAGAATTTTTAATATTTAAAGGTCCGGCATAATCAGTGCCAACTATGGCAAAAGGAAAATTTTGAGTTACTCTGTCAGCCGGCAAGTTTCCCATTATAGGAGTGATTTTTCTTGGAGAAGCACGAAAACATCTCACGCAATTATGCACTGTTTCTCTAGCCAAATTTCTACCTTTAGTGGGCCAAAATCGTTCCCGTACGACGGCCAATAATAACTGTGGACCCGCATGCAATAGTCTATGATGTTCACGTCTAAATAAAAGTTTACTAAAAGTGTGGTTGCCCGCTATTAAATAAGGGTGCTTATTATCAAACTCTAATACAGAATTATGAAGGCGACCACCTACACGTAGTAAACCATTGGAGTCAACAAATGGATTTAAACTAAGAATAGAACTATTAGTTTGAATTATTTGACCATTTTTCAAATGCCTTAACTCGTCCGTAAATGATTGCAATTGAGAAATGCGAGTTAAGAATATAAGAGCATTGTCAATTTCTCTCTTAGTTAAAGGACCAATAATTCTTTCTGATTTATCAATTAAACAGTTATTTTTAAATCTTAAGCAATGAGACATAATTCGTTCAAGTTTATTTAAATTGGAATATTGTTCGAATGGAAAACATCAACGTTTGATAAAATCAAACTCTTGGTTTCGGGAAGTTCCCTAGCTAATTGAGGTGGTTGAGGCCATGAAGATTTATTGTGTTTAAGGAAATTTGGACCATTCCACCAAATTAAACTTTCCATCAATTCAGAAGGCATGCATCCTCTGCTAAGTACATCAGCTGGATTTTTATCGGAGGGTACATATAACCAAGTCCAATTACTGGAAATCTCCTGAATTTCAGCTACTCGATGGGACACAAAGGTTTTTAAAAGGTTGGGTGGTGTTCTTAACCAGCCTAAGACAACAGTCGAATCGCACCACAAATAACAATCGTCGACCCTATTGAGCGCATTTTTACTGTTCTAACTAAACGAGTTAGTACAGTGGCCCCACAAAGCTCTAGTCGTGGCACTGTAATGGTTTTTAAAGGTGCAACTTTACTTTTGCACATAAAAGATGGCAGTAAAATTGATTTTGTGAATTTACAGAAAGAACATAAACACAAGCGCCGTAAGCCTTGGTGCTCGCATCAGAGAATCCGTGGATTTCAACAAGTTTAGGTTCATCACAAATGACACGTCTGCCAATTTTGAGTTGATTTAATTTGATTAACTCAGATCTAAACCGAATCCATTTTTCATATAAATCTAATGGAATGCTTTCGTCCCAGCTCAACTTTTGTAACCACAAATCTTGTAATATTAATTTAGCCACCACCGTGCAAGGACTTAACAATCCCAATGGGTCGAATACTTGAGAAGATTCAGAAAGAATTGTTCTTTTTGTAATTTTATATTTTTCAAGCTCACTAATAATGTAGAAAAGATGATCAGTTTTGAAATGCCATGACAATCCTAAAGTTCTGGTGTGCTCATGAGATCCGAAACTAAATGCATATGGGTGCAAAATATTACGGTCTATATTTTTTAAAACACGATTATCATTTGATATCCATTTACGCAAAGGAAAACAACCAGAACTTAAAATTTTTAAAAGTTCTATACAAATATTTTGAGCATCTATTAGATTGTTAGTGCCGGTCAACAAATCATCTACATAAAAGTCATTGGTGATTATTTTAGAAATAGTAGGATGAGTATCTTTGCAATCTACGCCCAATTGATATAAGCAACGAATTGCTAGAAAAGAAGCGGATGTAGTACCGTAGGTAACCGTGTTTAAATCATACATTTTAACATCATCCGATACTTGATTTCTCCATAAAATCCGTTGAAGTGGTCTTTGAGTCGGGCAAATGAGCACTTGGCGGTACATTTTCTCAATATCCGCGCATACCACATATTTGTATGATCTGAAACTGACCAGTATGGAAAATAAATCTCTTTGCAAAACGCGACCAGTCATCTGTAAATCGTTCAAAGAGTACCCAGAGGAAGATCTGGCAGAACCATTAAAACAACCCGTAACTTAGTGGTTACGCTTTCATCCTTTAAAACCCCATGATGCGGCAAATAAAAACACGGGCCATCATAATCTAATTTAGAAAGTGACATATGACCTAACGAAATATATTCTGACATGAATTGTGAGTACTTCTCACATAAGATATCGTTGTTGCTTAACCGCTTTTCCAAATTATGTAAACAATTTTGGCATACGTAAAAGATTCACCAATCTGATTGATAGAAACTTTGAACGGGATTTTAACAATAAATCTTCCTTGTGCGTCACGCAGAGTGTTGGAAATAAAGTATTTTTCACATTCATCTTCCTCTATAGAAAAGGGTTTGACCACTGGAACCTCTTCAAGTTCCCAAAATCGAGCAAGCTGGTCTTGAATTAATAATGAAGAAGAAACATTGCAACTTAAATGGCTTGGTACAAAATTTGAGGATATTGACCCACTCAATACCCATCCAAAACGCGTTTTTGCAATTTTGGCATATTTCTTCCTAGTGAAATTTGACCAATACATAATAATTCATAAAACCATTCGGCACCCAAGAGTAAATCAACCTCTTGAGGAACATTAAAATTGGGGTCGGCCAATGTTATATTTTGAGGAATTTTAAATTGAGAAATGTCAATAGCTTTATTTGGTAATAGACTGGTTATCCGAGATATTATAAGACATGTCGTGCTCAATGAATACCTTTCATTTTTCGACAATATACGCACGCTACATTGAGATTTAGCAATAGCCAAAGAATTTCCCAGTCCCGTGACATTTATCTTGACATCATCAGATTTTAAATTTAATTTTCTAAACATTTTCTCTGTGATAAAATTACTCTGACTTCCAGAATCTAACAATGCACGAATAGTGTGCGGTTTTCCGTTTAAATCAAATATAGTAACGAGAACTGTAGAAAGCAGAGGGCTTGAATCCCTGTAAGTAAAAGTACCACAGCAGATTCCTCCTGTTTGTCATTTGATTTTAATGACACAGATGCGGAAGAATTGGTGCTTACCGCTGGAGGATCCGATTTTACAAGATGTAACAATGTGTTGTGTCGTGATTTACATTTCAAGCATTTAAATGAAGATTTACATTTATCGCTAAAATGACCCTTTCTAAGACAGTTCTGGCACAGCTTCAGTTGCTTAATATTAGAGATTCGCTGTTCAACGTCAAGTTCTTTAAACTTTTCACATTGGTAAATTAAATGCGAACCCTTACAAATAGGACAACAAGGTTCTGTGACAACGAGAGATTTAGTGGTTAAACGGTCATGATTAGAAATTGACTTTTGACTGCGTTGATCTAAGGTTTCTAAAAGCGAAGCCTTTTTTTCTAAGAAATTTAATAAATCAGTCAATGGTGGAATAACATCAGTGACATTTGAGTTTTCAAATTCGCGAGTGGTGGTGGTATCGAGTCTAGAATATATCAAATGTAATAAAAGAGCATCCCGTTGATGTGCAGGATCCACTAAAGTTTCAAATGATCTCAGATTTTTTTAAAGGTATCAATCAGGTACCTAAGTTTGGACGAAGATTCTTTACTCATACATTCAAGATTATATAATGCTTTAATATGGTGATAAACCAAAGTTCTGCTATTGTTATACCTATCATTAAGTCCATTCCATGCAATCACATAATTGTTAGAAGTTAGCGATAAATTTTTAACGGTTTCGGCAGCTTTTCCGGATAGCGATGTTTTTAGATAATGTAGTTTATGAACATCCGATAAGTCGGTATTTTGGTGAATTAAACTACTAAACATATCGCGAAAATTGAGCCATTCTTTATGGTCTCCCGAAAAATTAGGCAAATTTAAAGCAGGCAATTTTACCGAACTTTTAATTGAAAATCATTCGATGCCGAACTAATGCTACCTGGAGAATGTACCTTTGTTACCTTTTCAATTAAACATTCAGCAGATGACATGACGTTATAGTATTTTTTCTCAAACAATTCAATTTCATCATTTTCATTAGCTGATTGTTCTTCTTTTATTTCACCTTCTAATTCTAATTCACAAAATAAAGATAAAAGTGATTCGGCATTATTCATTCTCCGGCGCAATTGGGCAACATCAACATCGGATAAATGGTTATTGACATCGAAGGAATTTTTAGTAACTGATAAATAATTCTCAAAACGCGTAAGATTTGCTTTAATAGCACTACGCTTACGAATTAAAACATCCATCGTTTGTTAACAGAAAAGAAAATTAAAAGCTAAATACAAATGGCCACAATAGTTTTTTTTTGACCTACAAAAATTTAACTTTAATCGTGCAAAATGCGTAATGTTTGCGGCAATTGAAAACACAAAGCAATAGGTGTAGGTATGTTTTATGATTTTTAAAATGATACCTGCCGACAAAGTAACTCGTTGCTTTTAAAATAGAACCTGTTGCGATTGGTACATAGGTATCTTATGATAACTAACATGCAAAATTTCATTCAATTGAACGCGTTGAATATTATTAATACAATGCAAAATAAATCGATTTTTATTTAAATGGATTTGGAAATACCTGGGAAATATATATGTTGCAATCCAGTACCAAATAAACGATCTCGGCGCCGTTTCAGCCAAAGTAAATAGAAAAATATGGCGGTTGCAAACTTCTTTCTTCTGTTTCTTCCCAAAAGATTGTATTTTATGCTGATCCATTAATAATTCGGATTCGAAGGACCATGTTATATTGCATTGCTACCCAATCAGCTTCACTTCATTCTTATAGGTTTATTAATATTCAAATTAAATACACATGCTTTGCATACTTTTAGCATTTTAAACTTAAAGACTATTTTTTGAGAGGTGCTCTATAAAAGTGCCCACACTTCCCAAAAACATGATACTTTTTTCCTTGTCGCTAGTGGGGAAGCGCATGACAATTTGCTTCAAAATATAAGCCAATGTTACAACTAAAAATGTGATTTAAAGCGCATATTAAAATTTGAATTAAATCCGTATTGCAACATGGCTTTCTGCAAAATGTTCATAATTTCTATCTTGGCAAAATGTTTTTGTTCATCGTTCAATTTGCGTAACATTGGTACAATAATTTGTGAAAAGTTTATGTCTTCGTCATATTCACACGCATTTTACTTTGAAGTTAAGAATTCTATTAGTTCTTGTTCAAAACCTTTTCTATTGGTGTCTCTTGGAGGAAGGTTTTCTGTTATATCAGTACTAGGGCCATCTTGTGAAGCTGGTATGTTACTTTATTTGATTGCCATGATAACAGTGAGTGAAATAATTCAACATACAAGCTTATGGATATGTTTGCATCTTACATATGTGTCGGATAAAACAGAAGACGATTGGAAAAATATATTTGATATATTTTCTGAAAGAACATATTTTCCGAATTGCATTGGTTCAATAGACGAAAAACATATACGAATAAAAGACCTGAGAATACTGGCTTGGAAGCATTCAATTATAAAACGTTTTATTCTTTAATATTATTAGCGGTTGCCGATGTTGACTATTGCTTTACTGCTATTGATGTTGGAGCATATAGATTTAATAGTGACTCAAGCGTATTCAAAAACTCAAATTTTTTCAAAAGATTTTTTGACAATGAGTTGTTTTTACCAGAACCTGCTACTATACCTAATTATGAGGAAAGCGGCCCACTGTCATTTGTTTTCGTAGGCGTGAGGCTTTTCCACTTGCAGAACATTTAATGAGGCCTTATCAAAATTTATCCATAAAAGAAAGAGTTATCCTATGCCAGAAGAAAATATGATGGCAACAACTCAACGAATATTCTCAAGTTTCAGAGCTGGATCATATCCGTGTAATCCGTGCACGTTCCAGTAGGAACGTTATGGAATTAAGTTAATTTGCCGATTATTTTACATCAGTCGCGGGAAGAAACTGCAAGTGCGGCCGCATGATTAAGCGGCGTATACATTAGATGAATGTATGCGGCCGCATATGGAACACACGTGGTCATCTTTAGATATAGTGTGTACGGCAACGGCAAGAAAAACGGATTTGTTGTTTTGTTATTATATAAACATGGAGTGGTCTAACACGGATTCCTTTGAAATTAATCGAATTATATAGACAACACGAGTGTTTATGGAACCCTATTCATAATGATTATAAAAATAAAATAAATCTGTTCCTCTCTACCGATTTCTACTTTTGAACAAAGAAGTCATTCACCATCGTTGTCTTTGTCTTCGTTTTCTATTATTACTTGCTTCACAAATAATAATGTACCACGCACTAGCAATGATTAGATCATCTTCTGATGCCATTTTAAGTAGTAAATTGATAAATATTTGTACCAGCTCAAACCCGCGAGCATAGTAGAATGCCAAAGAACGCATTCGTTCGTTGTAATGTAGACAACAAGCATATTTTGCAACAAACGCCGTACAGATGCGGCCGCATTCATTCGAACGCATGCGTTTGTTGGCGTTCGCATAGTGTATACGCACCTTTAGAATTTCTATTAGTCACAGAACTGTGTGGTTAAAAACCGTCGCGGTGAGAATTTTATTAAATTCCAACTTGTAACTCAGAATTCCTACTTGAAACTTATAGAATATTATTAGTTTTATTTTGCTACTCAGCATTTTTTTATTAATCTTTCATTTATACTTAATGCATCAACATTGACAAATGGAAGAATTATTAGTGCCAGAGTTATATAAATTGTTTACCTTTACTTTTAAAAAGTACTTTGCACCCAAGTGTTAGTTGAAGCGAAATTACAAAACTTTGTGTAAATTATAGGTACCTATTTAGGTTTAATACAATTTAAAAGACTACAATCAGTAAGGCAGAGTTTCTTAATCTTAATGAGAATAAAAGAACACGTTTGAAAACTTTTTACTGCTTGCAGAGTTTTCGTTGATTTGTCCAATTGATGTCTTCAGTAGATACTTACTAAAAATTATGACAATTCGCATCTATTTCAGAACAGTTATTACCAATCAGGTTACTTACCAGTTTTACCACGATGCAGACTAAGGAATTTTTTGTTAAGGAACGTGCATTTAATTGTTTATTGGAATTGTTGTCAGAAGAAAGTTACTATTAACAGAAGTTGATCAATGTTTATTTTATAATTTTAATTAAAAATCACAACATTTGAATCGACAAAAATTTCATAAAATTTGTTATAAGACAATTTTTCACTATAAAAGGTATATATATCTTCTTGAAATATATACAGGGTGGGTGATTAGCCCGTGCACGGGCGATATCTCGGAAAATATTGAATTAAAAAAATAACTTTCTGAATAAAAATTGTACCTACAGACCAATGAGCTGCACATTTTAAAACAATTTTCGTTCATACCTGGTGTTCCATTAAAACGCGACATACCAAAGTTATGTTTTTATAAACGGAATTACCCTTTTTTTATGAATGAATATATGATCCATTTTATATTGATTATTTATATATACAGAGTGGAACAAAAAGTCTGAAACGCTCAATTATCTCACAAATGGGTAGTACGAATTGTACAACATTTTGGATAAGAATATTGACTTCCCAACCGAAGAGTGACTTAATAAATAATATTAATCTATCAAGGGTGCTGTGTAACGCAAATCGAGTTGACAAAAAATAGAAACGGACTATCACAGTAATCAAAAACTATTCTATAATTTTTTTTTAAGAATTTGAGAACTGAGGAACGACAGGATAAAATAAAACAACTGAGAAACAAAAATGGGATGAGGGAAAAATAAACTGAGAAGATTATGAATATATGGAACAACATTGCCAGGATTTACTGGGAGCAGATGAAAATAATTATGAATATTCAGTAACACAAGAAGAAATAATCACTAAACCAGAAAGAAAAATAGAAGTAGGTGAAATATAAGTGCAATAAAACACTCAAAGAATAGAGAAATCTGCAGGACACGACAACATTACAGCTGAAATGCTTAAAAATCTAGTAGAGAAAAGCTTAAAACTTCTAACAGACATGTTCATGGGACGAAGAAACAATAAAAAAATACTGGGAAATTGAAATAATTCTACCAATTTATAAGCAAGGTGATAAATTAGAACTATAGGGGAATCATTCTCTTAAGTGTGGTATGAAAATACTGGAAGGAAGGCTGACGAAAGAAATTGAAAAACAACTAGATGAAGCTCAAAGCGGATTTAGAAAAGGTAGAAGCATCCAAGACAACATATTCACGCTAAAGACAATAATTCAAGAATTAGAGCAAAAGGACAAAATATATACATGGCATTTATAGACCTATGCACGAAGGCATTCGATAGAATATCAAGAAAACGGTCAATGAATGCTTAGTTAAATGCCAAGTAAACACAAAACTGAGAAGAGTAATAATGAGCTTGTATAGAAACAATAGAAATTATATAAGAACAAATAACGAGAAATCATAAGAATTTGAAGTGGAGGAGGAATTGAGACAAGGTGGAGTGTTAAGTCCGATTTTATTTAATGTGGTTATGGACGATATAATAAAAGAAGTCAAACCGAACACAAGCAAGCTATACATTGGCCACAGAAACCTACAATCCGAATAGATAGAAGTGTATGCATACGCAGATGAAAACCGAAGATGCCTTAAAACGAAACCTACAGAGGTTTCCCTCTGAGCTTCTTGCATACAACACATGAAGCTAACACTGTTTTTATTCGTTGTCTTCCTTTTACTATCCAATACTTGCTACGTATTTCGTTGAGTGTAGCGTTGACACCAGTGTGAAGGACTCTTTTATGAGAATTCCAAATTATGTGTTCAGTCAATCTTGATTTATTGGGTAGTATGACTGGATGTTTTTGTTCGAATGGTAAAGGAGCTTCGTTCAGTCTTCCTCCAAGCCGTATAATTCCATTTACATCCAATATGGGGTCTAGCTTGAGTATTGAAGATCTTGAGTCTAACATCTTCCCGTTCTGTAAAGCCACAATTTCCTTCGGAAACTTCTGTAGTTGTTCTAATCGAATCCATACTTCTTCAGCTTCTTCTAACTCTGCTATCGTTATTTTACTTTGGAATTTTTCACCTTTTAATTTCTTTATAAACCGTTTCACTAAAGCCGCGTTATCCTTAAGATTTTCTAGAAATTGGAAAATCTTTCTAGTAAATCAAAATCAGCTTCTTTCTCTGTCACTTTAGTTATTATTACTGTTTCGTTTCTGGGAATTGCAACCTCTTCGCCTTCAGGCCAAAATTCTTCGTCTTCGTTTAAAAATGTGCGACCTCGTTTCCACAATTGAATCAACACTTGTACTTTTACTCCTCTGGTCAAGAGATCTGCTGGATTTTGTTTGCTAGGACAATATCTTAGAATACCTAGCGCAATTTTCTTAATATCCATCACTCGATTCAACACGTAGGACTTTAACTTTCTTTGGCTTCCGTTTATCCAGTGTATGTCAATTTTCGAATCAGTCCATATGTACAATATGTTTGGCTCAATACCTAGTTGCGTTAAGATATAGCGTTGAAGTCGTGCTGCACAAGGAATCGCAGTTAATTATAAACGTGGCAATGTGAGAGATGAAATACCATTATCTTTTAAGGGAACTATTCAATTTTTTGCCGCTATAAAGTGGCATCCAATTTCGTTATTTTTTACTTTGAGGTAAGCCGCAGCACCGTACTCTTGAGGGCTAGCATCAGCAAAAATGTAGTTCCACTTCGTTCGACTTATCTCCAATTATATCTCTCTGGAATTATAAAATTCTCTAAATATCGTATTTCGTTACACCATGAAAACCATTCAACTTTCATCTCACTGGGCAGAAGGTCATCCCACTTTAAGTTTTGTTTCCAGATTCGTTGCAAAAGAAGTTTGACCCTAACAATGAATGGTCCAAAATACCTAGCGGATCAAATATTCTAGACATTGTTCGCAGTACAATTCGTTTAGTTGGATTTTCCACGTCTTGACCTTCCAATACTGCACTTAAGTTCATTTTAGTTCATCGTTTAAAACATCCCATGTTATTCCCAAAACCTTGACATCATCATATTTTCCGTTCACATGATTTCAAATTTTTGGGTCGTTTGAAGTCCATTTACGTAACTTCATGTTTGCTTTCATCAATATGAAGTTGGAGTCTTCATAAATTTTCAAAGCTTCGTCTCGAGAACTTGCGGCTACTACTAGGTCGTCCACGTAAAGGAGCGGTTTAAAATCAAGCTGGTTTCCCTCCATTCTGGCGGCTGATCTTGGAGGTGCTTCTGTAGTGTGGCTGCCAAAGAAAAGGACTCGACGTTACTCCGAATGTCACTCTTTTCATGCGATATGTGTAAACCTCTGGTAGTTTTCTATTGGGCACCACTGGTTCGTTATACCAGAGGAAGCTGTGCGTGTTGCGTTCATCTTCCTCCAATTCGATCTGCAAGAAGGCTTTCTCGATATCTCCAATCAGTCCTATTCGACCAAGTCTAAATTTCATCAAGATTTGGAGTAATTCGGAACTAAATTTTGTCCGGCGTCTAACATTTGGTTCAAAGAAGTATGTTCTCGTTCGCTCGAACTCGCATCAAACACAATCCTCAAAGGCTTATCTAGACGATACACTGGTCTGTGAGGCATGAAATAAGTTCCGTTGGTGTCGTTGGATTCTTGAGATAATTCACAGATTCCATCTGTTAACTGTTCACGAATCACGTTGTCATACTCCTCAATCTTGTGTTCTTTTAACAAACGAGAAGTTAACGTTTTTAATCTAGCCATCGCTACTACGAAATTATTATTGAGATCGTTTTTAGATTGTTTCCATGGTAGCCCTACTTCGTATCTAACTTCATTGAATTTAATTTTCCTTTCAATGAATTCATTCATTTCTTGATGGGGCGAGTCGTGGACATTTCCAATGCCAACAGATTCCAAATCCCAAAATTTCCGAACATCATCGTCGCTTGGCAAGTTTTCCATTACTTGTACGTTCAATATGGCCGTAATGTTTAGGTTAGTGTTGCGTTTTGTACTAATCCTTCACCTAATAATGTCCACCCGAAAATGGTTTGCACTGCCATTAGGGTAGGAGCAATTTTCACGTTTTTTCCGTAACTATGGACCAATAATGATCTGCGCCAATAAGCAACGATATCCTGTTTGATTCTATGTACGTTTACATCTGCCAAATGTAGTCCTTAAATGGCAGGATCGCTGGATACTGGCATATTTCGGGTACCTCGACAGCCGTTAAGTTGATTGTTTCGTTATTATATTGACTCTGAAGGCATAAACTTACACGATTGTAAACTTTGGTAGGACCTGAATTAGTATTTCCAAATGAGCAAACAGATAACTTGTGCTGACCTACTACTGTAAGACCCAATTGGCGTGATAATGTTTCTTTAATGAACGTTAGGGTACTTCCACCGTCAATAACCATCCGTATGAAAATCTTGTTTGAACATTTTGAATCGTTAGCTGATACAAATGCTCGTGCCGTTTGTAAAAACACATTAGTTTTACAATCTCCAAAAGTAGCGTTGTATTTTTACTTCTGCGTTTTCGTTTTGTGACGTTATTAGTCTTTTCTGAAAATTTGGGTCGCACATACTAGTCGCGTGTCGTTTTGACATAAATTGCAATTTACCCTCGCTCTACAATTTTTTGACGAGTGCTTAGGCGTCGTACACCGAAAACAACAATTATTACTCTTCAAAATTCCTTTTTTTGTCTCAATATTTGACACACCATCGCAACTGTCTGTCGAGTGCAATTTTGAATCGCAAAACAAACAATTCTTATTATCGTGGTTCGTTAATAAACCCGCAGCTGTAATTGAACCCGACGAACCCTCTGATTTGCGTTGATTATGATCGTTATTGTATCGTTTTTGATCAAGTTGTCGATTGGTTTGACGTTGATCATTAAACCCGTCAGAAGCCTGTGCGCACTCAATTGATTCGGTTTCTAATTTAATTTACTTTTTCGCCGACAATGCTTTCGTGCGACGCGACACTATTAGAGGCTGAGATATCACTTTTAATTACGTATTTATTAAAATCTATCCGCATAGTATACGGAATGATCTTGAGTAATACCGATTTTACCAGAATGCCGTATTCGTTTTCACGTATGCCCAAAGAGTTCAAAGATCGGGTTATACTTAATGCCGTATTATACAAATTTCTTAATGCTACAGCATCGTTTCTATTTTTATAGGTTTTAAAACATTAATTTTTGTACGTAACTGTCTATTATGCGTTCACTGTTACCATATTCGTTTTGCAAAAGTTCTATCGCGTCCCGATAACACGTTTTATTTGTTGCGAGATAGTTAATCGTATGTTTTAGCTTTACCGATAATTTGACGTTTCAAATACATGAACTTTTCGTTATCGTCCAGCGTTGGATTGTCGTGAATCACTGACTTAAATTGACCCCAAAATTCCGGCCAACCCTTAATATCACCGTCGAACTTAGATAATTCTAAAAATGGTATTCTTACCGTCTGCTTCGAAGCCTTCTACGTCGTTTTGTTGGATTCTGGAACTGCATTTTCACCAACACTCACATTTAAACTTCGATTTAATTTGTTCGTTTCCAATATTTTAGCTTTGATGGATCAAACACGAACAATGGTATATATATATTCTGCATAGATAGTTAGAGGTTTAACTGGACTGGGGCAGATAGTTTGGCGGTCAATTTTTATTTCATCACTTTTTAGAAACATATTTGAAATAGATTGTTTTTTTGTGTTGCTTTGTTGTTGCTGCTCGCGTCGTTGCAACTTGCGTTGTATTGTTATATTTATTCTGCGTAGACATGTTTAGCTAGAGTGGGGCAGATACTTGAGGTAAAAAATTTCATTTATTTCATTTTGAAAACAATAAAATAGATGGCAGTGTTTTTTTGTTTTCGTGATTTTTATAGTGGTTAACGTTGTAGAACTACCTCATACCATGTTTTGATTTCCTGCGTGTTATCAGATGTCGATACTATGTTTACTAGAGTGGAAATGATCGCAATCGCATTGTCCTCGTACTCGTACATACGTTCAAATTCTTTTTCTAATTGTTCTTGTGATGGATCCTCAATTGAACGTATAACTTTTTCTGTGACATCTCGCAATTCTAATTTTAAGTTTTCAACTTTATGTAATAAAACAGTTAAATCGTCAACTGATGCGTTTTTATTTCAATTTTTCGTTGGCGTTATTAATTTGTTTCGTTAATTGTACGCGCAAAGCCGTTCGTTGAGCTGCCTCCATATTAACACTGCACCGTTTTTAATTTCTTATTTTTACACCTCGTTGTTTCGTTTTAAAGGAACCCGTCACCGCAATCCCGGTTTTGACACCAATGTCAGAAATGTAGCGTTAATGACTAACGATTTTATTTAATTTTAACTAACACGTTACAACGTTATTTATGTTCGTTTCACACTCACTCGATAACCAATGAATACTATGTCGTTTTCGGCCGTTTTGTGTTGATGTCGTTTTTGGGGATTTACGTTTCCGTTCATCGGATAGTATCACTGCCTATTTTCAACAATCACAACATTAGACAGAATCAAAAACTTACTGCCGGTAAGGAAAAAATTAAGAGTAGAACCAATCCATGATATAATTGAAGAAAGCCAACTAAGATGGTATGGACATTTGATAAGAATGAACGATGAAACAGTAACCAAGAAGATCTGGGAAGTGAAAACACTAGAAAATAAGAAAAGAGGAAGACTTGTAAAACGTGGAACGATAACATAATGGATAGTTTAAACAAAAAAGGGAAAAAGAAGAAGCTAACGCATTCGCACGGGATAGAAAGATGTGAAGCAAGTTTGTTCATGATGCTCAAGCTCCATAGTTAGTGAATAAGTTTCAAATAGATATGTCAGTATTATTATTATTATCAAAACACGCTATCGCATTGTCAAAAACGACATTCAAATCTTAGTAACGAACCTAAACACTAAAGTCGCTATAATATCGTAGTAACGAAGCCGACTTTAGGAAAAGAATTGACCTTTCACATCTGTTTATCTCATTTTTAGTTTAAATGTTTTTAAACTATAGTAAATTTAAAATTTAGGAATCTACTAGGAAAGCAGATATTCTTTACACATTTTTTGAAGATTTCCGTTGTTTAAAACTAAATCTATATTTTGAATTAAGTGAATTATTCTGGATTCTCGTAAATTTTATACGACCATTTTCTTTTTATTTTATTGTATTAAATTTACATATCGATTTTCATTACTCTTTTTCAAAATATTGCTTTGTATAAAAATTGTTCAATATTCTTATTGTTTTATCTTTTAAATTTGTTGTCTTGACTAGTCATAATTTTAAAAACTTAAATGTATAGTCATAACTTTTATACATTTATCATATTTCAAATTCTTATTTTTTAATTAACACTGTCATTATCAAGTTTGTTTGTTAAACCGTTTTTATATTAATTCATTAATCACAAACTATCTTTTCAGAAAGATGAGATATTCGTTTTCTTCTTTTAGTAGTTAAGCGATTCGATCTGATACACTTTAATTAAGCGAAAAGTATGACTATAGAAGAATTTATACAAACTTTGTCGAATAATTAATTCTAACTCATTTGAATTTAAGATACTAACAAAAGTTTCAACGCCGATACCTAAATTGAATAAAATTTCAACAAATGTAATAATTTATTCGGTTAATCCCATTTCATAAACGGAAACACTTTCTCATCCATATCCTTTTCTATTTTCATCTAAAATATAAAATCGGTTTAACACATTAGTACAATATGTTACCAGAAAAACTAAACTTTTGCAGCAATCTAGAGAATTAGCATTTAAAGTGGAGTTTTTCAAAAGTTTTATAGTGTTACTGATGCAATTTTACTAATGGTAGCGCGATAAAATCTTGAATACTGCGAATCTTACAAATTGTTTTTGTTATGTTGATAAACAGATTGCTATTTAAATTTAGAAACCATTTTACTGTAATTATTTTATTCCTCCATAATCTTATTAACAAAAGTTAGACATGTGTTCATTTAATGTTTTTGCATACTTATTGTTTTGTCATTAAAGGCATTATTTACTAATTTTACTGTCATATGAAAACATTTACTAATTTAATTTTAAGTTTGATGACGCCTATACTTTTGGGCATAAATTGCAAATTGTAAGTCTGCTAGGCAAAGAAGTCGACTAAAACATACTTAATGAAACATAAACATAAATATGAAATAAAATATAAATTACACAGACAGACATATTTTCACCTGCTGAATATAAATTAAATATCAGCACATAGCAAGAAGTGGAAAACCATAAAAAAAATTTAGTGACAATGGTAAAAGTGGATTGAAGGGATTAGAAAATTTTTTGGCCACTTGGTCAGAATTTTAATTCATCCAAAGGTATAACTTGAGTTTTATTTCTCCGCGTGCTACAAACTCTGGTGGCCTTTTGGGAAGTAGGGGTAAAGCGTGTAAAGTACCATTTTAAAAAGTATTATATAATACGCTTGACGTATGAAGAATTTAGTACAGTACTTATGCAAATTGAATCCTTAATTAAATCACGATAATAATGAACTCGAAGCGCTCACCTCATCACAGTTTCTGATCGTGCGTACGTTTGTAACTACACCGAGTTCGAAAATAGTCGATTGTTTGACAAATCGGTTAACCCGTTATCAATTGGTACAAAAATTATAAATTCTGTGTTGGAATTATGGCATTATGCTTATGTAGAAAATTTATGTAATACCGATTATCGATGTATAAACTAGTAATCTTGTAATTCGGAAATTCAAAAGTATTAGTGAATTTATCGTGATTTTTTATGTCATTTATCTTACAGCTTAACTAACATTCGCAGCAATCGCTTTAGTTTGTATTTATAATTTCGCATAAAACTTTGCTGAATTGTCAATTTATGTTAATAGAAGCCAACTTCTTGATTTTTCTTTCATTGTGAATTAATCGTGAAGTGTTTTCCCAATTTTCGTAGACATTTTCAGATAAATTGCACGATCCTGTTGAGAAATTAATTTTGACATTCTCATAAGACTCTTACCCTCTTAGCAAGGTAACTGAGAGGCAACTCTTTTAAAAACTCACCCCTATTTATTTTGTTGAGGACAATAACAACCAGCACGTTGCAATACATAACGCACATGACACAAATGCGTCAACCTGCAAAACACCACAGCCGCTTAAAAATGCAAAAGTGCATAGTTTCAAATGCTCAATCAAGTCTAAATCCATAACTTCAGTCGCTTCTTGAATTCGCTTCGAGAAAAGGAAGGTTATAGTAGTAATTCTAAAATCATCAACCGCATCATATCGCATATTTGATTTAGTTATAATTTTTTTGTTGTTGTTTCTGGTGTGCCACAACCTGGTAGATTACAAAAACACATTTACAAAAACATGATATTTTTGTTTCAAAACAACACCTTGTAAATAAGAAAATTAAGAAATCACCTGAATAACATTAATTAAATAACATCAAGAAGTCACATTTAATAAGATGTATTACCCCTCTGGCCCTTATAACGACCCTGCAGTGTCTTGGCATACTGTGAATTAAATTCTGGACACCTTCATTTTCAATGTTATCCCACTCTTCAATAGAGCTTCCAACAGCTCCCTCAAAATCTGAGGTGCATTTTGTCTGTTTCTTACAAGTCTTCCAAGACTATCCCATAAGTGTTACATGGAATTCAAATAGGGTGACCTAACCGGCCAGTCCATTACCTGAATTTGAATAATCTATAAATACTGCTGCACTATCCTTGCGGTGTGTGAGCGCGATTATCCAGCATTAGGAGAAAATCTGGTCCACTAAATGGGGCAATGGGATGACATTTGTAGCAAATTTTTGTGATATACCTATCCGCAGTTCCATTATTAAAGACATGCAACTCTGCGCGTCCTCTTAAATTGATTGCCCCCACCATCAGTCCACCACCAAATGCATCCAATTCTCGAATATTGCATTGAGCAAAGCACGTTTCTGAGGTTCTCCGCACTCTTTGGCGTCGATCATTTGTCGACTTATCCAAAACAAAACGTTGGCCCACTGTTCATTTGTCCAATTTACATGTTCTCTCGCAAACGCAAGTCGTCTTACCCGGTGTTCCCTAGTCAGTCGCGGGCCTGTTGCTGGTCGTCTGGCATTTAAATTAAGTTTGATCAGAGATCCGGGTATTGTGCACTCTCTGTAATGAGTCTTGCAAAAACCTAGCTGTTGCAGACCGATTTCTACGTACCGAAAGTGTTAGAAAACGATCTTCTCCAGGGCGTCTCGAATAAGAATTTGTGTCCCGATACCGCTAAGACACCCTGCTAATGGAAGATTGAGCAACTTGGAAAATCAGCAATTCTAACTTGACTATGCCCTTTTCGGAGAAGAAGTATTGTTGATTTTGTTTCTTCAGCCGTTAGATATCGAGTAGTGCGCCTATTGTTATTATACATCATTTAAAACGAAGTTTTGTCACAAACAACTTGTCACATTAACTTTTACAGTAAAATGAATCAAGTCTGTTATTCAAAAAGATAAAAATTGAAGATAAAGAAAGCAAAGCATGATTTCGATTTTTAATGCACAAATTTAAAATACCTATAAGATACGAACCAGCTTTTATTTAAAAAAATAAATACATTTGAATACATTTTCAGGAATATGCGATAATTTTTTTGAGTAGTTTATTTAGAGCTGATCGAAGAAATTATGATTATCCACCACAACATCAATAGGGACGCTTGCCTCAAAATTCACCATTTGACAACTATCATCAGTTGTCCTGATTTTCTACTTTTCCATTATTATTTTGGCTATTACTTTAACCTACTATTTTTTCGTCATTGTCGTGACTGGCGCTTGGACCAGTCCATTATATGTCGTCATGCAATGGCTGTTTTGTTATATTTTATGTTCTATAATGTTTACACAATTAATTAATATTATTACATATGAATACTAAGATGGGTAGGGTTGGCATGTTTAGGTTTCAGTGGTTTTCCTTAACCTTGAAGCAAATGCTTTACCAAGACGAACCAATCCACAATTGGACACGGTTTCGTCACCACACTACACAGGTTTATACTGATCTTCTGGGGCACCATACATAACTGCCATCATCAATATTTAAAATGTACCATACGAATAAATAAATAATCAGTTGACAGTTAGTACAACTTCGTTTAATATTGACAAACCTGTTTGAACATATTCCTATTATATTATTGTGTTTTATTTGTACTGTAACAAAAAAGGAAAACAGAAAAACTATATTCGAACACGTGTTTCGATAGCTAAGCTATCATCATTAGTGGACTGACACTGCTGGTGATAGCATAGCTATCGAAACACGTCAATTCAATATAATTTTAATGCAGTTTTGGTGTTTTCCTTTTTTGTTACAGATAGATCTACAGATTTAGAGTTCCATTTCTTTGATTTTGTTTGCACTGCCTAGTTTTTATATTCATTTTGTATTAGGCCCAATCAATTATAATATAATAATATAATAAATATTATCAGCTTACCTTTATTTCGTTTTTAATCCACCAATTATAGCTTCACAAACTTGTAGAATAATGCAATTACAGCTTGTTAAGATATACCAAACAATACTGTAAATTGTAAACAGTATGAAGGACTATTTATTCAAATAACAAGTTTTTATTATTATTCATGAACTTTTTATTCGATACTTAATTACTATAAGTTAAAGAAAGTAAATATCAATTTGTGAAAATTAATTTAAAAGACCGAATTATGCACGTGGTTTCGTGATTTAACACCTTGTTAGTTTGGTACATGCGTTTCAAATATAAAATTCTCTTTCAATGTTTTCAATATTTAAAACCTCAATTGTCACTTAATAATTTTATGTTTTTTTATTATTTGAGTTCTTACCAAGTTTTAATTTTTCTTCAAATTCGAAATTTATTTGCATATGAAATTAAGTAGTATCTTAATAAACATTTAGCTTTAATAAATCTTGTATTACATTTATTGGACCACGACGCTCTATCGAATAATTGTGCTACCGGGTGTAGATTAAATTAAGACGAGTAACTTTAAGTTGATATATAATTCAATTCAAAACCGTGTATATATACCACTTTCGGGTTGGTTTATAAAAACGTTCTTGTATATTTCTGGAATTTGGTAGTTAGTTTTGTTACTCCGAAGAATACTAAACAAGTATCAACTAAAGAAAATGTGCTTTGTTCATCACACAAGCGAAAACTCTTATATTCCGCCTCAGAAAAAGGCACCATTACTATGACAAAAACGCGCTTATGACTCAACACTCTGCGCGGGTAATAACGAACCTTTACAATATTACCTTGTCTAAATTTATACAAAGGGTGAAACTATAATCAAGTTCTTACAATGTTTAGTAAGACGGAACACAGAGCCCAGACGACTGTGCCATAATTTTATTTGTCGACATGAATGACATTATCCCACCTTGCAATGTAATACCCGTATACTATTACTACAGTATCCGCCAAAATAAAGAGTACCGAAAATAAAAATAAATATGAACGAAAATAATGCTCTACCAAAAAAACTTTTCTTCCGTTGTTAGAACCATTTTTAAATCAAATGTAACTGCAGCGTACTATTAATATATCAACTAATGACAATTAAGTCAAATATAACAAATCCATATTACATAAACAACTCCACAGCACTTTCTGTTTCGGTACTGTTTATTTTGGCAGATACCGTACTAGTTTCGAAGAAAATTTATGTATTTTAAATTAATTATAATCTTAAGTTGATTAATCGATACACCTGATTAAATTACAAACTAAGACGACCCAGGTTTCAATACATTCTAAATTGTACAAAACTAGAAATGTTGGACGGCTACAACAAAACGTGTTCCTTCCAACATTTGTATAATTAATTACATTGAAAAGTAAAAAAATAGACAAAGCTTTTTATTTAAAAAAAAAATAAGTACATTTTAATACATTTTCAGGAATATTACATTGCATTGAAAAGTAAAAAAATTAAACAAAGTCCGTCTTTGAAAATTTTTTTGGAAGACCATTTTCACTAATAGGAACATTGAAAATTAAACAAGCATATCCTGTGCTGATAAACATTAACTCAAATTAAGTATTCTTATAATGTAGACTACTATTCTGCCGTGTTAACGAAAAACGCCTTAACTACATTTTTTTTAAATCGAGATATGTGTGCCATATCAAAGATCAAGCAATTCTCTACCTAAATGTGAAGCAAAACGACTTATCTTGCTTTAGTTTGGAAATAATAGCCAAATCTACTTTTACCTTAACTGCAAATCTGACACTTTTGTGATGTAAGACTGCCCCATCTACAAATATTACTGTAAAACGCCTCAACTTGCCGAGAGCAAGCCTTAACTGCACTGAATTTAAATAGCGTGTTAACCTAAAACACCTTATCTTACAACGCATGCGTATAAGCTTGTTTACTTTGCAGTTAAGGTAGTTTTGTTTCAAATCCAGTTATTATTTATGTCAGAGTGTTTCAAGTTGACAGTTGAAACGTGCTCGCGTATTAATTATTATTATTATAATTATCAGTGATTATCAATATTTTTGTTTAAATAGTAGGTGATTTATAATAGTGACTGTAATTGCGACGATAATAAACTTTTAAAAGTATTTGTAAGGACTAACAAAAGGTGAGTTTTTATAAATTTTGTTCAGTTTGAATTATAAATACATGTGACCTTGTTCGAAGGAGGATGTCTTGATATAGTTTTTGTTCGTACGTTTATATTTCACATAAAAAATCACAAAATTTACGAAAAAATTGTATCTCCTTCTTTTCTCCTGGTCTGATAAATAGCGTAGGTAAGCCATACAGTTATAAGTAATAATATATTTTTAGTTGTAAGGTTATTTCGTATTATTAAAAGTGCTTAACTTACAACAGGTGCCTGAAATTTATGATGAAAAAAATATGCTGAAAAAAAACTAATCGCTTGGTATTATTATTACTATTATTATTATTAAAGCTGTAATACTGTGGCTACTGCAACAAAACCACTAGCATCCTTTCTTCAAACAAATTATGTATTGTATATTGTATACAAAGTGTTAAATACTTTTTGAAATTAACGGGTTTTTTATATCTATGTTCTTGCAGAATGTCGTCACGAACAAGAAAATCCTGGAAATGGTAAAATCAACTTTACCAATTAATAATAGTTCTGATCCAGACCAAGCACCTTGTCATGATAATCTTGATTTCCTCCAAAATTTTGAACCTCAGGATATGATTTTTGTTAATGACTCCCTAAATTCACCCCAACCATTTAGTAATACTATTTTAACGTTAGAAAATTCAGTTGTGAATAATATTGGAGTTCGAGAAGACATTCCTATTAATGACATTAATTTGTCACCAAAACTATTATCAATTGAAAATAATGATATTTTGACATTGGAACCAATGGCTGTATATGACAAAGTTGCGATTGTAAATCCTGATAGTAATAATTTACTCCCACTACCAATAAACATTAATAATCCCAAAATAGATACCATGCCAGCTAGTAATGCGAATATTAGTCAAGATGGGATTGAAGTATGTCAAATCGATCATGAAGTTGGGGAAATCGTTATTCAGAATATTGAGCTAGAAGAAAACCAAGTACCTAATAATGTAAAGATTGGTGAAGATAGCAATAAAATATCAGATATCGAATATGAAGTTGGGGAAATAGTTATCGAGCATGTTGAACTAGAAGAAAACCAAGTACCTATTAGTGAATCTAGAGAAGCAGTGGAAATTGAAGCATTTAAGGAAACT
Organism: Abscondita cerata; assembly: GCA_030710515.1. Taxonomy (NCBI): domain Eukaryota; kingdom Metazoa; phylum Arthropoda; class Insecta; order Coleoptera; family Lampyridae; genus Abscondita; species Abscondita cerata. Next base: position 12,580 of record JALBCR010002322.1, on the reverse strand, counting down.
TTGGAAAATGAGACAAAAAGCTGTCAATGAGGAAAATAGCGAAAATGAGGGCCTAGGGCAAATGGTCCAGGAGGGTACTATATATGAAAAAGAAGCAGATACAGGGGAAAAGGAAGATAGAAACTCATTATAAAAAAAGGAGATTTGTAAAAGAAAAAATTAAACGAATCAAAAGTGCCAAAAACAAAAATGTGCGACAAATTGCGCAATAACCATAATGTTTACCTCCGTGTACATCAACATGTAAACAATGCTTCACGAAGATTGAAGAGGAACAAAGACAACAGCTTAATACAGAATATTGGAACTTATCGTGGCAACAAAGGCATATGTTTATAAATGGAAGCATTGAACAAACTGCTGTAAAACGTAGGACCATTGATATTTCAACAGAAGATAGCAAATTAAAAAAATAACTCAAATAATTTTTACTGAAAGATAAAAACGGATCTTTAATTTCCGTATGTCGAACATTTTTTTAACGACGCTTGGCTATACCAAAAATAACAATACGATTATCAAAACATCCATAGCTTCTAAAGATTCGCCGACTTCTTTAAAGTTTAAAGATAACCGAGGAAAACACTCAATAGAAAAACGGTTGACCGAGCATTGCTGGAAAACCATATAAATTGTTTTAATCCATGCGTCTCCCATTATCGTAGAGAGCATGCACCACTCGAAAATATCTTCCATCTGATATTACTATTACTAAGATGTACACTGATTTTATGGAAAAGCATAAACATATTGAGTGTTCCTATTACACATACAGGGCATTTGTAAGAGACGATATGAAGATTTCATTTGCAAAGTTGGGTCACGAAGAATGCGAGCAGTGCGAGATATTCAAGCAGCATGATAATATTCATTCCGAAAACAACCTGGACTTGGATAAATGTGATCTCTGCAAAAACAGGAACGTCCATATCAAGAAGGCCAAGGAAGCAAAAAGAAAATATAGAAGATGCTGATTCTACAGAATGGACAACTTTAAATATATGTGTGTCAGCAGATCTTCAAAAAGTAATCATGCTGCCTCGCATCGATACTTTCAAGCAGGTATTTATTAAAGCTAAAATCAATATTTATATTCTTAGAAACGTTTGTTTTTAGGTATTGTTCACCCAAAGGATCATTGCCTTTAACGAGAGCTTTGTCGGGTTAGGAAAAACCAAAAATCTGTGGGTCCAGCAGCTGTAATATGGCACGAGGCATTAGCTGGGCGCAAAAAGAAAGACATTTGTAGCGTTTTCCACAAATATTTGCTCAGTCAACATGATGTTTTGACTATTAAAATCTGGCTTGATAATTGTGCTGCGCAAAATAAAAATTAGACATTGTTTTCTTTTATTGCACATATCATCAACTCATCAGAAATTGCTGCAAACATTATAGAAATTTCCTATTTCGAGCCAGGTCATACATTTATGTCGGCTGACAGTTTCCACCACCAGGTGGAGCAATCCTTAAATTTATATGACTCAGCATCAAGAACTGGAGGTGGTGGAAAATTTACGACTTGAATGATTTCCAAGGTGCCATCCAGCAAGTCAAGATGAAAAATGTGAAAGTTTTGACAATGGAGCTAACGGAATTTAAAGACTGGAAAGATAACAGTTCATTGCAGAAAATTAAAAAACATTCACCAAGACCATATCTAAGTGATATCGTAAAATTAAAATTCGAAAGGGCAGTTTTAGTATGTGGTATTCATACGAATATGATTCTCCATACACAGAGCTAAATTTTTAACTGCAAAATATCTAAAAAAACACGGATACAACTAAATCACGATCAATCTGCAGAGGTATTTCAAAGTCAAAGAAAGATGACATCATCAAAAATTATGTCTTTTAATGCCGGAAAATAGAAGACGTTTTTGGGAAGAACTACCGATTTCCGATGAAGTAGTAAATTTGTCCACAGATGTTGAATATTAAATCTTATTATCTGTCTTTTATAATAATTTAAATAATTAAACATTTCCCCTTTTTTTAAATATATTATTCTAGTACATATTTGCCAATAAAATAGTTTCAAAGTTGGATTCATTGTTTCTTTTCTTAAATTATTTAAATGCCAAATTTCAACATTACAACAATAATAATTACAAATACGGTATTTACGACACGTGACCTATTATTATAATATGTTACTTTAAAACACCTTATCTACACACAAGGTGTTTTTTTAAGCAATATATCAAAGTCACAGAAATACCTTATCTGCAATTATTAATATTAATGAACAAAAATAGGCTAAATGTCCCCAATTAAACACGTCTCATACAAAACTTTGAACTAATGATTTTGGCAAATAATTTTTTATTAAAAATAGTGATGCTATGAGCTTTACAAAACGTTTCGGGTTATTGTGAGACATTTCACCTTGAATCACATGAGGCGTTTTTCGTTAACACGGCAGTATTGTAGATAGGAATGTTTCATCTGGTGCATCATTCTATAAATTTTGTAATTTCTTATTTTTTGAGCTTCCGATGATTCCAGTAACGATATGTTTAGTAATAAATAGTGAGGTGACTGAGCGCTAAATAAAATCATTTTCATTATATACATATCAAATTTTTTAAAACATCACTTTAGTATTCGAACAAAAAAATTCATCGTTTATTTGCTCACCCTTATAACTGGCAACATCTATGCTGGGTGCGAAGCAAAAAACCGTAACTACATTTTTTTTATAAATGAAATGTGTGTCCTAACGACATCTCGTGTAAAACAGGGACACGTATGAATAGTAACAAACTAAGCAATGCCAACAGATAACTGTAACGACGATGAATGTATTTAATTGCACATCGTTATCTAAGTTTTTGTTTTGGAACTGTCTGTTGATTCTAGTTCGTTTTGGTGTCATAAATTTATTATTAGAAAGAACATGAGTCTCTATATCCAGAAGTTTGGGATGTGCGTTGGTAATAATGGGTGAGAAACAAAAAACTGGACTGGAGTATGTCATGAAATATTCTTTGACGTTTGATACAAAATTTACGTAAAGATATTCATGTGGCACTACTGAAAATAAGGTAGTCATATTTAGGATAAGAATTTTCCTCTTGATAATTAAAAGAAACAACAGCTTGTATTTAGTTTCATACAGATAATCGTATTTTATTTATTTAAATTGTGTTTATATGTATGTATATACAAAATATTTTTGTGTATTTTACAGCCATAACAAACAGGGTGAGATTAAAAATACATTTGTTTGAATTATTAACAAAAACGATGAAATAAAAAAGTAAGCACAAAATGAAACAAATTTGATATTTAAAATTAAAAAAACATGAATAACAGGAAACAATAATGCAGGTCATGGAAACAAAAAATGTAGTTCACTGGATTACATGTGCAATGTAAATAAAATAGCACATTCTTTAAAATACAAGGCCTCAAACATTTATTAGGTAAAATGTTTTCAAATTAAACAGATTATGAGTATCTCATAAGTGAAATATAAAGCTCTATTTAGAGAAATGCGGAAATAGTAGAGGAAATATGCAAATACTAACAAATATTCTGGAAAAGTAGGAAACAAAACAAAATAAAATCCCTATACTTATCAAGAGAACAATTGAACAGATTTAACGACGAACAATTATTACAATCAGGTTTTGAAAGTTAATAATTAGTGAGAATTCAACTAAATTCGAGACTATATTAATTCAATCACGGATCTTTTCGAGGTTATGTGAAAAGTAGTAGAAAATTTGTAAACTACACATTATCGACACCATTCAAATTTTAAAAAAGCTATCAGTTGAAAGAATTAAATCTAGGATTTTCAATAGTAATATGCAATTATGCAAAGGTTTATCTGCAAAATATGATCAATGTTAACTTCAAGAAAAGAAAAAATAATGAGTAGCGGCAAGAAATTTAAACAGTTTAAAGTATATAAAGGTTTATATAACTCTGTTACACAAGTCGGGCTGGATCTCACCAATGGTTTTGAATCATGTTGTTCTCTAGTTGGTAAAGTGTTGTTGGTTTGTAGACATAAACCTGCGACAAAGAAAAACATCTAAGGACGTTAAATCTCTTCTAGAGTAACGCGTTCTGAAACTTTTCTTACCAGCTCAATGTAACGCCCAATGTGCGACCAATTGCGCCGTGTTGTTGGAACCACATGTCGTCAGGTTCTTATCATCCAATTGAGACCACAAAAGTCAGCTATCATGGCACGATACCGTTTGCCATTGACAGTCACCCTCTGGCAATTCTCGTTTCGGAAGATGTATTGATGCGTTCTTAAATAGTGTAGAGCTCCATGGTTAAATGGTAACTATGAGAAAAACACCATCGTCACAGAATTACAGTGTTGCCACCTAAAACGTCAGAGCAATAAACTACCAAACTGCGGACATAAGCTATTGAAAAACTCATTAATTATTATTTGCTTTTCAGGTTTGCTACATGCTTCAATACTATTATTAAGTTCGAAAATACGTTAACAAATCTTGTTATATGTAACGCCGCTGTAAATGTATACATATACTATGCTCAGTCTTATTCTTGTATATGGGAATAAGGAAAAGGTAGTTTAGTAAAGATTTGGAGAAAAAGAAAAGAATATTCGGGAGATATTATATGAATATTGGCAAAGGTAAAAGCCACAAAGGATAAAATATGGTGAATTCTAAGAGAAGAAATAAAAGGACAATGAGGGATGGGAGAAGCATGGAAGAGGAAATAGTAAGGAGAAATAAAGACACCGATGCACAGTGGTTTAGGATCTGATATACCGATCAAAACCTCTAGCTCGCTAAATAGTTGACCAAATGAGTTGAAAATTTGACAACAGCAACTTCGAGTCACGTAGAACGACTAAAAACATTTTGAGCAGCGATTGAAAATACGTGTACCGTTTAGGAAGAGAAAAAGTATAAATACTTTCTTTTACTTAAATAAACAATTTTTTATATTTAAAATTGTATCACTTAAGTGTATTTCTTCCTCGCGGGACAAAGTTTCTTGTTCACCTCTGTTAATAATCACTAATTGCAGTATTTCGTCGTCTAACTTTTTATGTGGTCTTTGCGTAACACTAAATGAACTTAACAATGGATCAGAACTAAGAATGAGTCTGTGAAACAGATCTTCCTTTACTTTTTCCCCACTTATTATTCTGGTGTGGTGTTGACGATGTCGCCTAATGTCTTTATTTTTCGATTCTTGAGCCTCTTCAGATCTTCACCAATAAGAAGAATTGCTTCTTTTACAATAATTGGACCATGGATCAATAGTTTGTGAACAGGCTGGCATTTAGTACCAGTTGTATAATGAAACGTATTTTTCGGCAGTTTTTAAACAGTACATCCCAAAATTATCGATATTGATTTCATAATTACTGTTGATTGTACGCAAAATGATACTAAAGCGTTTAATCAACTCTTCGTCAATTCCAGTAATTTCAGCTGATAGAGATGGATTTGAAAAAAAACGTCTAGCAGTATTTCCATCATTTGTATTCCCAGATCCAGTTTTTGGAATGTCTACAAGAAGACCCATTTTTTCTCTAAAATCTGTTTGAATCTTTCTCTTCCGGGTCTCGAAAGCCTCCTTGTGAGTTTTGCTCACTTTCCACATTTGCAGCTCAAGTCGATATGAAATATGTAGTAAACATTCAAAACAACGAATATAAGAAGTCAGAGAGTCCAAATTGTAAAGTGTTTGGATCAACTGGCAGTTGTCGAAAAGACACTATATTGTTCATTTGTAAAATTTTAGCTCCACAAACATAGCAAGTCATGCTTAAAGTTTTTGTCAGCGCATTTCAAACTTACCATCCACCATTGTTAAGCATAATTTAAATTTACTTGACCTACTGGAGTGTCATATAGGGTTCAAATTTTCAATTTCACATTTCACAGCTCTTCCTCCTATCTGATATATCCTCAGTTTCATGCACCCATTGAAGTCTTATTGGACGACAATATCTCTTGGAGGCAGGTCGGGTGTTTTTCATATAATATCAGAAGTTTTTTCATCGGTCATTTGAAGCGGTACCAAGGATGACGCTAAAAATGCTTTCTCTGCGTAGTGCTGTTTATACGTGGTGTATACCGAACTGCCGTCAAAACCCCACTTACACAATAAAAGTAATGAACTAGCTTGGGGTTTAAGTGAAATACACTTTAAAATGCTTTCACAAGTTTTATTCAATAAATTTTGTAAAAGACTTAAGGCTTTTTTAATAATATTAAAATTTGCGGAGGATAAAAAATGTTTCTTTTTTTCTAGAATATTGTATATGGCTATATAAATGATGTCGTGCTGTTTAGCTCCATTTCTTAATGTGTTGTTACTGTTCTTTAGTCAAATTTGCAAAATAAGTGCTACAGCTTCTTCTAATGAATAACTTGACTGTTCATTCCTGGAGATCTCCAATGAGTTAAAATTCGTTTTGATCGAAGGGGTGTTGTGGTCATTTCGTCGAGAAGCTGAGCTCCAGCTATATCACCACTTTCTACTTTCTTTTCCTTTATTGATGTTGCAAAGTTAATTCAGCAATCGGTGTATCTTTTCTTAATTGCTGAGTCTTAACTACCACTGAAGCATCCTCAAATCTTTTTGATGGGCGGCCTCCGCTAGTAGAAGAAAAATCAGGAATTCTACAAAGAATCTCTTCAGGAAATTTTATTTCTTCTTGCCACCAGGCGCCAAATTTGGTAAAGAAGCGATTGTTTGTTCTCTGCGCACTATTCCAATTTCTATAATAAGGAAAAAAAAAATGATACTCTGGTAAAATTCACAGAGTTTTTGTTGCAATTTCATCATCACTTGTTTGTTGTTTATTGTTTATTTATTTTATGCTGTTGTTCAATCAATATTTTATTTAAGCAACAAATCTTATACTGGTATCTGTCGTATACATTTTTAATTGTACACTCATGTGATTATGTTGGTATTTTTATACATCCTACTTTAGAACAAATTAGTGGATACGTTTTTGCAACCGCGGTTTTTAAGGTATGCTGAATACTTTATCAAGAAGTTGTGTTTGTTACCAAAATTCCAATTACGTGTTAAATATTTAGAATGTTCTAATAAAATATTCAAATGGTATATCTTTATAAACAGCATACACCCAACCTCTTTTAATATTAACTTAGACTAGTGAACTAACCGTTTACACGTACATATCCAAATTAGATTAAAGCTGGCAGAATTAATACCACAGGTTTGCTTTAGCACGTTATTATCTGCGTCGATAAATGTCACATAATTTTGAGTTTAGAATGCTCGATACTGTAGTACTTCGACCTAAAATTGAAATGTACTGGTAAGTGTATTTTCTTCACTTACTATGAAAGACAAAATTCGTTAAAAACTTACGAGTTTGAAAGTTTCCAAATTTATTTATATCAGTGAATAATAAACTTTTTGTTAAATTACATTAACACAAAGCAGACCAACCCTTTTATACGACCCATATTTCTTATTATACCATTTTGGGAATTTACCCTAATATAAACTGTAGGACAGACTGTAAAGACAACTTCATTTCATCACAAAATAATAAATTGTATTGATAGTACTATTACATAAACTATAAATTTACTAAAAACGTCATCAACAGCAGTAGTTATCCACATTTAATTATTAACAGATCATAATTATTACATAATTGTGCATTAGTTAATATAAGAACATTTAAATTTAATCATGTTCATTGAATACCACACAAATCCATTATGTATTGATTAGATAATCGTAAACAAACATTACCTCTACGATTATAATCTAAAATAATTCAAAAAGTTAAAACTTTTAATTAAAATTTGAATTTTATCAGTAACATCGGGTACTCGAGTAACGCTCAATGCCGAACAGATATTAAACGCGCGAACGTAAGCATACCAGACTTCTTTATATAATGATTCTAATTTATTCAGAAAGAAACATTTCTGTATACAACTAAAGCTATTACGCAAAAGCAGGAGACGTGTATTGATTAAATGTCAAATTAAGTTTGTTTTGCTCCTGTGAAAGTACTCCTTCGCAATACGGTGCATGGATAATGAGCTTCTCTATAATTATTACAAAATATTTGTATTTCTTTGTATTGTTTTTATAGTTATAGGTTTTGTTTCGAGGAGGATAAATTAACCCTTTCGATTACGTAAGATGTAATTAAATTTTATGCCAATTAGAAAATTTGATTTCGTACGTAGCTCAAGCCCGAAGTAATCGAAGTTAATGTATTAAAATGATCAAAACCGACTTATTTTAAATATAAAACTGGTTTTATGGCGGTTTTTATTAGAAATGTAGGTGACAAGTTACATCCAATTTCCATTAACAATTCTGTATAATTACTGGATTAAGCATACGTCAGAGAGTAAGTAAAGCCGCATAATTGAGTGACGTACCTATAAGAATAATGGGCTTAAAATAATTCGTTGAATATCAAACTTTGGGATATTAAAACAACGCTGTTACATGTACTTATTTATTGCTAGTTTTAAAAAAATTAATTGCTTTTTAAAATAATCTGGAAGTTTAGGTACACCTAAATAGCTTTATCTTTTAACCGCAATGTAAGCTTACCGTTTCCATGCCAGATTAGCACTAAAGCATATTGGATCAGAATAACGTAAACATTTAACATTTAACGTATAAATTTGAAGGCAAACCAAAATTTTAAGTATTTTCTACTTTTAATGTAATATTTTATACAGAATTTTATACAAGTACCGGAGATCATTCTTTCAATTTCAATTTATCTATATTTGCTTCCATTATCTTTACAATTCCTACTGAACTTAGGTGCACAACCTGTTAATTATTTATAATTTGATTTAAGGTTAATTTAAAATGACATAAACAGAACTAGTGAAGATACACAACATACAAAGTTTAATTATCACATTATATGACATGCTCAATACGACCACCATTATTATTTACACATGCATCAATTCTTCTCTTCGTATTCTCATAAACATTTTGTAACTGCTGCGGAGTTATGTTATGTACAGGGTTATCACTATAAATTACCCACCTCTTATGATCGTTATTAGAGCTTGTAAAAAAAAAAGTTATACATGAAATAGTTCAGTTACTCGCCGTTTAAAGGACGCAACAAAAATATGATGTATTTTTTTAACATAACACCCTATTACATTTTTGAAGAGATTTTTTCTGATTTCAAACAAATATAATATGTTGTCTTTATATTGAGCAGTCATTGACTTATTATTGTAGAATATCACAGTTACCTATGAAACCACCGGTAGGACAGCTTGGATTTTCAGCCACTGCTTTACTATAAACGATTTTGGTGATTTTAATTAATGAAGTGTCAATTATCAAATACGACATTTGTCATTTACATGGCTTATTTTGACAATATTAACAATTCCGTATTAAGTAACTGTGATATTCTACTATTAATAACTCAATAACGGCTCAATATAGCAACATATATATTTTTGAAATCAGAAAAAGATCTCTCAAAAAATAATATACAGGGTGTGACGTTAAAAATACATCATATTTTACGCCTAAACGGCGAGTAACTGAACTATTGACTTTAAGAAAATTCAGTTAGAATCATACAACTTTCATGTATAACTTTTTTCCTACGACAATAATAACGTATAATAGGGGTGAATATTCTAACCCAATATATGAAGTATGAAGTCGTGTTTTGTCCACAGTATTTTTCAAGTACCCAAATAAAAATAATCGAGAGGTCAGGTGACCGAGGGCCATAGTCCTCTACTAATAATCCGATCTCACATGTCTGCTAAGGTTATCAAGATCCTTCCTGATTAGGAAATTGGTTGACAACTTCATTGATACAACAGAATACATCTACTTTGCATCACGGTTGCGTTGACCATTTCGGAAGTAAGTAACGAATAAGGCATTACACAGTAACCTATAAATTTTAATTTAATTAAAGACGGTTATGTTTTATCTATATTGTCGACATGCCTTTTACAAAAACACTCAATACAATGTAGTCTTAAAAAAATATTTTGTTAATGCAGTAATTAAGAGAATAAACTAATAAAACCTAAAACGTAGAAAGAAGTAAATTCGGTAAAAGTAAATACACAATTAGACATTTGCCGTTATTTGACATTTACTGTTAGCTAACTTCAGTGACAGACTAAACATTTGATATCAACGGCGGAAAGTAGTATCGTATGGACATCATTTAATGATCGCAGTGTACATTGTATGCAGATATAGTTCTGGGGAGTATTGTTGGAACGTGTAATTTAAAATTAGAAACTAAAAAATACAAAATACTATTATTATATTAATCCTTAATGACATAGCGGCACAATTTTTAAGAGTTACAGGTGGACTATTCAAATACCCCAAGTAAAGAAATCCACCACTTTATCAAATTTAACGCAGATATTACTGAAACTTTTTTTTTAATGTTAAGTTTTTTGTAAAATTGCATTGTTTACGTGTTAAAAACACAAAGAAAAATAAATTTTGTGGCAAAGTTAAAGTTAGAAGGTGTCATTTTGAAGGGCGGTAGTAAAATGAACTACTGCTAATTAACTAAACATTGTTTTAATTTGGCAGCACAACTTCCAATAAATACATAGTTTACAAAACACGATAAAAACGAACTAAAGGGTATGGTATTTTTTAAAACAAAACTTTGGATAGACACTGCAATTTTCACAGCAGAACTGCACTTTTTGTGGCATTCTCCACATCGAGTTGATTTTCTTGGTAGGTACATTATGAGATGGTTTATTTCATCAAATCTTGAACGTTTGCAAGAGAATTTCTCTTTGATGGACCTCTTTTGATGTCTTTGATTAGTTTCTAAAATATTAGAAACAACTTCTCTCCTAAACTCTAACTGATCCAATTTACCTCCCTGAACTAGATATATGTTGCCACGCGTTCTGAATAGCCATATCAAACATTGGGCAAACAAGGGAAAGTACCATTTTTCTCGAACTGAGACCCTGTTTTAAACTAATATTCTGGTCACCTCTGTCTACACTCCCATATACAGGGTTGGGGCACTACCAACGAATTATTCTGTAGCACTAAAACGACAAATTAATGTGGAAACCTAAGGCATAAATATATCGAGATTATTTGAAACCACGTTTTAAAAATATTTCGATTGTACAGGGTGCTCAGAAACACGTACTATATCAAAATGGGTTATTTTAAATGGAACACCCGGTATTTTTTCTATTTTTGAATTGTAGGATAAAAAATAATGTATGTTTGTTAACATGTTCCTATACCTACTTGAAGTACCAAACTGTTTGTTCAGTTAAGACTTATTAGTAAATTGTGACCGGTGTGCGTAATTCGACTGATGCTTAGAGCCCGGGATACTAATCATAAGCACATTTGTGTTTATTTTTCCGAAAGAAATAAATATTTTTAAGGTAAATATTTAAAACTGAAAGTTGCAAGATAATGTCCATATTAGGGATATTTCACAGGTAACTTAGACACCAGTACATCGTAAATTATTAAACTATCAAATTTTAAAATATCTCAAAAACTATCAGACTTAGAGGTTGTGCCTAATACCGAGTAAAGGTAATTAGTTCCAGCTTTCAACAAGCTACAGAAATGTAGGGTGTTCTATTTAAGTTAAGCAAGTTATTTAAGTTTTAAGTCGTTAGTCTTATGCGGTAGTATTAAAAACACCCTGTACATCATAACATAATAGTAAATATTGCAAAAGAGATGTTGAGCTCTTAGTAAGGTGATGTAAACCAAAGTTGCTTGTTCTTATTCATCTTGAAGTTATTGCATTTGGAGGGTAAATCAGGTAGAATCGATTTATCCCAGAAACGGAGTAACTAGGTATAGGGATATGTTAAAGAACATATTATTTTTATATTATGATTTAATAGAAAAAATACAGGGTGAACCATTTAAAATAACCCAACTTTGATATAGCTTTTGTTTCTAGAGCACCCTGTACAATCAAAAATATTTTTAAAATATGGTTTCAAATAATCTTCACATATGTATGCTTAAAAATTTTTAACATTATTTGTCATTTATGCTATAAATTCGTGCCCCACCCTGTAGATTCAGTTTGTAGAACACATTATATTAGATTGTTCTATATTTACATGTTTCTTCTCTTTTTAGAATATTGTTTGGCACACCATAAAGAAAAATGGACTTAAAAACATAATATAGGGCATTCTTTCTAAAAAGAGGACCTCCGATATTAGATAGAATTCTATTTAATTGAGCTAATTTTTTGCACTTTATTATTACGTACTTCACATATTGAACTGTTCTTTATTCGACAATAACATTGTTGATGTTTAATTCATACCAATTTTTCCTATGTCCTTTCACTATTACTAGTTCTGTTTTCAGTTGCCAAGTCAATCTATTGGGTCTGTAACCATTGATGTATTATTTGTGTATTTATATCTAACTCGATTAATTACATCGCTACAGATAAGTAGGATTTAATCGTCCAGGATACGCAATTGATCTTCCCAGTTCGGAGGTTTTATCGTACCATATATTCCACCGTGGTCCGAGGACTGATCCTTGTGGGACTCCCCTACCATTGCCGCAAACTT